>OZ019979.1:8354342-8461842 GCA_963970395.1 Ephialtes manifestator
TCCTGGGTCCAGTTGATAAAGGGTAAAAACCCACCTTGTGAATCAGGAAGGATTGTCAGAGAATAAAGTGAGATCCGTTCGCTTTCGGTATTAAAATTGTTCTGCTTTATTCTTTGAAGATTTTTGGAGTCTAGGCTAGAAGAACCATACAACGGCTCTCCTACCCTACGCTCTCACAGCCAATCACGCACGAGTTCAATAAGAACAAGGGAGCATTTTCTATTCCGTGCATTTTCTCACGGATGCGATAAGAGAAGGGCCAGCAGTCGCCACTCCACTTATCGAAGGCTAGACTTAGGGATAAACATTTATATAAACTCGAAACTCTGAAATAAACATACATGCGCCCGACGTCTTTTCAATAACAAAGATAATAACTAAATATACATACGACGAGACAATCATGTCTTTGTATTCATTATTTGCCTTTAAGAAATATCTAATATTATTGCAACATATTATTATAAGTCACCATTTATTAATTTCGAATCTCTCAGGGTATAATTATTCTATTTAATGTAGCCGATTTATACCAATAGCTTTATTCTGCAATACGAATCTTTGAATAAACCGCGTTAAGATAATGGTAAAGTGACGCATGCGTTAAGATATGGTAAAGTGACGCATGCGTCACTTTATCTTAACGCGGTTTATTCAAAGATTCGTATTGCAGAATAAAGCTATTGGTAAAAATCGGCTAAATTAAATAGAATAATTATACCCCCAGAGCTTCGAAATTAATAAATGGTGACTTATAATAATATGTTGCAATAATATTAGATATTTCTTAAAGGCAAAGAATGAATACAAAGACATGATTGTTTCGTCGTATGTATTGTGACGCGATTTTTTGGAAATCACGATCACAAGGGCTCGTGTTATCGTTACTTGCTATTTTTCAGCGTTTTCGAGCTGCTTTCCCTCGAATTTACGGTTTCGGTTTAGCTAAGAATTATAATTCTTAGGTTTTGCTATTGTTGTTGTAAAGTTTCGGTAGATCGGTGCACTCAAATCTGTCGCGAGGATGAGAGCTCAAAGAAACGAGTAGCCCGGCAGACAAAAGTCACCGAACGAGTCTTGCGATTAGTTGTAGACCGGTGTTAATCCGGCGCCCTATTGAGATAATGTATTGCGCTAGAGAACGGGTGGAGTTTTGTTGGTTGGTAGCAAAGGATGGAGCATTCTATTGCAGTGTAGTGCATAAGTGTGCTAAGTAGGCCCGTTCTCGTGCGAAGCATTAAGGGAGGTGATTGTATAGATTTCGAAAATGTTACCGGCATGATTTGCGTTCCCGATATAGTTACGAGGTGAATCGAGGGAGAGGGCAGTAGTTCTCGAGTAAGGGATTTTGGGAGGGATTAATAATTATTATGACGAGATTTCGATGATTGCTGGAGACAATCAGTCTTTCTCGGGATACCACCGAGGTGCCTCGAGTCTAAATAGAGCTCCCGTGTTGACAGCTTTTCTGTCGCTCGCGCGCGCGTCTTCGCGTCGTTCTCGTACTTCGGATAATACTTAGTGTATAGTGTATCGCGTATGTTCTCGTTCTCGTGAGTTTTATCCAAATGAATAAAACCAAAGTACCCGTTCAGTGTAGTGCAATCGTAGTGTGAAGGCAACATTAATTTCTTTTTTAACTTGGCGTCGAGTCGCTACCGCGACTCGTGATAGTGCACTCCTGGTTTTTCGAGTTTCCTATGGGATGCTTGACACCGGACCCCGGATTTATTTGGAATAATTCTGGTGAGTCGTTTTCGTTTAATTAATTATTCAATCGAATGCGCCGATCGCTACGATTAAAGTTCTCGTGACATCGAATATTCGTGCAGTTACCGTTGAGTTGTGGATACGAGCGCGTTGCGTTGCAACTCTCTGTTACCGTTAACGATTTCGATGCTTCACGCTGGCTCTCGCATTAGTTAAATAACACAATTTATTGTATTAGCTCTAGAACTTTTGTTTAAAGAATATTGAAGTTTGTTCTCCTTGTCTGAGCTCTCGAAAATTTAAAAGCTATTTACTGGGCCAAACCTCGACCCTCTCTACCATGACCTAGCAGTCTGAGCGGCCGAGCATTTCCGCAACCGTTCGCTCTCGCAAGCGCATCCAGTTGCGTTTGTTAATTTTACGCGAGCCCAAAAATTAACTAAGCTACCGTTTTCTCTGACTTTGTTCTCGATCGTTAGCTTTTGCTCCGGGCTTTCGATTTTATTGGAATAGAGCCTGATCAACTCGATTCCTCGGGCATACCGGTTAGTTAATACCGGTGAAACGAAAATTAACTGGCGCCCACCGGGTTTGCGGATGCGTGAACGAGAGTGGACGGCCGAAGGTGACTGTATTGTGATGCAGTTCCCGAATAAAATTTGATTTTATTTGTTACAGATTATGCTCACGAAAAATACGTCACAGTATATTTAGTTATTATCTTTGTTATTGAAAAGACGTCGGGCGCATGTATGTTTATTTCAGAGTTTCGAGTTTATATAAATCCCAAAAAAAAACACCTCCGGTGTATAAACCGGAGACAAGTACATTTACATCGGCAGATGTAGCTATTCATACGGACAGTTGCGAAATGATGAATTTATAAAAGTAAAACCGATACTTTACAAAAAGTCGACAAATAATCAAACGCCTCACACCGCCAAGTAAACTCGAAAATAAATAATGATAGTAGCAGTAAATTATTATATAACTCAAAGTTGCATGAGTCAATTTATAAAAAAATTACTTGTCCGGCCGTTCAACTTATCGAATTGACATGAAAACTGCCCTACGTACATAACTGTTTTATCGACCGCCAACGCCAACAGTCGATACTATAGACCGAACAAGTAATTTTTTTATAAATTGACTCATGCAACTTTGAGTTATATAATAATTTACTGCTACTATCATTATTTATTTTCGAGTTTACTGGCGGTGTGAGGCGTTTGATTATTTGTCGACTTTTTGCAAAGTATGGGTTTTACTTTTATAAATTCATCATTTCGCAACTGTCCGTATGAATAGCTACATCTGCCGACGTAAATGTACTTGTCTCCAGTTTATACACCAGAGGTGTTTTTTTTTGGGATTTGTTTACATTTTGCAAGGTCTGTATGTCGATCAAATATTTGTTCCTAATAATTGTTCCTAATATTATAAAAAAATTATATTATATAATTGTTTCTAATATTATAAAATAAATATTCCTATTATAATAAATTTATCTAAATAAATATTGTTTATTTTGCACTAATGCGTCCTAATTCTTTCAAGAAACAATTATCGTTTTAAATGTGGCGCGCCTGTGCACTTGTTGTCTCTCACACTAACCTCACTTTCGAGTTTCAATTCTCATGAAGAAATTCTTCGAGTAATGAGGAGCCAGTAGCTTAGCCCATTTTCCTACCATATTTCTGCCATACTTCCGCGCATTCTCTGAAAAATTACGTTAAATCTGCCTTAAATTTTGAAAAAGCCAGAGAGAGAGAGAGAGAGAGAGCGATCCGTGACTCCATACGAACGCACGTCTGTACGTCTGTAGCGACGACTGCTTGCACATCGCACACAATATGGCGGCGTCCGCTAGTGGACGCCGCCATGTTGTGTGCGATGACGACGACGACTGAATAATTTTTTGGCATCGCTGAAAAAAAAAAGGGTATATCTTTGGTTCGCGGATCCCTATAAACCTGATTTACTTTGCATGTCCCTAAAAAACATATTTATTTTGTATATATTTTAAGAATACTAAAAAAGATCTTGAAAGTGACCGAAAACGAGTTGGTTCGAGTATAATAGTCTTGGCGCGTCTCGTCGTTGTCGTCGGTAAAGTCGGTCGTTGTCGGTAATACGGTAAATGTACTTGTCTCGAGACGCTACCGCGTCTCTTGATGTTTATCCCTAAGTCTAGCCTTCGAAAAGTGGAGTGGCGACTGCTGGCCCTTCTCTTATCGCGTCCGTGAGAAAATGCACGGAATAGAAAATGCTCCATTGTTCTTATTGAACTCGTGTGTGATTGGCTGCGAGAGCGTTGGGTAGGAGAGCCGTTGTGTGGTTCTTCTAGCCTAGACTCAAAAAATCTTCAAACCATAAAGCAGAACAATTTTAATACCGAAAGCGAACGGATCTCACTTTATTCTCTGACAATCCTTCCTGATTCACAAGGTGGGTTTTTACCCTTTATCAACTGGACCCAGGAAAGGACATCGTTGGATATAATTCAAATTCCCGCGAATCAAGACGCTCAGGCGTTACACAAAGGAAGAAGAAGAAGAAGACCCCGAGCGCGGTAAATGCAAAGTCTCAAAGCAGAGAGATTGATCACTACGGCTGGGGCGAGCTGACTACCTACTTATATAAATATATTGAAGTATCATTAAGTATAAATACGTTATATGTTCATGCAAAACAGACTGAAATATAATATACCACTACGAAATAACATTCGTAGTATATATTAAACGGAAATGCCACGCTGTGACGAAACGTGCTGTTGTAAAAGAATCTTTCTGCGTTCCTTGAAATGCAGTTAAAATAGTAAAAGCCAAGACATGTCAACTCAAGTGGTGAGCACACCCACATATCACATAATATTGCCTAAATATTGCAGGAATATTTCGAATATTTCATTACACAGGAATATTACCATAAGCTTCCAATCGAATATTCACAAATATTTAATTGCAATATTGTCAACTTAAAGTTCAGAAATATTGTTAAAGGTAAAACAATTGCCAATCATTTTTTAAATATTTCTGAACATTACCTGTGAAACGAACAATCCAATTTCTTCAACAATATTTCACAAAGTTTCGAATAAAAGGTTCCAGATTAGATTTTGCAAATATTACAATGAAACTTTTTTGCAACATTCCAATACGTTTCAAGTGGAAATTTCTAAACTAGTTTTAAAAAGTTGAATTTGTTGATAAAAAGAAATTTGCCTCGTTCAATTGAGTATCATTCGATTTGAAAAAACTGAAATTCAATCGGGAAGTCGTCATATAATTATTTGGAAATGGGGACAAATTCTGACAGAAATTGGAAGCCTCATTAGAATTGATTGGAAAACGCGGCACGGTATGAATCGATTTTTTTTACAAGATTGTTATGCACCAGAAATCTTCTAAAAGGTTGCTCAATCTTTATTTTTTAATTCATCAGTCTTTGTTGACAGAACACATGGGCAATAAAAGTATAACGTTTGTACAAGTAATCGATAGTCTAGTGGTTAGCGTGATAGACATTAAGTCGTTAAATAGGTTTGATAGGTAGGTAGATGTAAGTCTTTGAAGCGAGAATTTACGTTTCTTTCAACCGCATTCCCCTCTGGAACAAATTTAGTTAATGAAACTCTAATATTGTTATATATTTTTGAAACAGGATCGCTTTTTAAAATTACCCATCGTTAATTCGACGTGGATGTACTACATAGGTGAGGTTGTGAGTTCGATTCCTGGACGGGATTTTTTTTTTTTTTTTTTTTTTTTTTTTTTTTTTTTTTTTTCAATAAATAATATTATTATCGAGGACATCCAATGGTACTGCTTAAAAACTCGCAATCCAAAAATTATATTAAAAACGGTAGAATTTCTTACGAATTAGCCTTGGGCAAAAAATGTAATATTAACACAATATTGCTCTGTAATATTATTGAAATATTATATTTGCAACGTTTTGAGCGGACATTGCAAGATTTCTACAATATTTTAGAAATGTTTTAAACATCTGTCACAATATTTTCGCAATATTGCATCATTGCAAAGGAATATTTCGAGAATGTTTTAGAAATATTTCGGTGCTATGTGGGCATACGAAAAAGTCAAATCCTTGAGAAGAGCATTACCACACGCATAGTCAGTAAAATAAAGTAAATTGTAGAAAGTCGACTCTTGCAGCCAGACAAACTTGAAAGTTCCAACTGCCCTTCAACGGAGGGCCATGTGGTTTTAAACTAGTAGTCACATAGAAATTCCTGAAAGCGTCTTTCAGGAAGACGTGGACGCTCGAAGCGAGTGTCTTGGAGAGTCGCGCGTGGGGATGAGTGTCCACGCCAAACTGAGGGTTGATTGGCTAAGGGTAGTAACCTCTGACCCACGAACATAACGCGGGCCTCGTGAGTTTAGAAGAGACTCAAGCAGATTCTTACGGACAGTTGCGCACATCGGAGCTGTTCAAAAGACATTTTCGAGTTTTATTAAATCCTTTAATAATATTGTAAAGTCTTATATTGTTGGAATGGGATTATCGGAGTAAGAAAGTACGCGCGTGGTTTCGGTGAGGCGGACGCCAAGCGACTGAGTCGGACGCCCGGCATCGTAAATTTTATTGCCAACCTCGTATTAACACATGTGGCGATTACTGCCAACCCAACACGCCCACTTAATCGCGACATACAAAAAATAAATAAACACATTTTCATTTGAACAATTGGGCACATACATTATTTAACAGGTTAGCCCCATTCCCTTGGAGAAAAACAAATTCTTTGGACTCGACAAAGCCTTAGTCAAAATATCGGCTTTCATGTTCTCCGTTGGCATGTACTCGATACGAATATTTCCTTTTTCGACGTGCTCTCGCAGAAAATGATGTTTTACGTCTATGTGCTTCGTGCGTTGACGATATCCCGAAGTTTCGGCCAACGCGATCGCACCTTTATTGTCGCAAAATATTTTCGTCGGCTGATTTATCGCGCTCGGCTCGAGATCCTTCGTTAGACGTCTGAGCCACAATGCCTCCTGGCATGCGGCGGACAGAGCCATGTATTCCGCCTCTGTTGTCGATAGTGCGACGGTTTGCTGTTTGCGGCTGCACCACGCAATTGCTCCCCCATGCATCGTAAACAGGAAACCTGTGACCGAGCGCCTGTTGTCCGTTCCATTAGCCCAGTCCGCGTCGCTGAAGCCTTCGATCGCAGCGTGGCAGCCTTTCCGGAATTCGAGTTTGTATTTCGCCGTTCCTTTAAGATAGCGAAATACTCTTTTTACAGCAGTCCAATGGATTCGACGAGGAGAGCTATTATATCTGCTCAGTACGCTCATCGCGTACGAAATATCGGGTCTTGTCGCTTGGCTCACGTAGAGTAGCGCGCCCACTGCTTCCTGATAAGGAATTTTTTCCATTTCTTCGGCCTCCGAGTCGGACATAGTTTCCGAAAAAACGTCCAGCTTTTGATTTATATCGAGCGGAGTCGCGACGGGCTTGCTTTCCCGTCATGTTAAATCTCTCGAGTATTTCTTGTATATATGCGGACTGATCGACGCTGATTTTTCCAGTCATTGAGTTCCGCGTGATTCTTAGTCCCAGGATATGATTGACTTCGCCGAAGTCTTTAGTCTTGAAATTCTTTTTCAGCTTTTCTTTTACAGCCTTCCTTTGAGCGTCGTCCTTCGTGATTACCAGGATATCATCCACATAAACAGCGAGGATGCAGATGTTTCCGTTCACACGTTTGTAATAAATACATTGGTCGGCGCTCGACTGTGTGAATTTTAGATCTTGAAGTACGGCGTTCAATCTCCGATTCCATGAACGGCCGCTTTGTTTCAAGCCGTACATTGCCTTCTTTAATTTCCAGACTTATCCGGTATCTTGACCGTTTACAAGTTCCTTTGGCGGTTGTGCGTATATTTCTTCTTCTAGGTCTCCGTGAAGATACGTAGTGACGACGTTCGATTGTGTAGTTGTGTCGCACCGCCAAGGCGAAGAGGAATTTTAAGGAGTTGTGTCGCATCACTGGCGCGTATGTCTCTTCGTAGTGGACGCCGGCTTTTTGCGCGTAACCTTTTACAACTAGTTTTGCTTTGTGTCTCTCGATCTCTCCGTTCGATTTTCGCTTAGTCTTAAATACCCATTTTGTGTGTAGCAATTTTTTTTCTGGCGGCGGATCGACCAATTCCCACGTTTTATTGTCGATTAGTGAGTTATATTCGCTCTTCATTGCGCGAATCCAGGCTTCTCTTTCGGGACTCTTAAGAGCCTCGTCGGCAGATTGCGGATCTGTGGAATGCCTGTCGTACGTTAAATAACTCACGTAATCTTCCCTGATGACGGGTTTTCTCGTTCTCGTCGATCTGCGTAGTTCTTGATTTTCCTCGTCCGCGGCACCTGCTTCGGAAGCAACTTCGTCGTCGGGAATCCACTCGTCGACAGCTGCTTCTCCAGACGGGCTGTAGAATTCCTCGTGATCGTCTCCCTCGTCTGAGAGAATTTCGATGTTGTTTATCGCCGGGTTTTCAACGATTTCTCGTTCTTCTTCTTGTTGTTGATTAGCCTCCACAATCTTGGGCTCTTCTACCCCGGTTTCCTCTGGCGTAAACGACGAAACGCTTTCATGGACCGAATTTTCTGTCTGCTCTTGATGATCTGTGAATTTTGCGTTTTCAAAAAATTTCACGTCTCTATTTCTTATTATTTTCTTGCTTACCGGATTGATTATACCCTTTTGTCTCTTCGCAGTATCCGACCAGGATATATTCCTCGGATTTCGCGTCCCACTTTTTTCTCAAGTCCCATTTTTTTCTCTTGTGTCTCAAGTCCGGTTTCTCGCCCGACCATATCTCTTCGGGAGTTTTCCCCCAGATCCCGCTTGCTGGTGACCGATTGATTAAATACACGGCTGTCGATACAGCCTCAGCCCAAAAATTCTTCGGAAGTCCCGCGTCGGCAAGCATCGTCCTCGCTCGCTCGACTCCCTAGCAAGTCGTGCCACCGATAAACAACCGCAAAAACGACTTGTTGAGTCACATTTTATATTTAAGGTTTTGCGTACGATCGTTTATAATCGATTCTCGAATGTGCGTGCGCATCCTGAAAACGTTTCTCATGTTCTCTATCTCTTGTCGTTAGAGATCAGTCGTAGCTCATGAGCGCTATTGTAACAACGTGATATGAATATATTCATTAACTACTAGAAATGTGTGCAGTATTTTATTCTCCTATCTTCAGCAAAAGTTATTTGATCATTGGCCTTAATACGACTGACGTCGTTTTGTGCAAAAATGTTACGGCAAATCACTGCAAAACGACCGATATTATTTCATACTCGATCGGTCGTTTTCCGGCTAATTAACGAAAAAACGACTGCAAAACGACCGACCTTATTTCACGTTCGATCAGTCGTTTTACGTTTAACGACTGTAAAACGACCGATCTTTTTTCAATTTTCAAAAAAAAAAAAAAAAAAATTGTGTCGCTGGTAGGTCTCGAACTTGCAACCTTCGGTTTACCAGTCGAGTACTCTGCCTATTCGGCTACTCAGTTCGTTGAAGTATGATCAACACACGTTCCTCATAAGCTACCATACGTTTTGGCGAATAACTTATAAGGAACATGAGTTTAACATGTATTAACGAACTGAGTGGCCGAGCAGGTAGAGCACTCGGCTAGTAATCCGAAGGTTGCGGGATCGAGACCTATAGATGTGACTAATTTTTTTTTTCTCCAAATGCGATATTTCAGGAGCACGCACATATTTTCTTGGTCCGCGCATTTATTAATTTAATAATATTTAATTAATATTAAAAAATGAAAAAAGATCGGTCGTTTTGCAGTCGTTTTTCGGTCATTAAACGTAAAACGACTGATCAAGCATGAAATAAGGTCGGTCGTTTTGCAGTCGTTTTTTCGTCAACTAGCCGGAAAACGACCGATCGAGTATGAAATAATATCGGTTGTTTTGCAGTGATTTGCCGTAACATTTTTGCACAAAACGACGTCAGTCGTTTTTTGGTGAACTAGGGGTTAATTGCGGTAAAATTGCGGTGACACGACTTGCTAGGGCTATTGTTCGGTTGAACTGCTCGGCGAGCCCATTTTGCTGTGGACTGAACGGTACCGTTTTTTGATGTTTTATTCCTTCCTTTTGTAGAAATTCTTGAAGCTGCGCGTTCACATACTCGGTCCCATTATCTGTCCGCAAGATCTTGATTTGTTCGCTGGTCTCCTTTTCAGCAAACGCCTTGAATTCTCGTATGGCCGGTGCAGTTTGATTTTTGCTCTTTAAAAAATAAACAAACACTTTTCTTGAATGATCATCGATTATCGTCACGAAATATCGTGATCCACCAATCGAGCTTTCTTCCATCGAACCACAGACATCTGAGTGTACAAGCTCTAGCACTTTTTGAGCTATTTTACCGCTGTGTCGGAAGGGTTCTCGTTGATGTTTACCTTTTATGCACGCTTCACAGGCCTTTTCGTTCTGGCCGCTGTATTTAATCCCTGTAGCGAGTGAACTCTTCAGCAATCCCATGCTGCGACGATTCAAGTGGCCCAATCTGCGATGCCAAAGCATTCCGTCCGGAACATTTACTGCTTGGAACGCCTTTTCCGGGACATCGATGTTTAATCTGTAGATTCCACTCGTTTCGCCTGCTGTCGCTATAATTTTTTCTTGTGCGTCTGTTATTCTGCAACCATTTTTATTAAATTTAACTGTATGCCCTTTCTGGACTATTTTGCTCACCGACAAGAGATTCGTTGCAACACCTGGCACCAAGAGAACGTCTTTTACCTCGAGTTTGCTGTCCACGTCCTTCACACAGAGTTTCACCTCACCTACGGTGCTCGCCGATAATTTTTCCTTGTCGGCCGTGACGATTTTTGCGTCTGTCTTCTTTTTTGCCGTGACGAGATCCTCGCGGAAGGTCATGTGCGACGATGCGCACGAATCTACGTACCAATCATCGGACCGTAATCCCTCGGAGACGTACAGAGTATACAACGCTTTGTGTTTCGAACTCTTGTTGTTATTATTCTCTTCTTGTGCTTCGCCGGAATCCTTGTTTGTTTTGCTCGTACAGAACCTCGCGAGATGCCCATGTTTATTACAATTGAAACATCTAGGTCCAACTTTCCGGCGTGTTTGGTGACCTCTCGAGTACAGCGCCTTGTCCTCTTCTGTTTCGCCGCTTTCTTTCCCGTATTTGACGTCCTGGAGTAGTTTTGTTTTTATCGAGTCGGCTGTGACCGCTGTGCCCGAGCTTTCTATTCCCATTATCATCGGGCGAAACTCGTCTGGCAATCCGGCCAACAGTAACGTTCCTATCCACTCTTCTTGAACCTCAAAACCCACGCTTCGCAATTTATGTGCTGTCGTAATTATTTTGTTGACGTATTCTGCGATCGAGCCGCATTTTTCCAGGCTCGTTGTGACCAGCGTGCGCAAGAGTCCGACTTTTCTCGTCAAACCCGAATCCTCGAACGCTCTTTCCAAGCGCGACCACGTGTCCTTGGCATCCGGAGCATCTTGGATATGCACGTAATTCACTGGATCGACGGATAATATTATTTTCGACTTAGCACGAGTCACTTTTCTTGCATCTGCGATGTACTCCGCATCTCCTGTCACACAGCCCCAGAAATCTTCGAGTTCGAGATATGCTTGCATCGCGAATTTCCATGTTGAATAATTTTCACGACCTTTTAATCGTTCGATTTGTGGCAACGCGGTCAACGACGCGTTCCGCGATGTTCCCGGTTGTTGTGCGAGCATTTTTCACACAGGTCTCGCGACGCCTCGTGCTTGAATTTTATCTCGAAAAATATCGGAGCAGTTTTGACTCACTCGCGAAAACTTTCACTTGTGTATCGGCTTTCTCACTTTTTTATCGTTCTCCTTCCCACTATATTTTTAACTTTTGTGCGGCCCATAACCTGTTGGAATGGGATCATCGGAGTAAGAAAGTACACGCGTGGTTTCGGTGAGGCGGACGCCAAGCGACTGTGTCGGACGCCCGGCGGCGTAAATTTTATTGCCAACCTCGTATTAACACATGTGGCGATTACTGCCAACCCAACATATATTGTAGAATAAATTGTGCAAGATTTATTTGGACGTTCCGTGTTTGAATTACTTTTAAGCCTTTTAGATCCGGACGAGGTGAGCTTCAGCTCTTCGACGTGGAACGGATATCGGTGGTTGCCACACTAACGTGCTGGTTCTTCGTTTAAATTCTCGCGCCGAAAATTGACTGAAAGCGTGGGTGACGGACAGGTGTCCGAAAAGCGATTTCTTCTTTACCACGAAGCTCTCCATACCGGCAATAGTTTTCGAGCGTTTCTGTCTCCAGGGAACTTGACCGGCCAATCACAGATCGAGCATTCCTGCAAATTTTCATGATCTAATGGAATGCTGTATCATGATTGGTCGGTCAAGTTCCCTGGAAAGAGAAACGCTCGAAAACTATTGCCGGTATGAAGAGCTTCGTGGTAAAGAAGGAAACGCTTTTCGGACACCTGTCCTTCACCCGAAAGCGTTACACGAAACGTTCCTTCGCGCCATTACAATACCAGGGGTGGGATCCTGAGTTAACGATACGGTAACGTTACGGTAACCGATACGATAAAACGCCCGATACGGTAAGCGAAGCGAGCGGGACCGCAGAAGATTCGTCTGCCGCACCGTCTCGCGAGCGCTGCGTCGTCTGCTCGGTCGTCGCCGTCATCGCCGTGTCAGTTGAGAGTTAACCTTTTGACAGGTTAACTCTTATGAAATATTTGGATTTTATTGTTGTGTCGTGAATATTAATTTCAGTGCGGATTAATCAACGCGGTGGAGAGTCGGCGATCAATCGCCGGAGTGGAAGAGGCGACTGTTCGACGACTGCGAGTCGTTAATCGACGCGGACAACACGCGATGTCGGCGATCGCGACGTCGACGAGGCGCCCGGGACCGAGGTCGAGCACAGGAGCCGGCGAAGAGTCTGGCGAAAAGCCAGGACCCCGACGTCGTTCAACAGGACGAGCGGCGTTCTCTCGTCGCCCGGCAAAAGTCTGGATGCAGCCGTCAGGGTGCGAATGCTCATATTAACTTTGTGAAATAATAATATATCACAATAAGAGTGCGAAGAAAGTTTTTCTGACGAGTGTGAGTTTGCAGCACAAGCCAAAGGCGAGTGTTGTAATCACACTAGTTCAGAAAAAGTTTCTCGTACGCGTTTTCTAATAGTGTAGTGTGAGTTTGCAGCACGTGAGTCCAACGCAGGTTCGGAAGTTGATCACACGAGCCCCACGAGTACTGTCTGTGGTACAAAGTAGATGCTTGTGAGAAAAACTTTGTTCGCAATAACACATGTAAAAATAAAATGAATAAAATACAAATCAAGCACAAATACAATCAACCGCGTTAACGCTTTTTATTGCCACCTCAAATTCTATTTCAGGATCGTTCAGGAAGAGTTCGGCTGCATTTAAGCCACTTTTGAAATGTTCACACTCATATTTAAAAAAAAATATGTATAACTAAAAGTAATGTTTGGCATGGGAAGCATGGGAAGCATGAGAGCGGTGATACTGGCGTTGTGCTTTCTGTAGCAGAGGTGGTGGCTGCATGCTCGAGTCTCGCATTTTTCCGTTTTTGGATTTCTGCGATTCGCCCGGCGGTGACATCTCGTCGTCGTCGTCTTCGTCGCTGGAATCATCCTCCATGTCTTGCATCTGAAGCAATTGCGATTGTATTTTTACGTGCGTTCGTAAATTATTTCCAACAACATTCGGACAATTCGCCGACCTGGTTGTTGTCCTTGGCGCGAGCTTTGTCAGCGTCCGCGCGATTCTGCATCTCGTCGTCGCCGTCGCTCTCGATCTGCATCTCTACATCCTCGCCGTCTTCTATGCGTTCCTGGTTCATTTATAATATTATTTGTCGTTGATTCAAACAGATCGTCTAAAAACCGTAGAATAAAACGATAAACTGGTGTAACTCTCACCTGCATCAAATCGACACATTTCAATATTACGATAATATTTTGGGAGAAACTGTATCGATTGATTTTTTAAAACGTGATTTTTTCTGTTTTACAGAACATAACCGAATGGATGGGGAGGGCCAAGGCCAAAGCTGCTAAAATAAAGCAGAGCGCCGGCAAAACAGGCGGGGGATCACCCCTAAAGGCGTATCTCACTGATGTCGAAGAACGTATATTAGCACTAAAGGGGAACAGTTTTCACGACGGCGACGGAGACACCGAGGAAGCCGGATTGAATAGGCGTCCGAGCGCACTCCCGGCTGTTCCGAGATTTCAAACGGCGAAGTCAACGGTTAAAAAAGATCTTTTCGTCAGTGAACCCTCTACCTCCCGCTTCGTCGGAACGAGGGTATTGAAGAAACCACTCGATCGCCAACCGGGAACTTCCGCCGATGCGACGAGATTGACGATTCCCGACTACGGTGGGAGACAAAATTTTTTCATCAAGACACCGCAGCAAGTTTCATTTCATTCGGGGACGAGAATGGAAGATTGCGACCAAGATGCTTTTGACGATACGACGGAAGGCCTTCAGTGGTTCGACGACGAAGACGTTCAAGAATCGGACAACGAAGATAACGCCAAAAAGTTGCTGAATTACAAAAGAAAAACGACGATGTCGTCGGCATCGAGCCATTCGAAGAAAGGACGCGCGAGCAACAGCAACAGCTTCAGCAACAGCAACGACGCAATCAAGAACTCGAAAGAAGCCGCGTGTCAGACACTTTCCGTTGTAAGTGAAAAAAAGAGTGTCTCGACTCAAACCGACAAAGACCACGACATAATTTCGCACTTGGTCGAGATCGCGCGACAACTGAAGGAGACATCGGAAAACGTCTTCTTTGTCCTCACCACGTTGGCGGAGACGCAAATGAAGGGAAACGATAATTAATGTTTTTTTTTTATGATACATATGTAATCCTGTTCTTAATTCCTTCTCCACTGGACGCCGTTAAAAGTTGCTTAATAAATACCACAAGAAAATGTATTTCTGTATTTTATTTATTATTCGAAAATTAATTATTGTTGAAACACGAAGCGTTGATCGATTCATCTATGGAAAATAATCTCCGTCTGAAAAGTTGGTGGCAGTCAGCTATGTGAAGCCGTTTTATAACAGATGTAGGATTTTTGAAAAAATTAATGACGCAAAGATTTTATTTTATTTTATTATTTTTTTTCTTTTCAAAATGAATTACAAATGTTTGAAATCACTGTTTTGAGGGGTAGAATGTGCGACTTGAAAACAATGGTATAGATGAAAAGTCGAAATAAAGAAAAAAATATAAATTTTAGCGTTGATATCTTCGTCGCGTTCACTCTGCAATGAGCACTTCACGTGCCCGGCACCCACAGCATGTTCGTCACGGGACTGGAATCCCTGCCGACGAGCCTCGACGGACCTTTCGCATCCTGCAGTTACTTGGGCATACGACCCGAGAAAGGAGTCAACGAGATAGTTTAGACGTCGCAAAGGCCGCGATAGAATATTCGTTCGGAGAAACACCTGAAAATATTGTAAGTAGACATTTGTATGAATTTGTTCTTTCGTTGTTGCGTTCACGACGACGACTGCTCTTTTTTTTTTTCTTTCCAAAGGTTCTCGCATGCATGACGGAGCTCACGGCGGGCGAGCCGAAGTGTCTGTGCTTCTGATAGGCAATATGCCGATGATCTGGTATCTCCTGAGAATTCTGGAACTCGCCGGCTTCACGGGAGCGACAGTCATTGTCATCACGGAGAGTATAAAGAACGACGTCGCGACTTCGGTGGACAAACTGGGAGTGGGAATGAAATTGGAACTCGTCTCCCGGTAACGATGGACAAGATGCTCGAGCAGGTGAAATATCGCGCCGAGTGGCTCAAGTATCAGGATGCCCAGAGGCGCGAGGAGGAAGAGGAAATGGAGCGCGAGAGAGTCGCGTATGCGCAAATTGATTGGCACGATTTCGTCGTCGTCGAGACCGTGGATTATACGTGGAGAGACCGTTGATGCAGGTGAGAGTTACACCAGTTTATCGTTTTATTCTACGGTTTTTAGACGATCTGTTTGAATCAACGACAAATAATATTATAAATGAACCAGGAACGCATAGAAGACGGCGAGGATGTAGAGATGCAGATCGAGAGCGACGGCGACGACGAGATGCAGAATCGCGCGGACGCTGACAAAGCTCGCGCCAAGGACAACAACCAGGTCGGCGAATTGTCCGAATGTTGTTGGAAATAATTTACGAACGCACGTAAAAATACAATCGCAATTGCTTCAGATGCAAGACATGGAGGATGATTCCAGCGACGAAGACGACGACGACGAGATGTCACCGCCGGGCGAATCGCAGAAATCCAAAAACGGAAAAATGCGAGACTCGAGCATGCAGCCACCACCTCTGCTACAGAAAGCACAACGCCAGTATCACCGCTCTCATGCTTCCCATGCTTCCCATGCCAAACATTACTTTTAGTTATACATATTTTTTTTTAAATATGAGTGTGAACATTTCAAAAGTGGCTTAAATGCAGCCGAACTCTTCCTGAACGATCCTGAAATAGAATTTGAGGTGGCAATAAAAAGCGTTAACGCGGTTGATTGTATTTGTGCTTGATTTGTATTTTATTCATTTTATTTTTACATGTGTTATTGCGAACAAAGTTTTTCTCACAAGCATCTACTTTGTACCACAGACAGTACTCGTGGGGCTCGTGTGATCAACTTCCGAACCTGCGTTGGACTCACGTGCTGCAAACTCACACTACACTATTAGAAAACGCGTACGAGAAACTTTTTCTGAACTAGTGTGATTACAACACTCGCCTTTGGCTCGTGCTGCAAACTCACACTCGTCAGAAAAACTTTCTTCGCACTCTTATTGTGATATATTATTATTTCACAAAGTTAATATGAGCATTCGCACCCTGACGGCTGCATCCAGACTTTTGCCGGGCGACGAGAGAACGCCGCTCGTCCTGTTGAACGACGTCGGGGTCCTGGCTTTTCGCCAGACTCTTCGCCGGCTCCTGTGCTCGACCTCGGTCCCGGGCGCCTCGTCGACGTCGCGATCGCCGACATCGCGTGTTGTCCGCGTCGATTAACGACTCGCAGTCGTCGAACAGTCGCCTCTTCCACTCCGGCGATTGATCGCCGACTCTCCACCGCGTTGATTAATCCGCACTGAAATTAATATTCACGACACAACAATAAAATCCAAATATTTCATAAGAGTTAACCTGTCAAAAGGTTAACTCTCAACTGACACGGCGATGACGGCGACGACCGAGCAGACGACGAATCTTCTGCGGTCCCGCTCGCTTCGCTTACCGTATCGGGCGTTTTATCGTATCGGTTACCGTAACGTTACCGTATCGTTAACTCAGGATCCCACCCCAGAGATTAGTAGGGAGATGCACAACGCTCCGGTTTTACGTCAACCCAAAAGAATGGCGCTAAATCGTAGCGGCGAACTCGGAACTGAGTGTTTTACGTCGCATCGCCTCGGGCGATATTGCAGAGTCCACCCGAACGTGAACACCGTTCCGGCGGGTATAACAGACTCGTCCCCACCAAGCCACGAGTGAGTAGCTTGGTGGGGTCGATTTCTCCGCCGCTCGCGGCTCGTCCTCGTAAATCAGAGATAAGTAGGTACTTATCTCAGCGTAAATCTCTTACCTACTTATCTCTGCGTAAAGGGCTAATTCCAAAGTCTCAAAAAGCCAAAGTCTCAAAAACTGTAATACCGACCGAATTTTTAATTAGTGAAAGCGCCTAACACGCGTAACAGTGGTACCAACTGAATTCGAGAAGGCACAAAATCGTGTACGCGCGCGTGTTTCGGAGATGTTTGTACAGCAATTACGACCTCAAGAATTACAAGACGTTAAACTAGTGCATGAAAAGGGTGCATTAAACTCGTGAATAAAGAATTATAAAAAAAGCTCTGTTGTTTAATCGCTTTAATCACCTTTATTACAATAAGCATTATACATATATTTACATAATTGGGGCGTCGTAATTAATTTTCCCCGCGTTACTCTTACACTATATCTACGGCAGCTCCGCCTTTTAATTAAACCCGCGAGAAACTCCGGCTTCAGGGATCTCTGACTGGGAAAATATTCCGAGGAGCTCGAGGCTTCCTCGTTGTCTGACTCCGCTTTCTCGTCTTTGTCGCAATGAAAAGAAAGTACAAAATCGTACAAATGAAACAAAAACGATAAACGAATCAATTTATACATAAACAAATAAATAAAAATTGCGAAATACACTAAATCGGGGAAAGACATCAAATTATGAAATTAACTTAAAAAAAAAAATTAAAACACTGGCTTCCGTGTTTTCCACCGACGGATTCGTGTCCCGACTCGGGTAAGTGTAACTCGACGGTCTGTCCCAATCAAAAGGACTCTTCGTGCTCTTCGTCGGACTCTGACTGGAACTCGACTTCTGGCTCAGATTCGACGACCGCGAACCCTCGCAGGGCGTCGAAATCAGCGGACTGCTCGGCGCCGACGCGCGTTTCGCGTAATTCTGCTCGAACTGCGAAGCAAAAGTGGCGCCGCTTCGTTAGAATCATCAACACAAATCATTAGCTTTTAAAAACCTAAGAATTCTACGAACCTGATTGAGCAGCGCTCGATGTTTGTTGTTAAGATTCGTGAGCGCGTCGTCGCGCGATTTTACCGAAGCTCTCAGTTATATGCAAAACGGAGATTCATCTGAGTAATATGGTACGCAGTCTTCGTACTTTTCTTGATTTGGATTTTTTTTTTTTTTTTTCTACAAGATGTCGGCTTGTTTCGCAGGACAAGCGGTTTGCTCTGGACAACGTAGAGAAGGCGCAGCTTAAGAAACGTCTCGACACTCTTCAGCACTCCATAAAGGTGACCTCCTTGCTATCCACGGTGGAGCGTCTGGAGAGTCTCAGCAGACAACTGGGGTAAAACTCCTTCAATGTGCGGCGGGCGGCCGCACGTTGAAGGAGTACGTGGATCAGATCGAGGCGCTGAAGAGGGAGAGCTTCAATCTCAAACTGCGGATATATTTTCTGGAGAGTCGGATGGTCATGACCGCCGTGGACGATGATCCCATGACGAAGAACATCGAGCTCAAGGTTTTTTTTTTCACTCCCTTCGTACGATACTTTGACACTTTGAATTAAAAAAAAATCGCCGTGTGGTAATGAAAATTCGTGTCGTCAGGTCGAGAACGAGACCCTGAAAAAAGAGCTCATCGAGAAGCAGGAACTTCTGAGTCGGGCGGCGAAAGCCTTCGAACTGATCGAGGAACAGAAGGGCGTGACAATGCGCAACCAAGTCCAGTATCAGGAATCCTTGGAGAAGGAAGAATGGAGAATAGCGGAACTAGAAATGGGTATTTATTTTTTTCCCCCAGTGCATTTTTTTTACATTGATACCCGTGGTATCTAATTTTTCAAATTTTCCACATTGCCGCAGAATTCAAGAACTACAAGGTAAAATTCAACGGCACGTCGCTGTACTACCAGGAGATGTTCGTCGGAATAACGCCGGAAAAGGCCCAGGAGCACAAGGAAAAATTGTACCAGTTGGAGGAGGTCGTCGCCTCCCTCGAAGCCGAGGTACACTCAGAGATTATCGGGAAAAAGGAAAAAAAAAAATGTTTGAAGAGATCCGTTTGCCGAAGTGAATCTGTTAGCCGAAGATTGCGCGTCTCGGCGCTTCCGTCACCGCTCGGGCATCGGAGCGACCGCTCCGATGCCCGACGCAGTGGGGCACTGAGAATAAAGTGACGCAGTGGGCGGACACTGCGTCACTTTATTCTCAGTAGTGTTTACGCGAGATAAGAGGGTTCAAGGCTGATAAAACGAAAGACGTAGTCGGAACGGCGCGAATAACGTCCGAGGATCCGAGGAGGCGAAGCAGGAATCGATTCACACGTTCTATACATTTTTTACACCTCTTTTTCTTTTTCTTTTCTTCGTTATTCAGGTGAAACGAGTAACGGCGAGTCTCGAGGAGGAACGAAGCTGGGTGCAGGAATTGGAGATCGAACGAGATCAGTTCCGCAGTCGTCTAGAGGCGGAGACGAGATTGCGGGAGAAACAGTGGGACGCGGAAATCGAGGGTCTTCGCGAGCGCGTCAAGGAAGTCGAGGACGAGGCCTCCGCCAGAGACAACCTGGTGCAGCAGCAGAAAAAAGAAATAGCCGAGAAAGAACGGATAATAAAGGAGAAATCGTTCCTGCTCGAGGAGACGAATTGAACGTGCGAGGAGGTCAACGCGGTGGCGGGGAAAAGAAAAGCGCAGGCGGCGCAACTGAGAGCTTCGGTAAAATCGCGCGACGACGCGCTCACGAATCTTAACAACAAACATCGAGCGCTGCTCAATCAGGTTCGTAGAATTCTTAGGTTTTTAAAAGCTAATGATTTGTGTTGATGATTCTAACGAAGCGGCGCCACTTGTGCTTCGCTGTGATGAGCTGAGGTATAGAGCGTCATCACTATATCGTTCTACTATATCCCGGTATAGTAGAACGCTGTTATTAAGGACTCGCGCAGCGCGAATCACTCTTTTAAATTAACGCAGCATGCCTCAGCTACAACTTTCTCCTCAACTCACATAATTTAACGTACAGTTTCCTGTAAAACATTGTATTTATGTTTGAGCACGTTCTTCATAAATCACCCAAAAATGAAACCTCGTTCCCAGGGTTTTCTAACAATAAAACTCAAGAGTGCACACGCCTGAACAGCGTCTCCGCGCGAGCCTGGTTAACGTCGTCGAGCGGGCCTGCTTTTTGTCACACGTGCTGACCAGAGACAGACCCTTTCGCCTACTTGGGTCCTACGCTGAGACTTTCCCGCGGAACTTTCCATCCTCTTCCCCACTTTTCTTATTTTCCTCCTTTTAGCAACGAAGGACTTTGGAAGCGCACACGCTGATTTTTGAGAGTTAGTTCGAGAGCAACCAGCAACGAATAAAGATCGTTTTATTCGAGTAACGGGCAGTCTGCTATTCTTGCTGTTCGCGCATTTTCCAAATTCCTACGTTCGTGCAATAGCAGCAGTTATAAGTTTTTGTACAAGTTATCTTCGTAAAATAATTACGTTTAGTCTTATATCGCGTTTTTAATAAATAGTAAATCAGTGCAAGTAAATTCGAAGACTGTTGATCATTTAAAAGTTCCCGGTCCCATTGCTCTATTTCTATAGTTAATTCAGCAGCGAATCCACAACGAGCGAGCGGTCGTGGATGACAAATTAGAGAGAAGCTACATCCACCAACTGCTCCGGGACGTAACATCGCAGTTCGAGCAGAATTACGCGAAACGCGCGTCGGCGCCGAGCAGTCCGCTGATTTCGACGCCCTGCGAGGGTTCGCGGTCGTCGAGGCTGAGCCAGAAGTCGAGTTCCAGTCAGAGTCCGACGAAGAGCACGAAGAGTCCTTTTGATTGGGACAGACCGTCGAGTTACACTTACCCGAGTCGGGACACGAATCCGTCGGTGGAAAACACGGAAGCCAGTGTTTTAATTTTTTTATTTAAGATAATTTCATAATTTGATGTCTTTCCCCGATTTAGTGTATTTCGCAATTTTTATTTATTTGTTTATGTATAAATTGATTCGTTTATCGTTTTTGTTTCATTTGTACGATTTTGTACTTTCTTTTCATTGCGACAAAGACGAGAAAGCGGAGTCAGACAACGAGGAAGCCTCGAGCTCCTCGGAATATTTTCCCAGTCAGAGATCCCTGAAGCCGGAGCTTCTCGCGGGTTTAATTAAAAGGCGGAGCTGCCGTAGATATAGTGTAAGAGTAACGCGGGGAAAATTAATTACGACGCCCCAATTATGTAAATATATGTATAATGCTTATTGTAATAAAGGTGATTAAAGCGATTAAACAACAGAGCTTTTTTTATAATTCTTTATTCACGAGTTTAATGCACCCTTTTCATGCACTAGTTTAACGTCTCGTAATTCTTGAGGCCGTAATTGCTGTACAAACATCTCCGAAACACGCGCGCGTACACGATTTTGTGCCTTCTCGAATTCAGTTCGTACCACTGTTACCGGATTTGGCGAATTGGGCTTCTGCCGCCAACTCCGTCTCGTGGCGCTTTCATTAATTAAAAATTCGGTCGGTATTACAGTTTTTGAGACTTTGGCTTTTTGAGACTTTGGTATTAGCCCGTTCGAGTGGGCTCTGCAATATCTCCCGAGGCAATGCGACGTAAAACACTCAGTTCCGAGTTCGCCGCTACGATTTAGCGCCATTCTTTTGGGTTGACGTAAAACCGGAGCGTTGTGCATCTCCCTACTAATCTCTGACAGTAGTGAGTCGCAAACGGTAAACGCAAGCCCCACGTGGAAAACGGCAATTTTATAACCCATCATCTACTCTCTCCTAAACAGTACAGTCTTACTTTAACTATTCAGCCAATTATATTTTCATCCAAATAATCTACGTGGGACTCAAATGTTGTGGGCTTTCATCGCGTAATTTATATATACTTTTTTCATATACCAAAAAAATTAACATATTTAGAAATACACATGTCTTCTTTGTTTTGGTTGTTTAAAATAATTGTTGATGTTTTTGTTTCCTTACAGACGAAATTTTGTTTCTATGAAAATTCTTGTTTTCGAGATCTTCATGTCAGGACATTCAGAATAGTGGTTTGGAAAAAATGTCCGTATATGTGTGCTTGTGTGTGCGTGTATATGTGTGTTCCCGTCTTCGAAAATGCAATCGATTATAACTACTCAAGAACCCTTTCACCTATCAAGCCGAAATTGGGCACGGAAATTAAAAAGCAGCCATTCTTTAATTGTTTTAAATTATGACGAAATGTATACAGAAACGTAGGTTTTATAGATTTTTTTTAAAGAGCGTGCCTGCTCTAACTTTCGTAAAATTCAGGATATTTTGTTAATTATTTCTTCATATGTACAGGTGCTCCCCATGTTATTTGGTATTGAATTTGGGTGAAATTGGAAAAGCCGTTCGGATTTTATGGAATTTTGAATTGTTCGAAACATTTACGTTGCGTATTGCATTCCCAGATAGAAAAACGCGCCGCACGGCGTGTCGACAAAAATGCGCCATGTACTGCAGCATTAAGCTGCATTATTAACGACACGGCGTGCTTAATGGCACAAATGCCGCTACCTTGCCTGCAAAATTCCGACACGCTGTGCACTGCCAAATGACGCCAACGCGTGTCGGAACTTTGCAGGCCCATTATCGGCATCAGGACGCCGTGCCGTTAATAATGCAGCTTAAGGCGAGGTGAAACCTACTCAGTCGGTAACAAAAACTGTAAACAATCTTTCAGACGACACCGAACGTTTTTTGATAAAAGAAAAGTTTTACGTCATTGGTATCTTAATTCTGCATGATGTAAAACTTTCATTTTTCCCAAAAAATGTCCAGTTCCTGAGAATTCTTGTTCCGAAAGATATTCGCTATCCTTCTCGCACTCATGAATATTTCACCTCGCCTTAATGCTGCAGACATGGCGCATTTTTGTCGACACGCGTGTCGTTTTATGCCGCCATCGTGTCGTCAATCTGCCGTAACATTTCTATCTGGGTTATTGCAATAATTTTGAAAACGTGAACTACCGAACCCGAAATTCGCACGTAAACAAGATAATATTAAGGGATGTTAGGTATACAATGTATGAGCAACAGTATAGCTCTAAAAATAAAGAAATTGATTTTATGATTTTTTAAATTCCAACATCGCTGCTGAAGTATTAAATATACTTCTGCAACTTTCCGGTTTCACACAATTTCATGATTCATGAACAAGTAACTCTATAAGCGTTTTGAAAAAATGTAATTTTTTCATCTTTCTCAATATTTACCCATCAGTATCATATGTTGACGTGCAGGCCTCCGATTTCGCGAGCTGATTTTTTAAACAACTGGGCATCGAAATATGAATGAGAAAAATGATATCTGGAAATCTCCGTTTTTTAACCGACCTATAAATACTGCTTCGAAAATTCAATCGCTTAATGCTCAAGCACCGTTTAACAGATTGAGCTGAAATTTGGCCCACAAGTGGAGCAGCAGCCCATCTTTGATTGATCAATTTTTTGACAAAATATATACAAAAATTCAGATTGTATGTATTTTTTTATTTTTTCAAACGTACGTGGTCTATTTGAATTTCGTAAAATTTACGATATTATACTCAATTATTTATTATAAGTGAAGGTACCTTTAAAGTTGTTTCGTTTTGGATATGGCCGAAATCGGAAGAACTATTAGGATGTTATTGAGTATTGAAATAATTATTAAAAAATGTACGTTGTTGTATTAACTTTCACAAAGCTTGATCGAGATAATGAGCACAAATTTTTTTACTTAAGGAGGTTGGAGCTCTATAGCATTTTAAATATGCTAGTGTGAAAAAGAAATATTATGTTGAACAACACTTGTGTTCGGTATATCCAAAAATTAAAATCGATTCACCGTTTAGTTGCCGAGACATTGACAACCGTAGTTGGGCTATTTAACATTGCTGTTGTGGAACCGTCACTGATTGACAGCACATAAACTGATACTGCAAAATTGTGCGATAAGATTTTCATGTGAAAAATGTGCTAACGGTAAGAGAATTCTGTCTATAAATATACGTTTTTGTAACGCATGCATGAGAAGTGCTACTTCTCGTGCCTGCCGCGCGTGGCGTAAGTGGCGCTTTACGGCCATCCATGCTATTTTACTTCACGCACGCACTTCACGCACGCACTTCTCGCACGCACTTCTTGCACGCGCGCGACCTTACACGCGGTAGCACTTCTCATGTATTTGTTACAAAATATTATATTTTTGTAACTCATGCACGTAATGTCGCACATTTCGTGCCTGCAAAGCGTGCGTGAGATCGCGTATTATGCTCACGTAAACGTAGATAATTTCACGTACGCCATCTCGTGCATGAAGTTATCTAGATTTCTGTAGATTACTTCACGCACACATTGGCGTGTGTGAAACTATCTACAAGATAATTTTACGCAATGCTTTGCAGGCACGGAGATGTGCGACATCACGTTAACATTCGTTACAAAAAATAGTATGTTATACTTGTGCGACAAAGCGGCCGTCCCGCGGAGGTTAGGAAGCGGTGCATTCGCCTCCTCTCGTGCTACAAACAACACTCGGCTTCGCCTCGTGTCGTTGTAGCACTCGATTTGGCGAGTGCGCCGCTTCCTAACCTCCGCGCGTAACGGCCGCTTTCTCGCACTAGTATCACAATCTACTATTTCGTATACAACTTTATGCCACTAGTGCGAGAAGTGCGATTTCTCGCACGCGAAGCGAAGCGAAGCGTGTGAGAAGTACGCATTTCTCGCACGGAGTGGTATAAAGTATTATGCGATACAGAGCGAGAGAGCGATCATCATACGACAGTTGTAAAGTTGATCGCACGAGCCCCACGAGTATCACAGCAGCTGTGGTACGAGTGCGGCGAGTGCGATCAACTTCCCAACCTGCGTATAATGATCGCTTTCTCGCCCTTGTATCGCATGCATGGAAAGTGCCACTTTTTGTGCCGACCGGGAATGACAAGGTGACGCTTTTCGAGAAGGCGTATCGAAAATACTGGAAGCGTGTCGAAAATACAGAAAGCGTGTCGAAAATACGGGAAGCGTGTCGAAAATACGCGAAGCGGATCGAAGATTCGTGAATCGTACCGAAAATACTATGCGCGCATGCACACATTCATCGCGCTCGCGTCGATTGCATATTAAAAAACTGTTTTGTTTGCAGAACTCCCCACCGGGCCTTTGGCCCTGGACCCCCTTTGGCGCCCCCCCCCCTAATGCACTTCATACAAAAAATAGTATGCGATACTCGTGATTGAAAGCGAATATTCTGGAAGACTGTGAAGTGAGTCACACTCACAAGAAGCACTCGTGCAAACTCGGCTCGTGCTCCGGTGGTATTCGTGGAGCTCGTGTGACTCACTTCACAGCCTTCCAAAATATTCGCTTTCACGCACTCGTATCGTAAAGTACTAATTATTTCACTCAGTGCGTAGAACGCGGTTTTACGCACGCTTCGCGTGCGTCAAACATCGTTTACACACCTTGTGAAATCAAATTTTGTACGATACTCATGCGAAAAACGTTTTCTGAACTCGTGTGATTGCAACACTCGCCTTCGGCTCATGCTGCAAACTCACACTCGTCAGAAAAAGTTTTTTCGCTCTCGTATCGTAATGTACTATTTTGAGATAGTTCAAGTGAAACCGACTTTTTCAGCTTTTGTCTCGATACGCTTGGGCTTTCACACCGCGGACCTCTCACTCACTCGCTACCTTCCCCGTACCGCGCGCGTCTCTGGGCCCGCCGAGCGTAGCGCTCCAACCTCTTTAAACGGAATAATATTCAGTGGATCGGTAGAAGGTTTCGGATTATATATGAATTTCAATTTTTCGTTATTATTTATTGTCGACTACAATTTTACTACATTTCCGTTTATTAATTACAACAAGGATGCCTTGTTTTAAACGGCTACCCTGGCAAACAGTGTCACCGACTTTTTAACCGGTGTTTTAACCAGTCTCGATTAGCCCCTGTTTCACCCAGTTTAACTGACTTTTTAACCGAAATTGTTATTTTTTAAGCGATTGTTACTGGTGAATTAACCGATTGTAATCGACATTCTTACCGAATTTTAAAAAAATTAGTTTTGTTTGGTGAATTTAACCGAACGAAACGTTTTTAATCGGTTAAATTGTCGGTTAAAGCTGGTGAAACAGTGGGCTAATCGAGACTTATCTTTCCTCGGTTAAAAAGTCACAAAACGTCACTTTTTTCGGGAGCCCCCCCCCCCCCCTGTGTGGTGACGTCATTTATGAACGGCCCCAAAGTTGAATCGAATTTTTTTTATTAATTGTTTGAACTAAAATAGTGTTTTTTTATTGAAATAAAAATAATGATGAGAAAATATTGTAATAGTACTTTATGCCACTCCGTGCGAGAAATGCGTACATCTCACACGCTTCGCTTCGCTTCGCATGCGAGAAATCGCACTTCTCGCACTAGTGGCATAAAGTTGTATACGAAACTCGTGCGAGAAACTTTTTCTGAACTCATGTGATTGCAACACTCGCCTTCGGCTCGTGTAGCAAACTCACACTCGTCAGAAAAAGTTTGATCGCACTCGTATCGTAATATACTATTTTGTAACAAAGGCATGACAAGTGCTACCGAGTGTAATGTCGCGCGCGTGCGAGAAGTACAATAGCATCGATGGCCGTAAAGCGCTACTTACGTCACGCGCGGCACGCACGAGAAGTAGCACTTCTCATGCATGCGTTATAAAAAAAATATATGGCACCGGCCGATGAAGCAATTTTTTTCGAGGCGTTCTACGGTGGACACTCCAGCTGAAACGGTTCATCTGAAATAAAAAAATTAAAAAGGGGTAATTTAAATCAATAACAACTACTAGTCGTGACGATCGCCGATCTTTCAAATCGATATTTTTTTTCAAAATGGCGACGAATTGGAACTTAAGCATGGTATATCCATGAGAAAAAAGTAGTCATTTTTACGTAATTATTCAAAAATAAAGATCGAGTAAAAAAACTAAGATCGTCAACGACCTCTAAATGTTTTTCAGCGTATTTTGTGTAAATTTGAAAACGATCTATCTAGCGGTTCTCGAGATATGATGTCCACCAGTTTTTAAACCGTGTTTTGAGAAAAACGCGTTTAAAGTTTCAAGTATAGTTCTGCTATTGTTAAGTGATGAATTTTTAACTTTACCTCTAGTCGTCAATTCCAGGTCCATATAAAGTATCCTCAGCAGCAATCGCAGCTTCATGAGAAGAAGATTGTCGTTGTCTATTATTGTCATTGTCGTTGTTATTGTGTTATTGTTATTATCGGCTCTCGAACTTTCTTTTTGAGAATTCTATAACTCCGTCAATTTGATAGATATCAGTGTGAAATTTCCAGGGTATATTCTTAAAACATCAGACTTTTAGAAAGTTAAAAAATAATAGGTAGATGTAGCCCCTTAAGCGTGCATGCTCTGCCTAGACGGCTTCAGTTAGCCACTAAAGAGCCTAAAGAAATTAAAGAAAACCTAAAGTGGAGCTCACTGCCTCCACTTATTATCATTATCTTATTTCATTCAGAATATTTTATCTTGTGATATTTTCATATGCGATATTTTTCAAACATGTTATTTTGACGGTGTGACATTTTCTTATACAATATTTTTCTGTAATATTTTTAATTTGTGATATTTAGAGGGATTACCGTTTCAATCTAGTCTAAAAGGAGAAGCTTAATTATTTTTCACTTTTTACAAAGCTTTCTCTATGAGGAAATTAGAATTGATGAATATACATTTTTTTGTTATGCATGCATGAGAAGTGGTACTTCTCGTGCCTGCCGCGCGTGGCGTAAGTGGCGCTTTACGGCCATCGATGCTATTTTACTTCTCGCACGGGAATCACTTCTCGCACGCACTTCTCGCACGCGCGCGACATTACACTCGGTAGTCCTTCTCATGCATTTATTACAAAATAGTACATTACGATACGAGTGCCAAAAAACTTTTTCTGACGAGTGAGTTTGCAGCACGAGTCGAAGGCGAGTGTTGCAATCACACGAGTTAAGAAAACGTTTGACGCACGCGAAGCGTGCGTCAAACGTTTTCTTAACTCGTTCACTCGTTCACTCAGTGCGTTCTACGCACTGAGTGAAATAAAGTATTATGCGATACAGAGCGAGAGAGCGATCATCATACGACGGTTGTGAAGTTGATCGCATCAACTTCCCAACCTGCGTATAATGATCGCTTTCTCGCCCTTGTATCGCAAAGTACTATTTTATACTTGAATGAACATTTTTCAATAGCAATTTTGACAACTCTACAGATTCCAGAAGCAAAAGTCCAAGTATAAACGGCTATGGAAAATGATATCCAATTCATCAAGAAACAATATCTTTTCTGCACTCCAATTAATAAATTCAACTTTACGGTAAGTTTCTATTATTTTCATCAGACACACAGTTTCACTTTGATCGTATTTTTTTCGAAAAACTTTTGATATTTTACCAATTTAGATATCAAACGCAGTATCAGACGGAAGTTCGGACTATGATATACAGATTAAGATTTTTGAAAACACCATTGGAGATACCATTTCTGAAAAATATCCGTCTAGATTATCCTACCGGATAGCCTTTCTTCGTACGTTGATAGAAAAGGTTTATATACGATAATTATAATTTTGTTTACAAGTTTTTCAAGTCGATAATTACGTAGAAATATTAAATAATTTAAGGCCGAAAAAAGTGGCGACGAAGTTTACGATAAATTCTATCAAGTACTATCGAATTATATGATGCTCAATGACGACTCGAACCCCGTACATTATCGTCAATTTTTGATAACGGAACAAGCCACCGAAAATCGAATTATACTGCAAGAGAGTAAAAGTTTGATATCAATGGGAACTACAGGATTACGTACTTGGCAGGTATATTAAAATAAGATAATTGACTTAACGTTGTTTCAAAAATCCATAGTAAATAGAAAATTATAATTTATAAATCGAAATTAATACTGATAAACACTATTATAGAAGGGACATTTCGTGCTAACTCTACCAACGGCAGAACCTTACCTTGTCGATTCTGGTCCGTGATTTTTTATGTCATTCTTCCACATGAAAAATGCATGCAGCATTTTTTTCAGATCTTTTTCTATTTACGTTTTTTAATTTTTAATATATAAAGATAAATAAAAAATGCCTCGATTTAGAAATTCAAAAAACATCAGGTAACCACTTAATCCGCAAGCGAAAGTGGAAAAATAATTTCTTCTACAATATACTATATATAGTTACTTGCCCAAAAAATGCTCGAAAAAAATCGTTATAAACAAAAAAAGCTTGCAATAAAATTACTCTCAGATGAAAAATTGTATACTATAAATTTCTTGTTAAAATATTAAGCGAAAAATACTTGGCATCTCTTGATATATAGTATGCATTAAAATGTGGAAAAAAACTATTACATATATAGAAAAATATCTATCGAGAATAAATCCTCCTATAAAACGAACGACTTTTTAAATTAAAATCGTCGAAAATTTAATTTTTAATAATTTGATTTTTATTAAATTTTTTTTTGAATTTATAAAAATTTAATTTTTAATAATTTGATTTTTATTAAATTTTTTTTTGAATTTATAAAAATTTAATTTTTATTCAATTTTCTTTTGAATTTATAAAATTCAATTTTTTTTTTTCGTTTTTTGAGATTGAAAAATTTTTATGAAGTATTTTTTTTTTTTTTACTTTCAACATTCACCGTTCCCGACGGCAGGGTATTGAGAACATTTTTTATTCATTCTTGTTAGTTTCAAATTGGAAAAAAAAATCAGACATTTATATTAATGTCATTTAACTAATTAATTTGCGTGATTAATGTGTATATGCAGCGTAAAAAATAATTATAAGTAATTTTAATAATATAAATGCAGGCATACTTTAATAAAATTTTATTACTCTATTCCTGAAATTACCAGGCTGGTTTTGCTTTAGCGGAATGGTGTTACGTGAATAAATCGGCGATTAGCGAGAAGCTCGTGTTGGAGCTCGGTTCTGGAGTCGGTTTGTCTGGTCTATCTGTCGTAACTACCTGTGCACCGAAACGTTATACTTTTTCCGACTGCCACGCGAGCGTACTCGACATGTTGGTGAAGAATGTGCGACTGAATTTGGAAAAAAACGAGGAAGAAGCCGAAGCATTTCGCTCCGTCGAATGGAACGAGGAGTCTTACAGAACCAAGTATCAAAGTACCGACGTGCGGATAACGTGTTTGGATTGGGCCTCGGTGAGAGAAAGCAACGTCAACGACAGTTGGTCGAGTCCCGAAGTTGTCTTAGCCGCTGATGTTATCTACGACGAGAGTCTTTTTCACCATTTAATCGAAGCTCTGAAGGTCTTTATAACGAGGACGAACGCACTTGTCATTGTAGCTGCAACTGTACGAAATAATGACACGCTTGCCAAATTTTTTCACAACCTAGGTATATAGCACTATCATGTTTAATTACCGAACCTTTTTGTAACATATGCACGAAAAGTTCCGGTTTTCGTGCCTACAAAGCGTGGCGAAAGTGGCTTGTGTAGCCGGGGATGCGAAAAAACTGCAAATAGCTTTGCGCACGGTTATCTCCCGTCAGAAATCACCGAGGCATAAATAGGGTAAACTGACACTCGGTTTTGGACACTTTTCCGAAGGTTTTTGAGCCTAAACTGAAGATAACGTCAAAAATCGTCGGCTTACCCCCAGTTTATTCTCGGCTTACCCTCGGTTTAACCTCGGTTTACCGTCGGTTTACCCTGTATTTACCCTTGGTTTCCTTTATTCTCGGTTTATCCTCGGTTTACCCTCGGTTTGTCGTCGGTTTACCCTCGATTTACCCTCGATTTACCCTCGGTTTACCTTCGTTCGCTTTTAACAACCGACGATTGAGGAGAAAGACTATGAACATCGGTGTGATGTTGCTGGCGAATCCTCGGTTTACCCTTGGAAAACCCTCGGAAAGGTGTCCGAAACCGCTGCTACTTTCCTACCCTCGGTAGTTTCTGATAGGGTCTCGCCTGTAGATACTTTTACGCACAGTTATTTCGTCTGTAGATACTTTAGCGCACGGTTAGCTTGCGTGTAGATACTTTCACGCACGGTTATCTCGCCTGTCGATACTTTTGCGCACGGTTATTTCGGCTGCAGATACTTTTGCGGACGGTTATTTCGCGTGCAGATACTTTTGCGCAGAGTTATCTTGGCTGTAGATACTTTTTCGTAGAGTTATCTTGACAATAGATACATTTGCGCACGGCTTTCTTGGCTGCAGATTCTTCTGCATGCATACTAGGGCTGTTAAAAAAAACATAATTTCTTTATAATCGATTGCTGCTGAAATGCTGTATTGATTATAACAAAAAAAGTTTTGGCGAAAGCTGGGAGTTGTGCAATGATATTAAATACTGCTGCATCAAGGCCAAAATTCATTAAAAACGGCTATTTTTGGAATTTTTTTTGTCGTCTTAAAGCGCTCATGAAGATTGTGGTTGCTTTCGATAGACTATGAAATTGTGTAAAGCCAAGAACATGTTCGATAATATTTAATACTGCCGCATCAACATTGAAATTAACAAAATAAAATCCTATAAAACATTGAAATATTCATATGCTCATCGACTATTTCGCGCGTTTTCAAATGAAAAAATGGCTCATGAAACGGGAGTTCTGTATGATCAAATTTAGTACTGCCGCATCGATATCGCATTTTCCCAAATATCGAAAATCACGTATCATCATCATGATTATGATCATATATGAGGCTCGTTTCAAGAGCCATTTTTTAATTTGAAATCGCACGAAATAGTCGATGAGCAGACGAATATTTCAATGTTTTAAAGGATTTAATTTTTTGTTTTTGTTAACTTCAATGTCGATGTGGCAGTACTAAACATTATCTAACATGTTTCTGCCTTTACACAATTTCATAGTCTATCAAAAGCAACCACAATCTTCATGAGCACCACGTAAAAAAAAATTCTGAAAATCGCCGCTTTTCATTTAACATCATCGCACAACCCCCAGCTTTCGCAAAAACATTTTTTTTTGTGATAATCAATACAGCATTTCAGGAGCAACCGATTATAAGAAAATTATGTTTTTTTGAACAGCTCTAATGCATACAACTTCAAAAAAGAAAAAACGACGGAATTTTGTCGGCGAACGGCCTGTATTTCGTATCATGCTGAATTTAATTTCAGGAAATAAAAATACTATGTCTTCAGAATTTCAATATTTTTATAGTTTTATCGTTTACATTCCATATTCTTTCTGTTTTTCAAGCAATCTTTATCGTATTCACCATCAGATGGCATAGATTTTTAGAATAAGTTTAGAAAAAGCAGTTTTAACATAATTTAAAAAAACGGAGCTCTCCTCTAGCTACTTGTTGCACGCTTTCCAGGCTCGAAAAGCGGGAGTTTTCATGCATTCGTTACAAAAAGGACTATTATTTCGTAATTGCAAATCTTTAGTTAAGTTTCCATAATGTAGTCGCATAATTAAAATCGATCAACCGTTAACGGTAATATTTTAATTATTTTTCAGCCGATTATGGATTATCTTTCGAGGACGAAGCGGTACCGGAACCCCTTTTGTTTCTGCAATGTGACGAAATTCCTGTAAGAATACTCAAAATTTTCAGTAAAACTTGAAATTACATTTATTACAAATATTTCCTTCCTCATATCAAGATGTCACAGAGAAATAAAATGTCGATTAGCAAACTATTTATTAACCATAAACGTACATATTTAACGCGTGTATTTTTTATATAAATATAACAATAGGTGGATGAAAAAAAAGTCTGCATAAACAAGTATTAAATATTGACTGAACAATACGTAACTATAGTCAGCACGAATTTCGTGTGTTCTCGTGCAGCGTCAAAGTTTTGTGCCCTCAGCTCGTTCAGTCTGCCGGTTTATCTTTAGAACCACTTTCTCTTGTTTTGTCGTTTAAGCTTTACTTCAGTCTCGTCCACATCCTTATCTGCATCTTTTTTATGGCCTTTCCGCAATATTTTTTCCTTCGCCTTTTCCTTTAGTTTAGACTTTTTCGATTTTCGCGAACGATTCTTGTCCTCATTCTCCAGCTCTTTCCTAAATTCTTGTTTGTTTTTCGCTGAAAATTTATTAAATGAACTCCGTGTTTCAAAGCGCCGTGTTTTATGGAATATTTGTTGAGGTCTTTAATTTACCGGCATACAGTCCCATTTGCGTGTTGATACTTCGATCTTCCTCAACTTCTCTGCGTCTGTCCATCTCAAGACACTCGACAATTTCATTGCGTCTCTCAACGATTTCCACCAATCTATAAAAAACAATAAAATTCTCTATAAAATCAGTGAGTCCTGTAAACCGGAATGGGCAAAATGTTCAAAAAATTTAAAAAAAGCGTATGGTATTCTACTCATTATTAATTTGCGGTTGAAATGGTGAATGGTTTTTCACTCGTCAACATTTAGAATGTAAAAAATTACCCTGGCAAGCTGTGTCACCTTAGTGTTAACCGAAAATAACTGAAGTTAACCGACTTTTTAACCGAGAAAAGATAAGTCCCGATTAGCCCACTGTTTTACCGGCTTTAGCCGACAATTTAACCGAGTAAAAACGTTTCATTCGGTTAAATTGTCAGTTAAAATCGGTTGAATTCATCAAACAAAATTGATTTTTTTAAGTTTCGGCATTCTCGAAAAAAGACCGTTACAGTTTTTGCAATCAACTGATTTCATGGTGGGTGGGGAGGGAGAATTTTCACATGCTTTCAACGTATGAATTTCTAAAGCATAATGTGAATATATATTAATACGCTGTTTATGTAAGGATATGTGTATGCGTGTGTGTATTGTTGTACAAGACTTCCAGAAATCTATGCGTTTGTAAGATTGCCCTCACTCTTCAATTTCGTGCACTGATACTGGTATTTGGTAACAATATTCAAGCAACTGTTATATTCTGAGGGCGACTGAAGGAGTTGAATGCAATTTCATGTCATTCATACATTACCATAGTATATTATAGACAGCAACCGTGCATTGTTAGTATTAAATTTCCATCGTATGCGACTATTCTCGGGCGATGAAAATTTAATATTAACAATACATGGTCGCTGCTTATACGATGAAAATTTAATGTTCACACATTACATCCGTCAATTGACAAATGAAAAATATTGTTGTCCGAATGTCAATGTCTGGTGCGATGAGAAGTTCGCCTTTATGAGGAAGCACGTTATACGAAATTAAAATAAAAGAAATGGTGCTTGTATAGTAAGTGTCGTGAGTCGATCTAAAAAAGAAAAAGAAATGAGGTATTTAGTACTGTACTATTGACATGGAGCTGTACGATGTGGAGTTAAGGAATCCGAATAGTTGCTGAGTTAAGGTGGAGGGGTCAGCCATTCTGATACGTTTACGATACTTATGTTATATAAAGTTTAAAAAAGAGGCGCATCTGTTTTCCGAAAGTCCACGCGTAACCGTTTTCGTAAGCAATTTTTACGAGGCCTTAGATCTGTAATATATTAAATATAGTCGAAAACGTGCACATTTCTTGTACTCCTAGAGACACAAAGGATACTACAAGAATTATCACATTGTTTTGTACTCTAGCGAGTTCTTATATCTATTATTTGATCTATTGCGGATGATTAGCATGAAAAACTTAAATTAACTGTCTGATCGTGCATGCAGAGATAATTAAGGAGTAATATATAAAACAATCTCTGCGTTTACAACAAGCTAAAATATAATTAAGTGATAAAGGTGAAATCGATATTATTCGAAAATAAATCGACGCGTGCCTTATTGATTAATGAGAACATTCAGACTGATGTCTACTCACAATGGGGCATGCAGAGAGAATTCGATATTTCAATTGTATTTTTCTATAACTGAAATGTCATTGGTATTTTAATATATAGTTTTATCGATACTCTTCTTAAAATTTAAGAAACGCTTTATCCCCCAAAAAATCCCTCACGGGTAAAAAAATTGAGACAAGTACATTTACGTGAGTCGTATCTAATACCCCCCAAAAACTTGAGCCGTAAACTACGTATAGGTACAAAAAGTTGTGAAATAAACTAAAAATATATTCAGCATGTCAAGTACATGTTGTACAACATATATATACATGTATATACTTGTATATATACAGTAGTTTTAATATCAACTAAAAAGAATTTCTCGCATTTAAAGGAAAAAAAATCAGTAACGAAGGAAAAATCTTGCATAAAAAAAAATGGCGATGACATAAATTGAGAACAAAAATTAGTGAATAAATTTCAACATCTCAAAAAATTAAACGGAAGTAGATAACAATATGTACGGCGTGAAGTTAAGCAGTTGTCATGTACGGTGTGAAGTTAAGCAGTTGCCATGTACGGTGTGAAGTTAAGCAGTTGCCATGTACGGTGTGAAGTTGAGCGCGTGCCATCCACTCAACGAAAAGAAATTGCAAAAAAGTCTGAATTTTTTATTTATAAATTGAGATATCTCCGTTATGCGAATAGCTGCAGCGCTGTGTTTGGTCTTAAATGAAATATTTTGAGCGAATGCATCTAATCGCAACCGGGAAAATACTCAAAACGGTCGAAATTTATTAATATGCGAAGATAGGGGGGGTGGAAAACGGCTAAAAGGAGTTGGCTAGAGAAAAGAGTCTTGGTGCGTCCCGTTGCTGGAGCTGACAGAGAGGGTAAATGTACTTGTCTCGAGACGCTACCGCGTCTCTTGATACGCCTCAAATAGATTTGTTAAATTTAAATATATTTATTAAACGCGTGTATACAATCGCATGGCAGTTGTGCTAGCATCCAAGCAATAACCGAGCGGTAATTTATTTAAATCGAACCAGCTCGCTGAATAGGAAAATAGTGATGCCGCGAGAGACGAGAATAACGAAACGAGACGAGAAAATTTAGTCGAGAGACGAGACGAGACGAGACGAGAGAACTATATTTGTCTCATCGTTTGATTCGAGTTAAGACGAGAGAGTCAAGGCGAGAATATCGAGAATCTCGTTTTATCGACACAAAAATCACACCATTTTTTTGCAAACTGACGAATTTACACAATAATTATAGTTCGCTGAATAAATGGAGACAAATAGGGGTGCGCATAATAAACTTTTTTTTCAACAACATTCACACATAAACAATTGCCGAAGCGGGACGCTTTCATCACTTGCGTCGGCCGATTCTCCACGATGCGCTCGTTTCGAGGTGGACGCAGATTCCCGATCATCGCACTGTTCGGTTTGAGATTCATTATCGTCTTTATTGTACTTTCTCACACCGGAACGTGATCGATTCATTTTGGGAACACAGCAACAAATATCACTGTTACTGTCGAACATCCGTTTTCCGCTCGCGTGCAGTCTCGAACCGTTGCCGGGGACAGCTAACAGAGGGATATGAGCATGCGGTTTCCAGAAACTAATGGGTGGGGACACGTGACTATGCAGTGCTGCCCCGACCACCGAAGTATACACAAGCCATCGCGCGCTCATGGCGCGCTTTCGGTTCTCGACAATATATATGCTGTTGCAGCGACGGTAGTAGCCGCTTGGTCGATGTGTATCTTCGTCGGTTAAGGAACACCGCTCGCGATCGGTATATCGATAGCTCACTTGAAGAATATTTCAACCTCCCTCGAGATTCGAGAATATTTTGAAAATAAAGAAAAATCTTTTCTCGAGATTTCAGAATATTTCGAGACGAGAGAAAACACCTTTCTCGAGATTCGAGAATATTTCGAGACGAGAGAAAAATTCTCACTCGACTTTTGAGTCGAGACGATACGATATTTTTTTCATATTTGTCGAGACAAGACGAGAGAAAAGCCAATTCTCGTCTCGTCTTGTCTCGCGGCATCACTATAGGAAAAAGAGAAAGATATAACCTATCTCTCTCTCTCTCCCTCTCTCTAACTTTTTTCTCTTCACACACATGCGCGTACGCACACACAAATACAAACTCTTGTGGCAGCTTTTGTGCTCGATCGATATATACTCGTTCAGCTCGATATTCAGAGCCTACCTTCGTTATCGACCGATTGACGACTGAGCTCATGCGTACGCGGTCTGGCGAAACTTGGCAATGCCGCACTGTCCGTGCCGGTTGAAATGTGATTCCCGGCAAACTGTCATTAGACTCGCGACAGTGCGTTGTTGGACATGGACGAGAACAAAGTGCCACAACTTATCGAAGAAGTTCAACGTAGGCCAGCCATCGGGATCAAGTCGCTGAACGAGAATCGATTTAAGGGTTTCGTCGGCACCGAGTGGGATAAGGTAGCAGCTAATATCCGTGTATCGAGTAAGTGTACTTCTGTTTTCTCACTGTAAAATAATGCCGTGGATGGTTGATAGTGGATCAGGTGTTGTAAATATAATAAATAAATGGCGTAGGCAGGAATTACATAACTCGAAATAAACACTTTAATTTTTACCCAAAAACTTCATAAACACAACAATTAATTGAGTAAGCCGTTACACATAAATATCTTTCGCAGTCCGTAAAACACTTGTATAGTCCGAGTCACAAAAATTAGCCACTAATGCCAATTATGCCGAAGCACACGTGCCACCACGTGTTGCTTAGTAAACCGCCCGTGAGTATGTCGATGTTGTGTACATAAACCCGCGTTCACTTAACCCGTACGTAATGTCTTTGCGCGGACCGTTTGAGCTACCCGGAGCTGACCGTTGTACACTTCCGAACAAGATGAGGTGACCGCAAAGTAAAACTATTGCCGATGAGCGTCCGACCAGTTGAGTCCGTCCGTGCGACCCGTTGAGTCCATGCGTGCGACCAGTTGAGCCCGTGCGTGCGACATGTTGCGTGCGACCAGTTGAGAACGACCGTGAGAACCGATGAGACCGTGCGTGCGAGAACCGAGAAGAAACCGGAAAGCGAGTCAGAGACTCGAGAACGTTCGAGCGCATGCGCGAACTCTGAAATGCGGTTATCGGTGGTATGCCCAGGCGGTGCTGCTGCCGAGCGGTTGATCGACCAACTCAGACAGCAGTCCCGCTAACATTTCCGCCCGCCATCAGCGAAGGTCGCTGATGAATATGCTCCTGGTCTTCCGGTGGAGTGGTCCTTAAGCACGAGAGCTTGATGAGTGGTCGGGTGAGCGTGGTTGTTGCCGTTGCAAATAGTGAGCAGACCATTGACGCCAAAACATTTAAACATTTGAACATTTGAACCCGTTGCTGTATGTGCTTCCAATGAGCCAGCTTCGAAGTTTCCAGACTTGGGAGCGTAGACTCTGGTAAGGTGGTAAGAGCACTGCCGATGAGAAAATGTCCAGGTGTAAGAGCTGAGTGCCACCGTGAAGCGTTCGTGAGTGAGCATGTTCGATAATCATACTTGACAACCGTGAGTATCGAGGCAGAATTGCAGGATGCTTTCCTTCCTCACTCAGCGTCGAGTGTGTGAGACGTCCACCAACTCGAATGATGCCCTGCCCGTCGACGAAGGCAATCAATCGAGAAAACGGATGACCGGCTGGTGCTACCGAACCTGAGCCGAACACCTTGAGCTCTGCCGAAAAGTACGCAGCTTGAGTAGCCCGGATCCAAAACTGCTTTGCGATGTTCATATCCCCTGTTGAGAGGTCCATTGGTGGAGAGGTGAGCTGACCACGAAGCTTGAGTAGAACGTTGCGGCAGATAGCCGTAAGTCGAAACAACCTTGTGAGAGACGATACCTTGTGGATAAGATCCCAATGGTACTCTACCTTGGGAGCTGCCACTAATAATGAAATCCCAGGACGCAGTTCAGTTGCACTGAGTCCGTCCGCCATAGCAGGTTGAGTTGGCCATGAGTCTCCGGGTTGAGTGATCCAGGGTGGTCCCGTCCACCACAATGAGTGCTCGGTGAGCTGAGCTGTCGAAATGCCTCTCGAGGCACAATCCGCCGGATTACTAGTGCCAGGAACATGCCACCACTTAGCCTGCGATGTGAGCTCCTGAATTTGTGTGACTCTGTTCCTGACATAGTCCTTCCATCGCGACGGGTGAGACTTGATCCACATGAGTGCAACCTGTGAGTCCGTCCACAAATGAGTTTCATCCGCGTTCAATCTGAGGGTGGCTAGAACGTACTTGAGTTGAGTTGAGAGTAGCAGCGCTGCTGTGAGTTCCAACCGTGGAATTGTGAGTCTTTTGAGAGGTGCAACCTTTGTTTTGGAGCACACTAAAATTGCCCGGGCACCGGTGGACGGTGAGTTTACAGTTATGTAAACAACCGCCGACATAGCCAGTTGAGACGCGTCAGAGAAACCATGAATGACGATGGTTGAGTTGCTCCATGTGTTAATCCATCGTGGCACTGAAATCCTAGCTAGGTTTGTGAGATCTTCTCTGAGCGTAAGCCACCTTGTTGAGATCTGAGACGGTAAAGGATCGTCCCAGCCGAGTTTGTGTAGCCACAGCTCTTGCAAAAGCATCTTCGCTCGAACAGTGATCGGTGAGATAAACCCCAGTGGATCAAAGATCTGAGCCACCTCAGATAGAATGAGTCGCTTTGTGAGCCGTCCAGAGATTTTTGAGAATTTTGATTGGAACTTGAACCGATCTTCCTGAGGATTCCAATGTATTCCAAGAACTGTGGTGTCGCAATCGTCCATGAGTACGTTCTGGTTTGAGATGCTCGCCGATGAGATTGCCTTGAGCAGATCCGGCTGATTTGAGTGCCACTTGGCTAGCGGGAATCCGCCCGCGTCACACAAATGGATCAGCTGTTGCGCAGTCTCGATGAGCTGTTCCACTGAATGTGAGTTCGTTAGTCACGAGTTCTGAGGGCTCCTCTTGAACCCAAAATTTTGTGAGTAAATTCTGCAAGGCAACCTCCTCGTGATGAACCGAAGCAGTGTAAGTGGCGTGCATCGGGGATGTCGTTGTCTGAACCGGACCCAAAATGAGCCAGCCAAACATCGAAAGCTGAGCTATTGGCATGGTGGTTGCGCCTTTGATTATCCGAGGCCGGATGATTTGGCCATAATAATCAGCTCCAATGATAACGTCTATCGTTCGAGGAGTGAGGAATTCCGGACCTGCCAGGTTGAGATTCTTCAGATGAGGCCAGTCTTGGTAGGATGCCTCAAAAGATGGCAGAATTGATGAAACTGTTCTTTCCACTCCTTGTATCCTTGGGTGGTCCGGTAGTCCCGTGCGCTGTGACGACCAAGGCAGTTAAAGCATAGACGCTTTTCCATCGCGAACTGCCGTCTTGCCTTCGGATGAAGAGCTCTAAACTGCGAGCATGTTACCACGAACTGGTCTCCTTTGCAACAGTCACAGGCATAGCGCGTATCCTCCCCGTTTGCGCTGGTTGATGAGTGAGCTGACCCTGATTGTTGAGCTGATCCTTGTTTTGAGCTGACCGCCGAATGAGCCGTCCGTTTTGGTGGTGCACTGGGTTGACCACCGCTGGTGTATTCCACTCTTTCCAAAGCTCGAGCGCGAGCAGTCAAAAACTCTATAAGCTGTTTGTACGTAGGATACGTCTGCAGCGTACCTAGCGAGGTTTCCCAGGCCTCCTTCGTTGAGCGGTCCAAATTCCGTGTAATGTGATGCACCAGTATGCAGTCACCAAGATTTTCTCCCACCCCAAGAGATTCCAGAGCCGTATATGCCTCAGTCACGGTTGTTATTAGCTGATTTAGCGCCTTGGCGTTCTTGGTTGGCATTGGCGCGACCTTGAACATCGCGTCAATATGAGACTGGATGTTGAGCCTCTTGTTTTCATAGCGGCTCACCAGAACCTCCCAGGATGGTTGAAATGATGCACCCGTGAGCGGAAAACTTGTGATCAGTTGTGCAGGTGTTCCTGTCAAACAACCCCTCAAGTAGTGTAGGCTTTCAACGTCCGTAATCGATGCTCGCTCCCGGATGAGACTAGTAAACATGTCTGCAAACGCTGGCCAAGCAGCATAATCACCGGAGAATGATGGAAGCTTAATTCCCGGAAGGCGAGCAACTTCGCGCAAATCATCTGTATGAGCAGTCCGTTCCGTGGATGTGGGCATGAGATCTTTCCTGAGTCGTGCGGCAGCCATCTTAACTGATGCGTATGCCCGGCAGCACTTGAGATGCACTAAATCACGAAAGTACTCGTGATCCAAGTGAGCTGCTGGCCACACCGACTCCAGATACGAGTGCTCCAATTGAAAAAGTCGATGAACCTCTTCCGTTTGCTTATCGAGCTCTCGCAGCTCCTCGAGGGATATACCGGTGTGATCCGCGGGTAGTTGTTCCGAAAACTCCTTCAGGAGTTGCATCCGGCCAACCTGAGTTTGAGCCTTCAGATTCAATTCCGGTGCCAGCCTTGCTGGTGAACCTCCCCTTGTTTTCTTCCCATCAACCTTGTTGATCACGTCCACCGGAACTGCGAGCTGATCTTGTCCCACGAGAGCTGCAGAATCGTCTCCGTTGGGGTCTGACATGTTGAGCTGTCCGTATGCCAATCCAAAAAAACCAAAATAATTGAAAAGCCGTTCCTCGTGATGAGCAGAACAAAGTCCGACAAATGTTCACAAAATTCGCGCACGAAATTATTGCGAGTCTGAGTAGACCGGGAACAACACTCGCGAGACAATGGAAAAAAACCAAATTAATTGAAAAACCCGTTGCTCAAAATGAGCTGATCAAAGTCCGAAAATGTTCAAGAATACGCGCACGAAAAATTGCGAGTCTGAGTAGACCGGGAACAACACTCGCGAGACAGTGGAAAAAAACCAAAAATAATTGAAAAAACCGTTGCTCAAAAAACTCGAAAAAATGTAGCTCCTCCTTTATTGATGTTTCACGGCAGCACGTTAGATCTTTCTTTGTTATGAGATAAACAGAGTAAAATGCGGTGCTGTTTACAGCTACAAAAACAAAATCGATTCTCGTCCAGCGACTTGATCCAGATGGCTGGCCTACGTTGAACTTCTTCGATAAGTTGTGGCACTTTGTTCTCGTCCATATCAAACAACGCACTTTCACGAGTCTAATGACAGTTTGTCGGGAATCACATTTCAACCGGCACGGACAGTGCGGCATTGCCAAGTTTCGCCAGACTGCGTACGCACGAGCTCAGTCGTCAATCGGTCGATAACGAAGGTAGGCTCTGAATATCGAGCTGACCGAGTATATATCCATCGAGCACAAGAGCTGCCCGTGCGCGACGGAGGTGGATCGGTGTACATCGGAAGAGCTCGGAGTAGCGCCGAATGACGCTCGAGCGGATCTCGGACGACGCTTGAGCGGATCTCGAACGATGCTCGAGCGGACCTCGAAAAATAACAGAGCGTGGCGCAAACAGAAGTCGAGCTGCTCTAAGATTTCGAGGAACCGCCGAGCGCGCTGAGTCTTTCCTCTCAATTACTTCTTGCGGCATATTGAGCCGAGCTATAAAGGTTGTAATCACGGGGCGTGTAATGTAACCTAATCTGATTTCACAGGTTTGTATTTGTGTGTGCGTACGCGCATGTGTGTGACGAGAAAAAGTGAGAGAGGGGGGGAGAGAGAGAGAGATAGGTTATATCTTTCTCTTTTTCCTATTAAGCGGGCTGGTTCGATTTAAATAAATTGCCGCTTGGTTATTGCTTGGATGCTGGCACAACTGCCATGCGATTGTATACACGCGTTTAATATATTTAAATTGAACAAATCTATTTGAGGCGTATAAAGCGTTTCTTAAATTTTAAGAAGAGTATCGATAAAACTATATATTAAAATACCAATGACATTTCAGTTATAGAAAAATATAATTGAAATATCGAATTCTCTCTGCATGTCCCATTGTGAGTAGACATCAGTCTGAATGTTCTCATTAATCAATAAGGCACGCGTCAATTTATTTTCGAATAATATCGATTTCACCTTTATCACTTAATTATATTTTAGCTTGTTGTAAACGCAAAGATTGTTTTATATATTACTCCTTGATTATCTCTGCATGCACGATCAGACAGTTAATTTAAGTTTTTCATGCTAATTATCCGCAATAGATCAAATAATAGATATGTTAGTTAGTTAGTTAGTTAGGTTTATTAGCTTCCTCAGCTACAATTTATGCACTTTTTGTGCTACAATTTGTTTCTTACATACTAACATATTAAATCTAACTTACATTACTATGACGATTCCTCTTCACGTGCGCTACAATTTTCCTCTTTATCTCCGCCTTATTATCTATATTCCGTATTTCGTTCTGGATTTCATTATATAATTTAAACCCTTCGTATCTCATGTCCTTCTGTCTTAACGTTTTGCTTGCGTATTCTACTCGCACATTACCGGCTTGTCTTGTCCTCATTCCTTCCCTGTCGCCTACTAGTTTTACAATTTTTTCACTTTCGCTTTTATTTTTCTCATCATTGAGCATCTTATGGACAAACAATATGACATTATATTCTATTCTTTCATGTACAGACATGAAGTTTAACGCATTTAGCATGTGTAATATCTTCGTTCGATAATTACAATGTAGAATAACTCGCATACCCCTATTCTGCATTCGCTGTAATACTTCGATATCTGTTTTCGACATGTTAAGCATTATTGTGCTACAGTAGTCCAGGTGAGGCGCTATTATGCTTTTGTAAACAGTACATCTCGTCATTGGTGATAAAAACTGGCCGACTCTATTCAGAAAACTAATATTTTTTCCGATTTTTTTCACTATGAATTCTCTATGTTTATGCAGTGTGAGTTTCGCATCTAACATTATTCCTAGGTATTTTATCTCCCATACACGCTCTATTTCGTCTCCTTCAGATGAAACTATTTTCACTGCCTCCCCTCGTGTTTCTTGCGGACCCTTAAATACCATGAATTTCGTCTTCTTTGAATTCAATTTCAGCTTATTCTTACTCAGCCACGCTTCAGTTTTTTGAAGTTGTTCATTCATTGCTGTATTTAAATGCTCGGAGCTACTACCTCTTACATACAGAATCATATCATCTGCGAATAATACTATTTTAAAGTCTCGAACTAGCTCACTAACGATGTCATTTATATAAATGATAAATAAAAGAGGTCCTAAAACAGATCCTTGCGGTACTCCATATTTTGACTCTCTCTCTTCCGAGACTACGTTATTAATAATTACGACTTGTGTCCGGTTTTTCAGGTACGATTCAAACCATTTTACAACATTTCCTTTTAAACCGTATTTCGTTAGTTTTTTTATTAGTAGGTATCTGTCTATTGTTTCGAATGCACGTTTCAGGTCAATAAAAATAGCTCCAACAATATAACCCTCATATATACTTTTTTTCCAGTCAGAAATCACATTCTGCACTGCATCTTCGCACGATTTTCCATGTCTAAATCCATATTGACAACTAGTTAATAATTTGTTAGCCTCGAAATAATTCCCAATCTGCTCTTTTACGATTAATTATAATACTTTCTCAAATTGTGGTAACTTATTAATTGGACGGAATTCTTCTGCCCGTTTTGTTTTAATTATTTTCTCGATGGGAATTATTTCCGATTTCTTCTATTTCTCTGGAAAGTAGCCCTGCCTTAGAGATAAGTTAAAAGCTGCGGTGAAGCGTTCTTTTATCACAGAATATGCTGATTTCAAAATTTTTGTCGTTATTCCTTCTTCAGTACTTCCTTTATTCGGTAATTTCGACATTATCTTATCTAATGTTTGACTAGTTACTTCCGTAAATCTGTCCATAATTGCGTTTGTATAGACACCAGTTTGTTCCTCAATCTCATTATTATTTATGTTTCTCACGGTTTCCTCTATACTATCTATGTAGTAGTCATTGAATTTATTCGCTATTTCCTGTTTGCCCTGTATTAGTTGGTTATTGAAATATATACCGTCTTTGTAATCTGTTTCTTGCATATTGCCCTTTATTGATTGCTTTAATGTTTTCCACATCTTTGCGCAGTCGTTCTTATTCCCATCTATCTTTTTCTCGTAGTATTCTTTTTTTGCCTGACGCAATGCTGCGACCGTATCATTTCTTTTTCTCCTATAGTCATTCCAAATAATTTCTAAATTGCTACTTTTTGCTTTGTTATATGTTTCATCCCTTTGCTCAATCATTACTTGTAACTGTGTGGTGAACCATTTTTTTTTTCATCGTTTCCTTGTCTTAATTTAATTGTCTTTAATGGTGCTTCCTCATTTAATGTTACGCTTATTTTATTTACGATAGCATTTATTTTTTCATTAAACATGCTCTGTGTTTCTGTCTCCTGGACAGTGATCGGGTTATTTATTTCTGTTATTTTCTTTAAGAAACGTGATTCGTCAAATTTTTTGAAGTCTCTTATTGTCTTAGTTATACTGTCCTGATCTATAATATTAAAACCTTACTTAATTTCTACAATTGCGTGGTCTGTTATCTTTGGAGTATAATGGACTATGGGACACACTTTTATATTACAAAATACTAGGTCAATCAATGTTTTCGTCTCTTGCGTTATTCTGGTTGCGTCCTTCACATATTGTTTCATCCCTACTTCTAAGAACTCACTAGAGTACAAAACAATGTGATAATTCTTGTAGTATCCTTTGTGTCTCTAGGAGTACAAGAAATGTGCACGTTTTCGACTATATTCAATATATTACAGATCTAAGGCCTCGTAAAAATTGCTTACGAAAACGGTTACGCTTGGACTTTCGGAAAACAGATGCGCCTCCTTTTTAAACTTTATATAACATAAGTATCGTAAACGTATCAGAATGGCTGACCCCTCCACCTTAACTCAGCAACTATTCAGATTCCTTAACTCCACATCGTACAGCTCCATGTCAATAGTACAATACTAAATACCTCATTTCTTTTTCTTTTTTATATCGACTCATGACACTTACTATACAAGCACCAAAAATAACCTAGCGTTCGGGCGCGAAGCGCTGTATGTGCATGTTGTAACGCCGCAAAATTGCGCGTTACTAAAATTATATCGTCCTCCTCGCTCTTCGACTCAAGGGCGATCTCGCAGGGTCATAATAAGAAATTTAGAGTATTTATTAATTATTTTTCGATTGTTATTGTTTTTATGTATGACAACGAGAGAGAAACCGATCAACGAAAGAGACAGAGAAATGGTGCAATTCGCCATGCACGTCCCGAAGCTTCTACCATGCATTAGCCGGCAGGTTCCCGTAATAAATCTGAGGACTTTGCGAGCTCGCAATATTACAACTTCGGCCACCACCCACGTAATGGTCATCCTTTCTACGCCTAATGGGGAAGGCATTCGCCTTTAATCAGCACCTGCATCGCATAATATCTGCGGAATATTCGAGCTTACGCGCTCGAAGAGGGCCTAGCGCATGGTTGGTAGGGCAGCGAGCTACCGAACCTTGATGCGCACCGATAACAGCTAAGCTAATTTGTCAATTCGCCTAGCGAGGCGCCAGGTCCCGTCTCTGCGTGCGAGCGCTGTGGCGATTACCCCAGTTAGGGCATTTTTGAATATCGGTAGGGTGGGGAACAAAGGCCAGGAGCGAGAATGATCGAGATGACTCAAGGCTTTTTCGCGGATATCGTCGATCGAGGAGGACGTCTCGCAAAATATTAGTTATTACGAGGAAGTACATTGAATCTCCGTTGAGGAAAACTGTCCGAGGAGTAACTCATTTGCCGTCTCTCGTCCCGGTGAGCTTCACATATTTATTGTATTATTTTTCTGGTCTCAATTGTACTAGTTATTTTATTTAACCGTGACTGTTATCATTGTAAAATAGAGGTTGGTCGTGCCGGTCGTGTTTGACTCCCCGCGTGGAGAATAATTTCGTTGAAGATATTTGTAGTGTGTTGTTGTTTTATAACGAATTTTCTCTGACGTGTGAGTGTGCTTGGCTGGCGGCTTCGAGCCAATTTTAATGTAAGATTGTTGTGCGAAAAGTAGAGTCTCCGCGAATAATTATTTCTAGTAAAATCAGACGTGTGCGCGAATCGCCCTTAAGCCTTCGTCCCGGAAAAGCCATAGTGTTAAGGGTGTGAGTGTGTGTGCGGTCCGTGTGTGTGCCCTTGGTTGTCCCGTTAATAGCGTCTTTTGGTTTTTCGTGAGGGACTCAACTTCAAGGCCATATTACGTGTTGTATAATTTTGTTAAATGATTTCATTGGCCTTGTCGTTTATCGCGTTTCACACGCACACGCAAACGCACACGCACACGCACACGCACACGCACACGCACACGCACACGCACACGCACACACACACACACACACACACACACACACACACACACACACACACACACACACACACACACACACACACACACACACACACACACACACACACACACACACACACACACACACACACACACACACACACACACACACACACACACACACACACGCACGCGCGCACGCGCGCACGCGCGCACGCGCGCACACGCGCACACGCGCACGCACGTACGCACGCACGCGCGCACACGCGTACGCACGTACGCACGCACGCACGCACGCACGCACGCACGCACGCACCACACACACACAATCACACACACACACACACGCGCGCACGCACACATACAGACATTTTTTCTAAACCACTTTTCTCGAAGTTTTAGACCATTCTGAGTGTCCTGATATGAAAATCTCGAAAAAAAATTTTTTCACGAAAACAAAGCTTCCTCTATGAGGAAGCAAATATCCAAGATTTTGAAAAATCGATTTTTATGTTTTTTATGTTATTAAAAATCAATGCTTCGGAGGGGTTGAAGAATTTTGTAAATAAATTTGCATAAAAGTGTACTTCAAAATGAAAAGCTGTTATATACATTTGTTCACGATACAACTTATATCCAAGAAGAATTTCGTGCATTCGAAAGTATTTAAACGCAATTTTCAGAAATTCACAAGTGTGCGAATTATGCGATGATAAATTTCGAAAAAATTGAGGATGCTTCATCCGCTCAGGTGAATGACTATAAAAATCATCAACTATATCAACGACGTTCATGGTAAAAGGTGGTCCGTTCGGTGTATAATGCCCCATATATATAATTTAGTAAAAAACGGTATTTTTACGGATTTATTAATTTTATGAAATCTCGAATTTAAAAAAAATTGATGTGGTCGCTCTAATTTTTGTAAAACTTGAAATAGCGAGCCCAAATTTGGTAAATGTGCCCATCCCACCTGTAAAAAGATAATATCATGGAGAAAATGATTAGGAAACTAACCTCTGTATGAGGCTCTCTTCTCTTTGCTTGTCAAAGTCAGTTTTTGTCGCTTCGGGTTGGCAGAGAAGGCAACGAATTTGATACTCGATATCGGCGTGTTCCTCCTCGAGCCTTTGTTGCCTACGGAGCAACATCAGCTCGGCTTGCCGCCTAAACAACTCATTCTTTTCGTTCACGAGGACAAACAGTTCAAGAACGAGTTCTTCAGCATCCATCCCCAGACTCGTTTCTATAACAGAACGTATTAGTCATTTCAATTAATTAAGGTAACTACTGCACTTCATACTAGCCAAGTCAGAGACATATTGTTAAAACAGTTTCTGCGATTTCTGGTGTGTTAATTAATAGTTACGAAGAGTTAGTTACGTACCAGAATTAGTTAATAATATTGTTACGACTGAGCGAATGAATAAACCGAATATTTGTTTGTGGGGCGGATATTATTAATTACAAAGGGTTCTATTTATCTTTAACGCTTTTGTTCGCACGTCTGCTCGCAGTCAAAGTCCTGTCAAGACTCTCTTCCATCACGTTTGCTGTGAAGTTTATCAAGTATTCGTTTGTCGATCGTCATACCGTGTGTTCCTATAAAGCCTAATCTCTATATTCATAACACTACTCCCCTCCTCCTAGAGTTGCCGCCCTGGCAACTACCTTCCACCCTATGATGTGCCACGGTCCATCATCCTAAATCTATTTAAAAAAGTCTTTGAACCTACACTGTCCTGACATTTGTCCATGTCCATAGGGAAAACCATGGCGCAAAACCCTGGGCAGAACAGTGTTTACAAATCTAAATACTCACATTTTATCCTGTACTGATCACTATCATGATCATATAAAAACTGAATAATTCCATTTCTTTCCTATTCGTCTTCGTCAGGTCTGAGTTTAAGTAAGTTTATTTCTTGTCTATTCGTTTTCTTCAAGTTGATCTTCTTCATTCGTTGTTTGTGAAAATAATGGAGCAGGAAGGACCATTCCTCGAAAATATAAAAACTTGTCCACGCAGAATCCTCCGGAAACCCTCCAGGATGCTTTTCACCAAACCGGAATCCAAAAGGTCATTCAAGGCTCCAGTCAAGCAATTCACAATAATTTGATATCGTCTTCATTTTTTTGCACGTATCCTTCGTAGCCCCATCCATTCGTTTCTCAATCAGTCAAGTTTCTAAGACCTCGAAATTCTCTCCAGGTGGAAAACTCGGTAACAAGGAAAACCCGTGACACACATTTTTAAACGTAGATATCTGAAAATAATAGGGATCCGCTCTCAATCAAGCAAAGCCATTCGTCAAAATCTATTCTTCTACTTATTGTTGAAACGTAGGTTCTTAGGCTCACAATAATAAAATATCCTCGGAAATCGATCGCCTACTCGAGTTCAACATAATCATATCTACACAACCATAACCCGTAATCAATGCCTACCCGGAAAGACTCTAACATCGACCACTGTTAAACCAAAGATGATCTTCCCACAGTGTTACCATCGATCTGACCATCAGAATTTCTCCCGAACCTTTCAGTACGCTTCCCATAATAGAGGACTGTGGCCAGCAGTCCAACGTTACAACGTTCAAGGCCCACAGACTGACAATCCATAAAAAATTATTTTATAGAATCTCCGGAAGCCTTCCAGTATGACATTCTTCGCAAATCCAAGGCTCCAGACGAGCAATCTATACTCTTTCCAGCATTGACCCTCTCTGATCTAACGACTGTTATAATTCTCAGAGAACTCCCTAAAAACGATTTAATTCCATTCCCTTTTTCGGTTACCAATTCATAAGCTTCAGTTCAAACCTAATAGACTCAAAAACCTAGACACGACGTCTTCGATGCGGACAAAACTTTTTTATGTGGTCTTCCTCACTACAAAACCAACATTTTCTGTTTTTCGATGAAATAGAAACCTGTTCGCAAGCTAAATCCGAAGTTGAATGACTCAATCTGATGTGATTCGATTTTTTATCGTCCCTTGTCGCTCTACACTCATGTTCCTTTTGTTTCTTCTCAATAGTATGGATCGCCTGAATTATGGAACGCCTTCTAACCTCAGAATGAGTCTAACCTCTCTATCAAAAACTCCTGAAACGAACTGGCGATAGGCAACGTGATCCTTAACTTCTTCGTTGCACTCGGGGTATGCTAACCTGACCAATCGTTTAAGATCCAATGCGAAGCTTCGGAAACCTCCCTTTTCGTATTGATCCTATTGTGGAATTCAGAATAACTGATTTGAGTGAAATGATCCTCGCCAAAAACTAAAATCGAGTTCTTTTTTAACTTTTTGAAAGTCCTTGAGTTCTTCGTCTGACAAGTTAAGTAAAATTGCTCTTGCCGAGCCACGAAGCGAAGACACTAACGCAACAACCTTTTCTTCCTGTGAGTACCGATTATATTTCGAAATCATCTCGAATTGTTTGACGTATCGGTTCCATGAGCCGGAACTGTCAAACGTGTCTAGTTCAAGATGACTCTTGTGAACTGACTGTAAAATTTCTCCCTGAGTCTCTGTTGCATACGAATTTTCTACAATCCTCTCAGCAGATCTATCAATAGCGAGAGGAAGCGAGCTAGCAGCACAATTACAAGCATTAGTATTTGGTGCGATCACCTTGTTTTGTGCGTTGCTCCTCACGATGTTAATTTCCTCGAATGCCACTCGGATCACTTCTTTAGTCGCGATTATCACTGACTCCTTCGCTATTTCCATAGCTTGCATCCGAATTCTCAACATTTCTTCCTCTTGTTTCTTCCGCAATTCATTGATTATTTTATGAAACTCTTCTCTGGAAATATAATCCGATTCATGATTATTTTCCGACGAAATAATTCTTCGTTGATCTTGACTTCTTGTCACTATCGTCGACATCTCAATACTAATTCCGATTCAACCACTAATGAATTAAAGTCGCGAAGATTCGAAACCACTTCTGACACCAATGTTACGACCGAGCGAATGAATAAACCGGATATTTGTTTGTGGGGCGGATATTATTAATTACAAAGGGTTCTATTTATCTTTAACGCTTTTGTTGGCACGTCTGCTCGCAGTCAAAGTCCTGTCAAGACTCTCTTCTGTCACGTTTACTGTGAAGTTTATCAAGTATTCGTTTGTCGATCGTCATACCGTGTGTTCCTATAAAGCCTAATCTCAATATTCATAACAGTATATAAATACACACAGCCGTGATTCGAATAGAAAGTCGACTGATATATGGGGTAAAACACGTCAAGGCGGCCACACGAATTTTTCATTTCAATAAAAAGTTTTCAAATTTCTTGAGGATGTTGGTCTGGCTGAAAACAACAATTGCAAATTTTTTCAGATTTGTTTATTGCATATTTCAGCCGTTACAAATAACTGAAAATAATAATCGTTAATTTTTTAACGCCAAAACTATGGCTCTCGCAAAAAATCATGTTAACAAAAAATTAAAGGTATCTAACGTTCTTTTCAACAAATTTTATTCCAAATTTTCCTACTCTGTTTTATGCTATTTTTCAATTAAATAATATTTCAGAGCTGAAGGACCCAGGTCGATGGCCCATTGGCAATATAGCTTTATCTAAAACCGTTTGAATGTACTGTATTATGTCTGCGTCCAACAAAAATGTCCATTGTATTGTCAATAAATTCTTCTACTACTACTACTAATATTTCAATTTTTTTTTCTCCGAAACTGCGTTCTCGATTCAGATGAGATTTTTACATTTTGTTTCTTAATATGTTAAGAATCTGAAAAAAAATTGGCGAGATGGGCGGCGACTTTGTTCCACAGTTACAGCTCTTCGAATGATCGAACATAACGGTAATCTAATGTGTAATTGCTCTCTGCGTTCAACAGGGTTGAGACTGTCAATAGAAAAAATCTAAAGCCCGCATCACTTGTTTATTTTTTTTGTTATTTTTAATAACATTTTTTTTTTAATTAGGCTAATTGGCGAATTTCCCCGTACCTGTCGTCCACGCTCAGTGTTCACAACGCAGAACGATGGTCGTGTAACATTGAGCACGTGAATAGTGAACTCAAGAGACATTCATTCACCACGTTTTGCCAATTTTCGATTGATCAGAAAAGAGCACGATGATGAATTACGTGTCATCAGGAAAAAAGTTTCAATTCCATCAGTCGATAAAATAAATGTATTTAAAAACCCAAAAATTAAAGAGGGAAAAATATCCGATGCAAAAAATATAGTGCGGGCTTTAGAATTATTATGTAGACAGTCTGTTGAACATACAGAGCAATTAGACATTAGATTGCCCTGGTATTCGATCGTTTGAAGAGCCGTAACAGTGGAATGAAATCGCAGCCCATCTCGCCAATTTTTTCTCAGATTCTAGACATATTAAGGAACAAAATGTAAAAATTTCAGCCGAATCGGGAACGCAGTTTTGGAGAGAAAAAAATATTATAATTTTATTCCATTGAAAAATAGCATAAAACAGAGTAGGAAGATTTTGCAAAAAATTTATTGAAAAGAACTTTACATACCTTAAATTTTTTGTTCACGTGATTTGTTTGCGAGAGCTGTAGTTTTGGCGTTAAAAAATTAACGATTATTATTTTCAGTTCTTTGTAACGGCTGGAATATGCGATAAAAGAATCTGAAAAAATTTGTAATTTTTGTTTTCAGCTAGACCAACATCCTCAACAAATTTGAAAACTTTTTATTGAAATGAAAAATTCGTGTGGCCGGCTTGACGTGTTTTACCCCATATGCAAATACCTGATTCTCAATTAATATGAGCAATTGCTCATTTTAAATATTCGACGATCCTAAAGGATGTACGGCTATGAGAGGGGGGAACAATGAGGAAGGGATAGATGAGGTAGTGCATGGCGGGATGTGGGAGCGCTGCGTTTAGTCAATACACTATCGCCCGATTGAAAAAAAAGTTCTTTATGTCGATATAAATGTGGATTCAAACGGTGACATGCGGTTTTTGTTTTTCAACAAACCTTGATGGTTCATCTCCTCAAACGTGGTTTTTCATAATCCGTAGTTAGATCAGTGCCTAGTAAACTAATGATTATCCACCGCTTAGTGACTGTCGCCCATAAGGGCACATGTTAAAGAAGGCTCAAAGTGGTCTACTTCGAAATCGTATTACGGAAAAACTAGACGGTCAAAATTCTTCAAACTTTGCCATTATTTGCGTTAACTTTTCAGGTACAACATATTAAAAATATTGAGGCCCAAAGTTGGATTTGATTTCATAGTCGTACATCCTTAATCCATTGGCACTCTAGATTTTCTTTGAGCGTCCGAAAAATTTAAATATTCACGGGTACCGCATTTATTAAGAAATCAAATATTTTACTAATATCTAGGAGGAATTGTATTTACATTTTTTTTATCAACGCCGTGAATGCGTGAGAGGAGAGCAGAGCTGATAAAAGTTTTGTCGCAACATGAGATTCTTTTGGCGCGGAAATTCGTCAGGATACCATGCCACTCATCTACAGCACGAGAGAACGAGTATAGGACGGTCCCATTTGCCGATCATCTCCGAAAATATTCTTTTCTCCCGACTCCGCTAAAATAACCCCATTTCGAATCCGCAACGCGTATGCATGCGCAGTCCGCTCTCATTACCTCCCTCGGGAGATAATCAGCTCAGTCCTGCCCGGCGAAAGTAATAAAAACCGTACTCCGCATGCGTGTCGCCATTTGTTAAAAATGATTCTTAACTTTTGTGATTGCAACACTCTATTTGTTTGTGTAATATACTATTTTCGCAGCCCCGGATTTTATCTTTTCGTTTGCGCACAGGCCCACTATCCGAACTTATCCGAACTTTCATCGCATTATTGTACGAACGAGGTAATGCAAATGACCTGTGAAAAAGCCAATCAACTGCATTAATATTAGCACAAATATATAAGTGAACTTTGAGACTTTGAAATTTTGGCAGTTCGCGATAGTCGTGCAGAATCTATACCAGTCGATTTTCTAATTGAATCACGACTGTGACTGTACTTATATATTAAGAGCTAATTCTGTTATGTATGTATCGTCTCCAAACTGTTAATTAAACCACCAGGAATTATAAAAGCGCTTTACAAATTGTAGCCTTGCCTTAACTTGTGGGAAACGCAGTACCTACATTAAACTTAATTACACTTACGTTCGTTTCGTTTGTGAGTCAAATCAAGTTTGAGATTACGTACCTTCCGTTGCATTGCCGGTTTCTGCTTTATCTCTGATGAGCTGTTCCAGTCTTACACCTTGTTTTTCGAGACCTTGCTGTTGCATTTCAATTTCGTCTAATTCGAGCTTCACGTCCTTTAACGACATAACTTTTATCTGCAACGTAAATTCCATCAAATGATTATTAATTATTTTTAAGCTTATATCTTGTATTTAAGGAGGTCCGAATGCTTCACACTAGTAAAATTAGTGCCAAATTTTTATTATTGATTGACTAAAATTGAATGCCTTAAATGACAATAGTGGATGGTGATCTGTATTGGAGCATGTACTGCTTAACCCAGAGAAAGAGTAATAGTGATGGATTTGCATAAATATCAAGTGATTAACGTTACGTACTGATGACATGCAATTCCGCTTAGTTGTTTCGAAGAATAACCGGTCTTTACCGATTATAATGAGGGTTGACATTTTGAGAAAAAGGAATATGTCACTGGAAGCGCAATTCAATTATCTGTTCAGTGACATATTGCTTTTTTCATAAATAACAATAGCCTCTGAATGGCGGTGTTTGGAAAACTGCAGCTATCTCTATTGCACTTATGTGTCAAGTGGTACATGTTTCACCTCAGGGCATGTAAAACTACTAGATTGCTAAAAAAAAATAAGGATGCAAAGTATAACTTTAACATTGCTTCATCATTAATTTTCATGTTTCACAACGCCGCCTCTATGAGGAAGTTTTTTTATTTTATTTTTAGCCTCCTCATAGAGGAAGCTTTGCGAAAGATGAAAATTATTGACGAAGCAATGTGAAAGGTTCTACTTTGCATCATTATTTTAGATACAAATTAAAGAAATATGAAAACAAAAATTTTCATAAATTCAAAATTCTATAAAATCTAAACCGCTTTATGGATGTGGCTCAAATTCAATACCGACCTTCTTTTTTTATTTCTCTATTTGTCCAGAACTATTTAGCTCATTAGCTGAAAAATTGTGAAAGCTAGAGAACATGCAGACATTTTTCGAAAAATTGTACGGCTTATAAAATTTGAATTAAAAAAAAAAATTTCGAACATGTATACATAGGAAGGGGCGTTACTCCTCTACCAGCATGCTAAATTTCAACTTGATCGTTAAAGCTGATTTCAAGATACAGCGATTTGAATTTTGCAGGCGTGCCAGACACACACGTGCACACACACATACACACATACACACATACATACATACATTCGGACATTTTTTCTAAACCATTTTTCTCGACGTTTATGACTATTCTAAGTGTCTTGACATGAAAATCTCGATTTTTTTTTTACGAAAAAAGCTTTCTCTATGAGGAAGCAAAAAATAAATGTAACCTGAATTTCTCGTCAACGGTTGATTTTTTGGATCGAAGCCGAAAACGTTGCTCATTGTCCAAGAATTCTGCTGGGCAATGTTCCCGTATTTTATTTTAAAAATCAACTATAGCTGAGAAATTTCCGATCATACCCATTTCACATATCCTTAATGGAGAATGGTTTTAGTTAAACTGGTGGCGAAGGTACCTTTCGTCTATGAGGAATCGGTCGAGCAGGTGCCGGACCTTTTTTCCTCTTCCACTTGCCCTGAACACTCTTGTCCGTGTATCCACCACCGTAAATGTTCGTCTCGTCACAGGACATGCTGCTCTGTTTGTTTCTGTTTTCCTCATCTTTGCCGATTTTCGGCTCGTCCCAAGTCTTGTACTCCTCGTTATTCATTATTTTACCACTGTCGGTTATCGGCGATTCCGTTAGTGTGAGATTCGCTATGAGACTTGTATTATACGGAGTGCTCGTTGGCATCGGTGGAGGCGGCGCTGGTTTTGCTTTTCGAGCTCGTGGCGTTGTATGCAGCGAATTATTCTGAAAATATTAATAAGCTATTATTCGGTGCTAACAAATGTTTATTAATTACTTTATTTTCTTATGCAAATAGCGTGAATAAAACTAAAAAGAGTATCCGAAACTTGGATCGAAACGGCAAAAAGAATTTTTCTATTTTTTCCCCGAATATCTTCCTAGCAATTGGTCGAATTGTAGTGATTTACTATGGTCTTACTACTGTTTTACTAAAATCGGTCACTCACGCTATACATAAATTTGTATTAATTTTCTTGGAAGACTGAGAGGTTTCGTACCGTTGCACGGTTTGTGCGTCACCCTCCGTCTCTTTCGCCTTGCCTTATGGAAAATGTTAAAGCTATTATACATCTCTCTCAAGGATAGTTAACAATTCAAAACGTTCCTTTGCTAAATGAATTTCAGAGTATTCAGAAACTATAAGGGTCTTGATTCTTGAGCAGTTCATACAGTGAGATCGACAAATATTATCGTTTCCAGACCACTATGTAGTAGATAATACAGCGCGTTTTTTGTTTTAATGTCCGATTACGCTGTAGTATCCAATTAGAATTTAAACTTAAGTTACCTTTAAAAAACAACTTATAAAAAAATCAGGATTGGCATGAAGGACATAGAAAAAATCGATACGAGAGGGCCCTTTTGACATGGAATACTCTATATTTTCTACACAGACTTAGAAAGACTTCGGTCTTGGGGCCCACATAGGATTTAGGAAAATATGAGTTTCAAGTCCATGAGAAAAAAAGAAAAATCCTGGCTTGGGTCTCATCCGGGCCTTAAAAAAATCCGGGCTTGGAGGCCCATGCAGGACTTAGAAAAATCCAGGCTTATGGCCTATGACGGACTTAGAAAAGGCCGGGCCTGGAACTCCCCCTCGATTCTCGTACACTGCGGCGCCGGCGGTGAGATATTTTTATTATATAGGGAAACTAGGAGTTATTGTGGCTCGCGTGCACGCAAAATTTCGGTTAAATATTTCAAATCGATTTTTTACAATTGCATCGCCAACTTGATATCAGTGGCACATGCCGTCAATAGATGGCGATAGTCAGGTGCTAAGGAGATGAAGAAAAAGAAGAAGAGCTTGATACCAGTGGCGTGAAACTCCTCTATCCCTCGGGAACACCTCCTCTATCCCACAGGAATTCCTCCTCTATCCTTCAGGAACCTCTCTTCTATCCTCGGGAACCCCTCCTCTATCCCACGGGAAATCTTCCTCTATCCCATGGGAAACCATCCTCTATCCCTCAGGAAACCCCCCCCCCCCCCCCCGCCCACTTCCTTTACACGGCAAGAAAAAAGTAGTTCTGGCTACCAATTCCAGCATATGCTGTGCCGTGTGTTAGTTACTGAAACTAAATCGGAATCTTAGTCTCAACTTTTTTCGATTGATAGCAAAAATAGTACGTCTAATCAACAACTTGGTTCCTGCAACTATCACGGCTGCTATCCAATCCAAATGATTTGTTACCCCAACCAACCGGTGAGTTGAGCTTATGATCTCAGCTGGTCATTGCTACTATCAATACTCTATCAACGAGGTTATAGTTTCTTCAACCGACCGAGTAGTTGGCGTTATACTAACCCAAAAAAACCCTTTCGGGTAAAAATTTGAGACATGTACATTTACGTGATCAATCCCAAAAAAAAATCAATATCCCAAAAAAAATCTGTCAAAAAAAAAATCTTCAGTGACATTACTGTTTACCCCAAAAAATACTGTCCATCTAAAAAAATCACTGCGGGTAAAAAGACTAGTCCAATATTTACTGTCTACTGTGAATACTGTGAAAAAAGTTTTGAAATAAACGGAAAACATCTGCAGCATGTACAGCCAAGTACATGTGAAAAAATACTTGAACAGTATTATTGTTTATCCTAAAAAGTACAGTGGGTAAAAGTTTGGAACAGTATACAGTTTACACATACAATCAGTTTTAAAGTTAAACAAAAACATCTGTAGCATATATTGATAAGTACATGTGTAGCATATTACAATATTCTTCTTCATAAGAATAAATAATAAAAAAAATAGCAAATAAATGAAAAGTTGATTACAAAAATAAATTAGACCTCAGTACTTGGCGAGTTAGCAAAATGCCGTTAACTGGACCATTTTGGATATTTATATCAAGAGTAAGTATAAAAACTCGTCATGTACTGAGGTCTAATTTATTTTTGTAATCAACTTTTCATTTATTTGCTATTTTTTTTATTATTTCTTCTTACGAAGAAGAATATTGTAATATGCTACACATGTACTTATCAATATATGCTACAGATGTTTTTGTTTAACTTTAAAACTGATTGTATGTGTAAACTGTATACTGTTCCAAACTTTTACCCACTGTACTTTTTAGGATAAACAATAATACTGTTCAAGTATTTTTTCACATGTACTTGGCTGTACATGCTGCAGATGTTTTCCGTTTATTTCAAAACTTTTTTCACAGTATTCACAGTAGACAGTAAATATTGGACTAGTCTTTTTACCCGCAGTGATTTTTTTAGATGGACAGTATTTTTTGGGGTAAACAGTAATGTCACTGAAGATTTTTTTTTTTGACAGATTTTTTTTGGGATATTGATTTTTTTTTTGGGATTGATCACGTAAATGTACATGTCTCAAATTTTTACCCGAAAGGGTTTTTTTGGGGATTTCACTACTTTTTTTCAAAGTTTATACTGATTGACAAACGCACTCGATACTGCACTGATGTTTTAAAGTTATCTCACCAAATCAAATATTCATTTGAACTGTTATTCCTTCGCGACTAACCAAAAGATATATAAAAATAAGTATGAAAAATGAAACTGAAATCGTTAACACACGTGGACCTAGTTATTCTATAAAATAACTAAAAATCTGCAAAAACATACATCGTGATAAATACGACCGTTTGCGGAGTCGATAAGGGATGTGACGTCGGTAAAACAGACGATATTCCTCAAGGCGCAACCGCATGGCGCGTCACAAGCTAGAGGCGTAGCGACGCGATATGTTTGAAAACACTCAACCGGTGACTCAATGACAAACAGCATACGCTTGTATCTTTTCTTTTCAAAATTACAGATTTCTGTAATAATTAATAGTTAAATAATTCGGAATTGCGATTTTACTCTTTCGTTTCGACGAACTTCCTTGGGATTCTAAAAAGACGAAAAGCCGACTTAATAATACCTATAGGGACGCGAGCAGACGCCGTAACATCTAGGGAGGATGCAACAAACAACGATGGAGATCATTCTTAATTGTGAAAAATAACAGAAATGTGCGCAGCATACTTAAAATTTGCGTCTGATCCATTTGCAATGTGCGTCTGTTTTACCAACAGATGCGAAACATCCCCGGACCGGCAAATGGCTGCATTTATGCCAATGTATTTTTACAGACTTAAAAATTCGCATTTTCAATATCATTATAGAGACATTAGAGCCACCTGTGTCCACAATTACGGTTTCTTCTTTTTTTCTTGTTAATAATAAGTTCAGCGCATGTGAGATCTACGCCGAGCCCAGTCAGTCTCAATGAACCATTTATACGCATATTTTCGTTCAGCTGTAAATGTAAATATGCATGAAAATCATTCATTACAGTTTTTATTACCGCAGTCGATATTTCAAATGTCCTTAAATCGCCATGAGATTTTGCGCCTTGAGGATTGCGTCTGTCTTACCGACAGATGCAAAAGCCCCAACCGGACCAGCAAAGGGCCGCATTTATGTCAATGTATTTTTGCAGTCTTAAAAATTGGCATTTTCAGTACCATTGTAGAGTCATTGGAGCCACTTGTGTCCAAAATTACGGTTTTTTCTTTTTTTCTTTCTAATAATGTATCTTTTTAGGGCATGTGAGACATTCACGCCGAGCCCAGTCGGTATCAAAAACTGTATGAAGTATGCATGAAAATCGTTAATTACAGTTTTTATTACCGCAGTCGGCGTTTCACATGCCCTTAACGCGAGTGAATGACAGTGCTAGTGAATATTCTTAAGGTGATGTGACACATGTTCGAAAACTGCAATGGGTATCGAAAACTGTAATAATCAAATCTACAAATTAGTATTCACTTCGTCTATCTACGACGGAGTAAAACCTAATTTACTTTCGTCTAATATATTAATCGGCTCTGAGTAGATTTGATTACAGTTTTTTATACCGATTACAGTTTCCCTGCAGTTTTAAAACATGTGTCACATCACCTTAATCCCAATGAGAAGTTTCGAAAAGTTTCACAATAAAAAAAATAAACTTTTTTTTTAAAGACGTTTCTGGATCATATTTTATTATTAACCCCAGACCTCATGACCTATTTTCACAATATACGTACTTTACGGATCGCGTGGGGTTCATCCAGACCCCAGTCACCAGTTCTAGGGCTTAATTTAACCAGGAGACGTGCCGACGGGCTGCCACATTAATTGCGTTCTGACCGCCGCCTTCATGTTGCCTCTCTAAGTGCCTTCTCTAACGTCTATGGAAAGTGTGCGAAAAATGAGGGACGAGAGACGAAACCAAAAAATTACGATTTCGAGATCGTTTATTAGGTCATATCTCCGACATCCTAAATAAATACAGCATTCTCTCTGGTATCAATCGCAATATTTTTAATTACTGCATCTAACCGCAGCATGCGATGTACCCAAAGCACTCTAAATTATTTATATTAACGATGTGTGCCATTCGAAATAAGGTTAAAACACGGTGTCTCCGGTAAAAGAGTCTTGGAGCGTCTCGTCTTTTCGGTCGGTAAAGTAGGTAAATGTACATGTCTCGAGACGCTACCGCGTCTCTTGACTATTTCCAATGGTTGTCGGGACCGATAAATCAGTTTTGACAACTACTTTTTTCTGTCCGTGTATTTCTCCGCAATAGGTACACTGCTAAAAAAAAAATGTGCAACACAAATATTGGAAATTACTATTCAAGCGTATATTAAATTCACAAACTTTGTGCAGTAAATGAGAATTAATACATATTGTGTTGTAAATTTCCGAATAACCCTTCATTTTACTATACGTATAGTAAATTTATAATACACAGCTTTGAACTTTCACAGACGATTTATTTAGTCACTAGGTGGCTCGCGTTTCGCGCAAGAGAAGCGCGTCAGTGGCGGCTATTTAGACCCGAGCCTGCCGTCTCCCCGGGTTCTTTCCTATCCCTACCAAACGGACCACACTTCTTACACGAGGGAATCCCCAATGGGACCTCGTGTAAATGTTACCTACACTGTTAAAAAAATTTGATGTAAATTTACAACTCATGTGTATGAAGTTTTTTTTACCAAAATCGTTTATGAAATTTCAACTGCGACGTTGAATTTTACAATACTGGTATATCAAATTTACCGTTCCTGTATTGTAATTTTACAACACATATGTTTTGTAAAACTCAACGTCGCAGTTGAAATTTCATAAACGGTTTTGGTAAAAAAGCTTTATACACATGTGTTGTAAATTTACAACATCTGTGTTGTAAATTTAAATTGGGCTTAAAAACAATAAAAAAAAATAGAATTATTACTCGGGCATTATGTTTTCAGATATGTTATGTCATTAGAAATCATTGGCTATTGGCTTTCGCCAAAGAAAATTTTTCGCCTACCCCGGGGTTTGAACCTACGACCTACCTATCTAAGTACCTAACAACGCACGCAAGCTACCAACTACGCTATCAACGACTTAGTAGTTTTGGATATAAAACGGTATAAGAGTTATACAACTATTATTCTCTTAACCGTACTTATCATTGAGATATTAAAATATTCAATTGATTGCAGTCTGAGCGTGAAGTGTGTACGGAAATATTTTCAAGTGAACATAATCCATAACGTACCCTACTCATAATCGTTAGGTTGCCGGTTCGAGTCCTGCTGTTACCATTTTTTTTATTGATTTTAATACCTACATCAAGAGTCGCGGTAGCGAATCGAGACAAGTACATTTCTAAAGTTTCTTACACATTGGGTTTTTTTGGGGGATCAATGTTACATGTAAACTTCATAAAACCTGCGCCTATCGACAGATATTAATTTTGTTCTATTATTGATATTTTCAACAGCGTAATATCAACTTCTATTACAGTAGCAGAACACGGTTACAAAAAATTGCGTTCATACGTTTCACTAAAAGTATAACAAATTTCAACCATTGTTTTTTTGTAAAGTTTAAGTTCCGTGCAGAAATTACAAAAAATTGTCATTAATTTATGACTATACTCGAGAAGATTTGTGAACTCCAACGTCATATTGTATTTCTAAAATATTGAAACTTGAATTCACAAAGGGCGTTCTCACTTTTTCAATACAATTGTTGAAATTATTCACAATGCAGATGATCCTATTGGATATAACGCATGAAAAAAAACTTTGGAAAGCTTAACGAATTTAAGTGGAAAAATAATAATGTTGTGAAAAAATGATTTTTCAGTACAAATATGACTTGCGCGACCTCTAAATATTTGTTCAAAAATTGAAAGCTGTGTGTTGTAATGTTACTATATCGATACTAAAATTACCGCCGTGTCCTTCTCAAAAAAGTATGTTGCGAGATTTTATCGAATTGCGAGTTGGTCCATTGTTGTCACGTTATTCGCGCGGTAGGGTCTGATGTTCGCAAAACTGATCTTCGCAAAAATTATTTTTTGCGAAAAGTTCCTAGAATGAATGTCCCTATACATATTCCCTCAATCACTCGGTAGATGGCGCTTCAAGCTTCGTCCGAATATCATTGAGCTTTTGCGGGAGCGCCAGCGCATATTTGAGTTATTTAAAATTCGCCGGCTGACCGTAGTTTGAGGAACTGATGACCGGAAGGTATCTCATGGTCCAAGTGTACCACTGCGTTATTCTCCAGGTCTAACTTGACCGGACGATGTCTGTCGTGGTCCAGGTGTACTACGACGTTATCCTCGAGGCCTAGTTTGACCGGGCGGTGCGTCTTGTCGTCCACGAGTACCACGACTTTATCCTCCAGGTTTAACTTGACCGGACGGTGTCTGTCGTGGTCCAGGTGTACTACGACGTTATCCTCGAGGTCTAGTTTGACCGGGCGGTGCGTCTCGTCGTCCACGAGTACCACGACGTTATCCTCCAGGTCTAACTTGACCGGACGGTGTCTGTCGTGCTCCAGGTGTACTACGACGTTATCCTCGAGGTCTAGTTTGACCGGGCGGTGTGTCTTGTCGTCCACGAGTACCACGACTTTATCCTCCAGGTTTAACTTGACCGGACGGTGTCTGTCGTGCTCCAGGTGTACTACGACGTTATCCTCGAGGTCTGGTATGACCGGGTGGTGCGTCTCGTCGTCCACGAGTACCAGGACGTTATCTTCCAGGTCTAAGTTAACCGGACGGTTACTCGTGGACGCACCGCCCGGTCAAACTAGACCTCGAGGATAACGTCGTAGTACACCTGGACCACGACCGACACCGTCCGGTCAAGTTAGACCTGGAGGATAACGTCGTGGTACTCGTGGACGACGAGACGCACCGCCCGGTCAAACTAGACCTCGAGGATAAGGTCGTAGTACACCTGGACCACGACAGACACCGTCCGGTCAAGTTAGACCTGGAGGATAACGTCGTGGTACTCGTGGACGACGAGACGCACCACCCGGTCAAACTAGACCTCGAGGATAACGTCGTAGTACACCTGGAGCACGACAGACACCGTCCGGTCAAGTTAGACCTGGAAGATAACGTCGTGGTACACGTGGACGACGAGACGCACCGCCCGGTCAAACTAGACCTCGAGGATAACGTCGTAGTACACCTGGACCACGACGGACACCGTCCGGTCAAGTTAGACCTGGAGGATAACGTCGTGGTACTCGTGGACGACGAGACGCACCGCCCAGTCAAACTAGACCTCGAGGATAACGTCGTAGTACACCTGGACCACGACAGACACCGTCCGGTCAAGTTAGACCTGGAGGATAACGTCGTGGTACTCGTGGACGACGAGACGCACCGCCCGGTCAAACTAGACCTTGAGGATAACGTCGTAGTACACCTGGACCACGACAGACATCGTCCGGTCAAGTTAGACCTGGAGAATAACGCAGTGGTACACTGGGAACATGAGATACCGTCCGGTCATCAGTTCCTCAAACTACGGTCAGCCGGCGAATTTTAAATAACTCAAATCTGCGCTGGCGCTCCCGCAAAAGCTCAATGATATTCGGACGAAGCTTGTAGCGCCATCTATCGAGCGATTGAGGGAATATGTATAGGGACATTCATTCTAAGAACTTTTCGCAAAAAATAATTTTTGCGAAGATCAGTTTTGCGAACATCAGACCCTACCATTCGCGCTGTGATTGGTCCAAATTGGCGCGAGATCAGATCGAGACCAAGACCGAGTTCGTGTTTAACACGTTTGACAGTTGCAATTCTGACAGTTTTGTCAAGCATATCGGGCGCGCGAGGTTTGAATTCCCAATTTGGTTGACTTTACAATATTTCGGGGTTTCCGGATTATGTGTTAATTGCGAATATTAAACCAGGCTTAAGATGTTGAACGACAAAGTGCGACGTAGTCTCTATGGCAGCAACAAAACCAGGCGTACGCGGAGTCACTACATGCGGATCAACAGAACAATCGTGAATAAGATGATAAGCGAAGAAATCGGGGAGAATTGAAATTCTGCAGTCAAGTAAATCAGACCTCTTTGTTCACTGTTACTTTTAGCAAAATCCATGCCAGGTTTCCAGAATTGGAAATCTTCTATTTATTTCATTGAGCAAAGAGTTCGTACTGCTTTACTAAAAATGTAAAGCCTCATATAATGATGGGACTTTCCATTTTTTTCTAAAGTCTGGAAATGCTCCAGACCTCGCAAATTTGAAGTTATCAAGGTAAATACTAATTTATAATTGAAAGAATGTTAAAGGACAATTGGTAATCAAATTGAGTCAAATCTATAAAGAGTTTCCCATTCGATAAGATTTGGAATTATGGGAAAATTTGTTAGATCTCTTAATTTTTGGGAATTCTGATTATATATATTATATGTATTGAACGGATGTATTGTATTGAATTGAATTTTAAAACACAGATGTGTTGTAAAATTCAACGTCACAGTTGGAATTTCGCGCAATGTATTGTAATTTTATAGCACGTCTGTGATGTAAAATTCCAATAGCGACGTTGAATTTTACAACACTGGTATATCAAATTTACCGTTACTGTAATGTAATTTTACAATTACATTAATTTTACATTAATTTTACGTGTAATGCAATTTTACAATTACATTACACATAATGTAATTTTACAATTACATTACACATCTACTGTAAAATTCAACCTCGCTATTGGAATTTCATTAACGGTTTTGGTAAAAAAACTTCATACACATGTGTTGTAAATTTACAACAGATTTTTTTGACAGTGTAGTTTGCGCTCAATTTTTCTATGCCCCTCCATTCTTGACACGACAGCGGCGACGAAATATTTTTATAATATAGAGAGATAGAGAGTATACTCACGCTGGAATGGGATTGCTTTTGATTTGGCGAAAGTAACGAATCCGTATGGGACGTGAATAATTCTTTGGCGATAGGTGGCGGTGGCGCGGGTTTTTTTTTTCTGCAAGTTCCACCGGGTGTCGATGTAGATCCGGTACTACCTAATGAACTGTTGGAAGCGTATACATCTCCTCGTTCAAACTCTCTCTTCCTTTGTGGCGTTTGTCTGAAATTATAAAATACGAACACGGTCAATTTAAATACCACTTTATATAATAAATACATAGGACATTCCATCGGAGTTCAGCCACCCTAAAAATGACAGAGCCAATTTTTTTTTTTTTTCTAAAGTTCGATACGGTAGAGTCACCAGTAAATGACCAGTTAAGCAGAACGATTTGTTAATCATGGGTTTCTATAAAATGTAATACTTCCATACTGTCACACTGAATTATATAATGCGAAAAAAATATCATTTTTTTATCGAAAAGTATATAAAAACAAATACTAAAAGCCAAAAAGTCAAAAACGCTAATGAATGACCGGGTCAATCTAACCTAGACTTTTTGTCGAAAATAGGCTTCTGCAATAAAATAATCTCAGTAGACAGCTAAAAAATAGACAAATTAAAAATCTAAAGTTCAGCCAAGACGTCCGAATGATGTATGAATTCTCAAAAAGCTGTTGGTCATTCACAGATGACTACTCAATTACTGGTGCATTCACCCTATATTAAGGTGGCTGAACCACGGTGGAATGACCCACATATGAATTAAATCGTACTTCATCATTCGTGGTTTGGGAACTGGTGTATTAACAGCCGGCAGACTGTCGTCCATGCTATAATGATCCTCGTCGTCCTCGTCGTCGTCGCTCCAAAATGGATTCAAATGTATCTGCGGTGCCTTTAATAACCGCTTCATCGGTGCTCCATCAATATCCTCTTCCTTTACCTCTTCCGGATTCTTTTTAATAGAAATATTGTTTCTGACGGCTGGTCGAGGTGGTGCTACAACCTCCACTTCCTCCTCCTTCTCTTCTTCATCGCTGCTTCCAAATGGATTGGAAGAGATTTTACTGCTTCGTGAATTTTCGAAACTCCGTTCAATCGTCTCTGTGTCACCTTCATCGTCGCTATTAAACGGATTCAAATATTTCGGATAAATCTCCTCGGTGCTTAAATCAATACCGGGAGCATTTAGCACAGTTACTTCGGCATTTTGCGCTCTCAATTTAGCAGCGCCAGTGACAGTTTTTCGAGCCTCTAGAGCGAGACGTTTTGGAACAATTGGGGGAACATTTATTTCCAATTTATCCAAAGATACTGCATTTTTCGAGATATCTTTTTCATCTTTCTCATCATTCTCATCTGTCTCATCTATCTCATCCTTCTCATCTTTTTCATCATTTTCATCTCTTTCTTTTTCTTCTTCTTCCTCAACTACTTCAACATTCGAGTAGGAATCAGTTTCTTGATGTACTTCAATTTCCATATTTACGGAGGAAACTTCCGGTCGATTATCTTCGTTGATTTTCTTCGTTTGATGTGTCATTGATTTGCCATCGACATGTGAACTTTCGTCCACATATCGACTCACCGAATTGTTAATTTTTGTTTCGTCTTTTCGAAGACCGATGTCAGGGTTTTCAAACATTTTTAGTCTTCTTTGAACGAGCGACAGGCACTGACTGGTATTGGGTATTACTTGCTGACGCTCGTTGGCGTCGCAATCGATATCTAGGCCAAGCGTATCTTTGGTATCCTGTCTAACGGAGGCATCCTTATAATCTAAGTAAGAGTTACGTTGATTATTATTATTATGTTGTGTCGCTTGACTCGTGGCAGTGTCGAAGCTCTTGTCTGTTTCGTAAACTTGTAAATTATCTAATCTATCGTCTAAAGTGTCGTTTCCTCCTTTGTGGAGGCCGCTACTTTTACTAATATCTACAGAATGAGGTTCATTCGAAAAATAGGGATGTTTCGCGAGTCGAAGGGGCAGTTTGGTGGTATCCACGTGTCCATCGGCAACGAAATGATCCGTTAGCTCGCCCTGTGGACTTTGAGTCTTCGGAAAACGGTCGCCAGAAATTTGTGTCGTTTTTCCCTCAGCGATGCTGCTTTCTGGATCGGAAGAATATTCTTCGTCATTGTTGGCCGAATTTTCCGAGTCTTCCTGGAGATTCGTCGAGAGCATATTGTTGGCCATAAAATTCAGTCTCATTTGTGCGGTCTGAGAAATATTTTCAGCTACTTCGTTTGTATTTTCCGTTGGAATTAATGATCCTGAAAGATCGACAAGCCTTTCGTTTATTTCTGCGGTGAATTGTCCTCTTCTTTCGGTCTTTTCTTCGTCGCTGAGTGATCTCTGATAACCGGATGTTAGATTACTCTCTTTTTCACTTATGTCTTTTACCCCGAGCATCACGGCATCGTTGTAAGTCTGATGGAAAATTGGCTTTGTAGATGATTTAATTTCTTCCTCGTCGGGACAAGTTTCACAACAATATTGGCCTTCCTCAGTCTCGTAATAATTTCCCGGCGTCAATTGGTTGTTGCAACGCGCACAACGAAAACACGTGCGGTGATAAGGGCTACGGGATATCATGAGCTTTTCAGCAAGGAAGACCGGCATTCCGCAGACCGCACACGCCTCTCGTCGCATCCCCATCACACGTGGACCCATCTGTGGAAAATAACAACGAAAAATGTATTATTTAATAATCAGAATTATGGTATTAATATTATACAATGGGTCATTCCATACCAAGTGGGCCATTCATTTGCCATCACGCCAATTTTTCTGTAGTATGTAAGCGTAATGTGAAGTTTCCGAAAAAATTGGAATGGTCTGTCTAAACGAAAAAAATATTACTTTATTTTGTCACAAAATAACGGAATTTTTTTTTTTTTTGAGCGGTTACGGAACATTTTTTATTATGGAAAATATTTCATTATTGCCATTCATTTGCCATCTCGCCAATTTTTCTGTAGTTTGTAAGTATAATAATGGAAATTCTGTGAAATTTTTAGAAAAATCGGAATGGTCTGTTTCAACGAAAAAAATGTATTACTTTGTTTTGTCAAAAAAATGGCGGAATTTTTTTATGGCCGGCTATGGAAATTTTTGTATTAAAAAGTACATTCGAAAACTTAAATTTCATACAGGAACAAAATTTTTGGCACCACCGGTAATTTTGAATATACAGGGAATTGAAAAAAATGGAATATAAAAAATCGTTATTAAATTTTGGGCAAACCATAAGTGCTAAAATTCTGAAATAATTTATGGATGTTCGTGATAATCTAAGCAATTTTTGAAAAAATTATGAATAATTTTTGCGACCATGCTAAATTTGGGTGGCCCACTAGATATGGAATGACCCAGTACGTGTAATGTAATTATTTGATTATTGATCAACATTTGTTTTTAACCAACCACTATTTAGTCGCTTTTATCAGCTATTTTCTACGCTTTCTATTATTTCTTTGCCATCTTTTTAATCCAACATTTACATATTGTGATTAAGAATTTATTAAAAGTTATTGCGTCATCACTCATTTGTTAGATGCAAAATTGTGCTAATGTAGCAGCAATTAGATGTAGACGCGTTGCAAAGATTTAGTGACGTTTTTTAATAATATCAAGCTCAATACTCATTCTGTACCTGGTTATATTTTTCAAGCAATTAATTAACTCATTAATCGCAGCTTCAAGTTTATTCACAGAGTCGATATCTAATAGATTGTTTTACTTTAAATTGTGTGTATATTTCGTTAGCGTTTGATACGCTATATAATACAATATTACTAGGAGAAAAAAGTTATTCTCGTCATTATTGTCTATATTTTCAGTTTTCGTTGCTTTCTTCTCTTTTACTAGCGACCGGTAATGTTATTTTAATATTGAATCGAAAAAAATAAAAACAAACAAAAAGCCGTTTCCGAAGAAAAATTAATCATTCTTAATTGCGATAACGTGCATGGCAAAAAGGATTTAATAAATCATTATAGAATTGGTTGCCTGACAAAAGTGTTTTTACCCTTTTGTGCTCTATACATTAAGGAGGCTTCTGTGCTTCAAACTAATCAAATAAGTGCATTTTTAAAAGCATTTCTACAATTTATGGTGATTTAATAAAATGTTCCGAGATGTTAATCACGTAGGAGCATTAGTTCTGATTATACACACGTATATTATTAATTTTCATCTGCGTTAAATATGGATGTTTACATACAAATTAAACTCCACTATTATTACTTAATGGGACCAAGTCGCCTAAAAAAAGGCATAAGAAAAAAAATTCTGTAAATGACACCCGTCTTTTAAAAAATCTTACATTTAAATATCATTAGATACATTACAAGCATTATAATTCTGCAATTTTGTAAAGACATTCAGTGCACACGAATGGTGTGAGGTCAAAAGTAAAATTTTCCACTTGTCATAGCTTTCAGACCAAACTGGTGAACCAATTTTAGTGTTCGATGTCTTATTTGATCTGTCGAAGAGTGCATTCTGGATTGAATATAGCGATTTTTGATGCAGTGAAAATTAGATTTACCAACCAATTACCAATTTTTTAGTGAGTTTTTAATAGAGAGAGATGTATTTACACATTTAAAATCATAGCTTTGTCATAAAGACCTGAAATAAAAATTCTTATATTGAATCCAGAATGCACTCTACGACAGATAAAATAAGACATCAAACAGTAAAATTTGTTCACCGGTTTGGTCTGAAACCTACGACAACTGAAGAATTCTACTTTTTACCTCATACCATTTTGATGCACTGTATGTCTTTATAAAATTGCAGAATTATAATGTTCATTATGCATTTAATAAGATTTTAATGTAAGATTTTTAAAATGAAGTGTATTATTTACACAATTTTTTTTTCTTATGACTTTTTTTAGGTGACTGGGTCCCCTTAATGCATTCAATTTTAATAAATCAGTTACGAAAACTTAGTACTGATTTGCCTAGTGTGAAACTGTGGAACCTCCTTAATAACCACTACTATACGCGTGTTCCAATGAGAGCGTTGAACGATCGCCTGCTTTCGCAGTCACAATGATGACGCATCTATGTATATACTGGACGTGGCTGACGCGTTAATTACCGTTTTGTTATAATCGTTGTCGTTAGTGTCACTCTTGTCCCGTGACATGTTTTTATCGCATTCACAATACTAAGTATTACATTATTCTATCGGCTCTTTAATTTGACCAGAGGTTAAGTGGACGTTATCTATATAATGTAGATCACTTATGAACTTTCACATATAAAAGCGAAATGCACATATTTTATGTATTAAGGTAGTTGCTACATGCTAGTCAAATAAGTGCCAATTTTTTAAAAGGCTTTCTAACCATTTTGGTGGTTCATTTAGTTGCATGCACAAGAGTTATTTGTGCATTTGCATGTGGTCTTAATATATAAATATAACCACGGAAACGTTAAAAAAAAGAAAATACACTGATATATGGGGCATATATCCGGAGTTTAGTCACGAAAAAATGAAAACACTTCTATTGGTTTTTTAAAATGATTTACGATACCAATCTCTGGCAAGCTGTGTCACCGTAGTGGTCACCGAAAATAACTGAAGTTAACCGACTTTTTAACCGAGAAAAGATAAGTCTCGATTAGCCCACTGTTTCACCGGCTTTAACCGATTAAAACCGTTTCGTTCAGTTAAATTGTCAGTTAAAATCGGTTGAATTCACCAAACGAAATTGATTTTTTTTAAATTCGGTAAGAATGTCGGTTGCAATCGGTTAATTCAGCAGTAAAAATCGCTTAAAAAGTAACAAGTTCGGTTAAAAGGTCGGTTAAACTGGGTGAAACAGGGGCTAATCGAGACTGGTTAAAACACCGGTTAAAAAGTCGGTGACACTGTTTGCCAGGGATGTGCAAACATTTTTTCTAGCACTCTTAAATTGTTTTAAAAAATGCTTAAAATACAGTTTCTCCCAAAAAATCCCACATATATCTGGGTTATGAAATTTTTAATATATTCTACAAGAAAAATATGTATACTGTGCAAAATTACATTCAGCGGTTTTAAAGTTATGATTTTTTTGGTTAAAATATTTTATTACAATTATAATGTTTAGTATGAGCGCTAAAGTTTCAGCTTTGAAAGAAGGCAGGGAACTAATCCCTTTTCAATTATCAAATGAGCCAGTCAGCAAAGGAGTTTATAAATTAAGAAAATCTAAAAAAAAAATTAAAAAATCATAACTTTGAAAATGATGGATGTCTCACGCTGTAATTCTGCACAAAATACATATTATGCCTGTATAATATAATAAAAATGTCCTTACTCAGATGTCTGTGAGATTTTTGTGGGAATAGTACATTATATGCTACAAGGGAGGGACGAGCGCGATTTTCACCGAGTGCGAGGTTAGCTGCCCGAGCACGAGGTGAAAATTGCGCTCCCTCCCGCGTAGTATACGATTCGTTTCTTCCGATTGCGTTGAAATATGACGTGATTTCTGTCGCTGAAAAGCGAGAGGAAAGTTGCCGATACCTGGCCGTGGGCGGTGTGCATGGGCAGCGGGAAGATATACGAGGCAAGACTCACTCAGGCATCGTGGCCCCTGTTTTTGCGCGCGGTACGCGGCGGTCCCGCTGGGAACCTCGAAGTGGGCGAAAATAGGGGGCAAGATGCCCTAGGGAGTTTTGGCTCGTATATCTTGCCCGCTGCACTGCATCATGCGCACTGCTCGCGGTCAGATATCGGCGACTTTCCTCCCGCTTTTCAGGGACGGAATCACGTTATTTCAGCGCAGTCAGGAGAAAAATTAGATTTTAAGAATTTTTTTGAAGGTTTAGTGTGCTAAAAACAATATTGCAAATAATTTTTTAATTGTTAATGATAAAAAAGCAATAAACTTTTGCTCTCTATACTTCGTCAAATAGGATGCACCGTTACCGAGTTATCTGGGTGAAATTTGAAAACCAATGGAAATCTCATAAAAATTCATAACTAGAGGGTTTCAGGGTCGCTGAGTACGAATCCGTGGTTAGATTCTCATAATTCGAGATTGCGGATTCAAATTTCAAAAACGATGGAAATCTTATGAAAATGTATATCTGCGGGTTTTCGGGACCGCTGATTACGAATTCGTGGACAGATTCCCGAAATTCATTCTGCATTCTGGTACACCATTTTGAATTTCCAAATTGAAATTAGATTCGTAATTAGCGATCCAAAAACCCCCGAGAGTCAACTTTTACTTTTATCAAATGACTTTTTGCATTCTGATCTGCCATATTGGATCCGCCATTTTGAATTTACAAATTCTGAGTAGAGATTCGTAATCAACGACCCCGAAAACCCTCGAGAGTCAACTTTCATTTTCATCAAACGACATTTTGCATTCAATTCCGCCACATTGGATCTCCCATTTTGAATTTTCAAATTCTGGGTTGAGATTCGTAATGAGCGACCGCAAAAACCTCTGATTCTCTCATTTCAAGTCGATTGCATGTAAGCAAAAATGTATGCTTCAAAGGGGTAAACAATGTGATCGACTATTGATACCAAATAAATTAATTCAAAGTTCGATAGATTCAGCATGGTTTTACTTCTATTTCGCACTTAGATACATCTAAGAATGAAAGCGTAAAATGTTCAGCAGCTTTAAAAAATTAGAATGATAATTTAAAAAATGGTGTTAACCGAATGCTTTAATTAGAATTCTTCAATTAATATCGGTCATTAGTCCGCGAGCGCAGATCTAACGCTTTCTCAATATGGCGACCGTACGAAATCGGGAACACTAAATGATCAGCTGTAATGAGCTATTAGGTTTTAACCGATATTTCGCAAGCATATAGACAAACGCGGAATATGTGTTAGAATCAATCATTTGCAAATTTATTATCGAGCATAATATTAAAACTATAAAATATCTGTTTCAATGCATATCTTATAGGTTATGTTCAAACGTCAATTTTTTTTTTCACGTCGAACAATGCGAGCCATATATCGTTCTGTACTAAATGTTCACAATTCCTAAAAAGTAAAATAAAGTAAATCTCGTGCACATGTAAAATAATATTTCGCTGGATTACTATTTTTTCGTAGATGAAAAAGGAATATTGAATTTTTTCCATAGTACAGCTATCATTTAATTAGCTATTGTGCTCATACTACCTGAAGACCACATGCTCTTATGTTCAAGCCACTCTTCGGAACCTTCAACAGAACTATCAAAATTTATAGAAATGCAATTTAAAATTTAACATTGATTTGATCTTAACACTTTTCTTCATGGTGGGGCAATGGTTTTCCCAGCTCCCGATCAGTTTTTAATGGTTTAAACTATTTCATATTAAATACCGATTTTTTCGTTTTACAAAAAAAAAATCTTTGCTTCGAAGGGCTAATAGATTATTGTTAATTACGCAGAAAAAAAAATGTGCCGTCGTTATTCCACCGAGACACGATGACGACCAGTGCTTACGAACATATTTTTCTTTCTTTAATCGTCGACTATCGTGGAAACACTAACCGCATAGTGTAATTTTGTGCTGAACGATTGTCGACGCGTGCGCCGCATGTACGAATGCGGCGAATCCACCGTCTCTTACTTACGACTACAACTGTTTTATAAATAGTGCGTATGAAAGCACTATATACCAATAAACCTTCTCGTCTTTGGCACCGTTAAGCTCTTCCGCGTTATATCGTCTCGATAAAAGTTTAATGTTTGTTCTTATCTACTTTAATAATTTATACTGCAAAAAAAAACGATAATCTATTTTTTAATCATAAAAAATTGTTGTTCAGAATTTACATAATAGGGCAACAAACTAAAAAGTCCTAAGACGCAGACGGGAAAAGAGTTATGTTGTACACATAATTCTTTCTTTTGTTGATCTTTTATTCAACCGGACGTTTATGTTTCCACATTCACCGAACGTTTGGTAAACGTGACGAGAGATACACGAGACTAGCCATTAAGAATTATAATTTATGCGCGACGTTCGGGCTCGTCGGGGTTAATACACTGTGCAGCGTGGCACAGAATTAAACCTGTGCATCTTTCCTAGTCATTTCCTAAAGGTATAATACACACTAGACTGGTTTACACACTAAACTTTTCTTTTCGGATCCAAAAAAATATGTACATACATTTTTGAGATTAAAACAACAATTCTTATGGTGTATTTTTTTTTTACTTTTGATGTTGACAAAGTCCGACGATATAAAAAAAATATCAATTTATTTTTGGTCTTTTTTGAGGTAGTACAAGCCAGTGAAATAGGAATAAGACCACTTAAAAATAGGAAGAGTCTAGCGTTTATCAATTCGGCTTGAAATGTCTCAGGTTAAAAAAGGGCTTTTTTGTCTATTTGCTCATAAAAATTCAAATTCTTTATCTACCATTTTTTTAATCACGTGAAAGGAGCGACCTGATAAAAAAACTTTAGTACTCCATCTCAGTGGATGACTTTTTTTTTAAATTAAAAAAAAAAAGGTTTATTCGATATTGAAAGAATGTAGATATGGCAAAACTGTTCAGTATGTATGTTGTTTATGGGAAAATAAAGGTTTTTGAATAATCTTAAGATGCTGAGATTTTATACCCCTTTTTTGCTTCCTCGTAGAAAAAACTTTGTTTTCGTGAAATATTTATTTTCCGGATTTTCATGTCAGGTTACTGAAAATAATCGAAAATATCGAGAAAAGTGGTTTAGAAAAAATATCCGAATGGACTCGAGCAAAATTTTTTCGCGTTACATCCTGCACAAATCAGGCCTTAATCAGGCGATGAGCAGGCCCTGACAGGGCCTTAGAAGCTCCAGTTTAATGCCTGATGTAACGCTCCACATTTCTACTCGAGGATGTGTGTGTATATGCGGGTAGTCGGCAAAAATACGCTCTGGAAAAAATACCCCTTGACAAATTACCCCCGGATAAAATACCCCTTGGCAAAAATACCCCCTGGAAAAAATACCCCCGATAAAATACCCCCTGGACAAAATCGCCCGATCAAAAGCCCCCGGACAAAATCTGTCAAGGGCAGAATCTCCCCCGGATTTTTATCCCTCCGGCCAAAATCTCCCCGGACGAAAATTCAGGTTTTATTCACCGATTTGAACCCGTTTATCCCCACGAATAATATGGTGACACGACATAATATAACAGTCAAATTATCACACGACGAAATATCACGGACGTTTGATCACAGAACAAAATATCACAATAAGAAATAATCACAATGACAAATTATCATGCGAATCATCCACTTATACCGACTTCTTTAGGTTCTTTAGGGCGTTAGTTAGGATGACGTTCGTTTCTTTAAGGAGTTAATTAGTTTGGTATTTTCCTTATATTTGTTCTTTAGGTTCGTTATGTTATTTGTAGTTCTTTAGGTTCTTTAGGTCTTTAGAGAATTTTTTAGGTCCTTTAGGTATTTTTTCCAGGGGGTATTTTTTAATTTTTTAATTTTTTATTTTTTATTTTTTTTTTTTAAATTATTTATTCTTTTCATGGTATGGCTTCAATCGCCTTTTACCGCCCATCCCACCCTTCCTCCTATCACTCCCTACCCGCACTTCGCTAAGCTAACCTAACTTTCCATGCGGCCGCAGCCGACTTAGCTACACTGTACCGCATTCGCCATGAACACGGGGAAACTGCGGAAAACCCGTGCTGGTACAGACGGCCACATGTTCTTCTGATCTCCCGGGCTATATACGAAAGTAAAGTACTTAAGTGTAGACACCGAGGTCTCAGAAAAACTGATCTCCTGCTCACTGATTGATATGCCAGCCAGTGCACGGCTAAACGGTCACCCATCCAAGTTATGACCGCAAACAATGCTGCTTAACTCGTGGGACCGCTAGAGCCGTACACCGACCGCACAACCATTAGTGTCGTTTTTTCCAGGGGGTATTTTTTCTGGGGGTATTTTGTCCAAGGGGTACTTTATCGGGGGTATTTTCTCCAGGGGTATTTTTTCCGGGATTCGCACACGGAAAAAAATGTTTGGTTGTGGCAACTACGTTTTCGATTTGCTGTACACAATGTCTAAAAAATTAGTTGCCTCAACCATATGAATAGCAACCTCAACTATTCACGATTAGTTCTCGATTGGATTAGTTAGGTTAACTAATTGAATCGTTGGGACTACCACTCGAATAGTTGGGTCTACCATTCGAATTGATGGTATTATCATTCGAATCGTCGGTATTACCATTCGAAACGTTGGTATTACCATTTGAGTTGCTAGGGAAATAGAATAAACGATTGGTTGTGTCAACTCATTTCTTGGTTATGGCAACTAATTTACAGATCGAACGAACTTACCCAAGTGAAGTTCGATCCTAATTGTGTGAGCTGCCTCGTCCGAATAGATCAGAGTACGTAGTGACGCTAGTTGCTGCTTGTTCTACCACAGATATATTTAAATCAAGACTTTTTCGGGTCTCATTTGTCATCCAGCGCTTCGCTACTGTTTATGTCATTATATTTCAAAGTGTTTAAATCGCGATACTATATGGCGCATGTAGGGGAAGGTGGGAGGGCCTGATCTATTCGGACGAGGCAGCTCACACAATTAGGATCGAACTTCACTTGGGTAAGTTCGTTCGATCTGTAAATTGTATTTCGCTGCCTCGTCCTCTAGATCAGAGTACGTAGATGTTCAAAGTTGTTTTCGATTTAAACTTTCTTTATTAGTAATATAAATTTATTTAGTATTATTAGTAATCAACGTGCTTTTTATTTGTGAAACATTATATTAGGAACATTAAAACATTGTATTAAGACCGTAACAACATTAATCGAGAGTTTCTCGATTTCAACTTAATACTTCTTGGCTACTATTCTTAACAATCGCTGCCGCAAATTCCTCCGATGCAACTACAGGTCGATTATAAAAGCGTGCGAATACGCTAGATCTTTCTGTCCATCCTGCGGCGCGCCGTATTACTTCGATGTTGACGCCCTTTCGGGCCGCAGCCGACGTCGCCGCGTGGCGAGTGCTGTGCGCCGAGAAAATATTCGTATTTATGCCGCTATCCTTTAATACGGTTCTTATCCAGCGACTTATAGTCTGACTAGTTGCTCCGTGGTGCGGCTTCTTAAATGTTAGAATGAGCTTGCCTTCATTCTTTTTTCTAAGGTTAGCTGTTCTTTCGATGTAATTTTGGAGGGTGGACGCTGCGCATAGTCTCAGTTGCTCCGTAAAGAAGGGAATGTCCAGTGTCGGTTGGCATTTGTTTCTCCTGGAAGTTTTTATGCGATCCGGAATTTTGACTAATATTCGGTCTTGAAAGACCTCAACGTTGTCTAAAGCCATCTTTGACAGCGTTTGAACTCTTTGAGCTGTTATTAATGCTAGTAACGTGACTAATTTTTTCGATAGGTCTTCCAGGGATAAATCTTCATTCGCTTTCGCTGACAACTGTCTCAGGACGAGACTCGGATCCCAGATGGATTCGTATTTAGGATTCTGCGGTTTCAAATATGATATTCCCTTGAATAATCTTGATAATTTTTCCTCTTTTCCTAGGTCGTTCGATGTGAGGAGCGATAATGCCGCTCGATATGTGTTGAGCGTGCTGTAAGATTTTACGGTTGTTATCAAGCCCGTGAAAAATTGTATCACCCGAGGTATCGATAGGTCGAAGGTGTCCGTTTTCGTTTTTTGGCAGAATTCCCACCACAGTCTGATGGGTTTATCGTACTGTCTCAGGGTTCCGGCTGACAGCGAAGCCAAGATGATCGGCATTGCGTTCTCCTGTATTCCGTTCATGGCATATGCTCTCCTGATAATTTCGCTGCAACCAGGGTAAGCTTCTTGTGCAACGGGTGTGTGTCCCTGGAAGGATGTGATAGTAAAGTTTTTCTAGGTTCAAAATAAATTGGTTCTTGTATCATTAAGGACTCGAATATTGGGTACCAGGGTTGAGAGGGCCAGAAAGGCACCACCACAACTCCTTCTGCTCTATCGAATCGAATCTTTTGGAGCATACTGAGCACCATGGAAAAAGGGGGAAACGCATAAAAATTTTGATTCGTCCAAGAAACTGTGAATGCGTCCACCGCTATCGAATCGGGGTCTCGGTGCCAGGAAATAAACTTTTTACATTTCCTATTAGACGTTGACGCGAACAGGTCTATTTCGGGGTCCCCAAAGGTAGCTTCTATTTGCTCAAAAGCCTTTTGTTCTAATTCCCATTCGGTTTCCCGGGGTAGGATTCGCGATTCCTCGTCGGCTTCTTTATTGTCTTTCGTGTTTATGTAAGACGCGAACAACCATAATTTTCGATACTCACACCACTGCCATATCTCGCGACAGATGGCATTGAGCTTATAGAATTGGGTACCGCCCATTCTATTTATATAGGCTATTGCCGTGGTATTGTCAATTCTCATTAGAATTTCACAGGAATCGAGGTCTTTTGCGAAGCATTTTAGGCCGTAAAAGGCGGCTTTTAATTCTAAAAAATTTATTGCCTCTTTTCTCTCGCGCTCGTTCCACCAGCCGTGTGCTCTTTCCCCTTGACTAAACGCGCCCCAGCCTGTGAGGCATGCGTCTGTGAATATAACTATCTCGAACCGATTTTCCCTGATTGGACAGCTCGCTACTCTTGCTTTGTCAACCCACCAGTAAAGATCTTCTCTTGACTCATTTGATAAGGTTATCTTTCGTTCAAAGTTTTCGAATGACTCTCGAAGAGCCAAACATTTTTCGCGTTCTAGTCTTTTTGTGTACACCCACCCATATTCCACTGCTCGACAAGCTGAAGTGAGGATACCTAACACCTGCGCTAGTTCTCTGATTGTGCACCTGCTGTTTATTAAGAGTTTATGTACCCTATTCTGGATGTTAGCCCGTTTTTCCCCTGTCAGGTACATGATGAATCTTCTGCTGTCTAGGATAAAGCCTAGGTATTTGCATTCACGAGCTGGAATGAGTTGACTTTTTTCAAGATTCAAAATAAAGCCCATAGACTCTAACAAATTCCTTGTGATTTGTATGTTATTCTCGCACTCATCTCTTGTATCGCCGAACATGAGGATATCGTCAATATATACTACTGAGGTCAGTCCTTGAGACCGAAGAATCTGGCTAACTGGCTTTAACAGTTTCGTGAAGACGAACGGAGCTGTGCATAAACCAAACGGAAGGCAATTAAATTCGAATAAGTGTCCTTCAAATGAGAATCTCAAATATCGTTTATGGCGTTTTGAGATCGGAACTAAAAAATACGCGTCTCGCAAGTCGAGAGTTGCCATATAACAATTCCTGGACATAAGCCGCATGGCGGTCTTGATGTCTTCCATTTAAAAATGTGGAGCTACTATGAATTTGTTAAGCCCTTTTAAGTTAAGGATGAATCGATATTCTCCATTAGGCTTTTGGCGAAGGAAATAACGCGACACGAATTGATCGCGGTGGTACACGCATTCTGAAATAGCTCCTTTTTTAATAAGTAACTCGATAGCTGCGCGACAGTTTTTTCCCTCATCTGGCGAGAATTCCGGCTCCGTTGGCGTTTTGTTTTGAAAAACTATTTGCGTGAACGGAATTTTATAACCTTTTACGCACTGAAGAATTGCGGGGTCTGACGTGAGCTCCTCCCATGCTGGGTAGAAGTCTTTGAGTCTCCCTGTCGTTTTTCTTACCTCTATTTCCGGGGACGGTACTTCGTGTCCGAGCGTGACTGGCGAGATTTGTGCCCCCCCTGAGACTGACTCCAGTATCCTTTCTTGGGAGGGCCTCTCGAGTTTAAATCTTTCCGATAATTTTGTCGCTGTGGTCCTCCAGAGTTCTTTGCTCCAGCCGCCGCTGGTCTCTTGGTGACGCTGGCAGTCGGTTGAGGCTTGGCGATATCTTTGCTCGATCGTTCCACTTCCTTCGCAGCTTTCAATTTGTTCGGCAGTTCCTCGCCGAAAAGGAGTGTATCTACCGGCGTTTCATCAGCAATGTTCTTGACTAACAAGCTGAGACCAGGTACGATGAATGCTCTTCTTGTGATTGAAAGTGAGTGATGCAGGTCTGAGAGTATTCTCCCTGCGTCACTTAAGGTCTCAACTAGCTGTGACATATCTTCTATGGACACTGTAGTTGCGTCGAGCAACAATGAAAGTGCTTTGCCAACAGCTCCGATTCCACAACCCAATTGATTCTGCGCCGCAGACTGATATTGATCCTTTTTTATCGATGCTGGATTCATCGCTGGTTTTACTTCAGGGTTGAGAGTTGGTGCTTTCATCATTAAGCAGTTTTGCGCTGCCGGATACTTCGTCGTGAGTTCTTGTCTCGTTTCCTTCGTCAAGCCGTTTTTCATGACGCTCGACCACTTATCTGCTAGTTTTTCGTTAATGGGAGAGCCAGTCTGGTTCTGTTCAACATCCTCACCTAGTAAGCTGAGAAAAACTTCGTTTTGGGTTCCCGGTTCTTCAGGTGGAAGTATTCCTCGCAGGTTCTCCTCCTCGCCGGGATTGTTTGCGCCTTGACGTGACGCCCCTCGCGGGTAGCGCTCGTCGTCTTTTCGGCTCTCGTGGCGTGACGTTCCTCTCGGGTAACGCTCACCGCCCCTTATTGAGTACTGGTCTGAGCTGTAGCTTCGACTTCTAGAGCGTCGATGGTTTTTACGATTTTTCTTTGACGAACTTGACGAGCCCGACGAACTTGAGGGTGAACGACGGCGTCGTCTTCGCGAACGTCTCCCAACCCTATTTTCAAGCATTTTCTTGACTCGCTCAAGTAACTCTTCATCTCCATCCTTTTCTCGTCGCCTCTTCCTTCCTTGATGATAATGATCACGAGATTCGTCACTGGACGAACTCATGTTCACTAAATAATTTTTCTTCTGTTAAAATAACTATTTCAAAAATTCGTTACGTGTGGCACGGAACGCACAGAAAAGCGTAATGACATAAACAGCAGCGAAGCGCTGGATGACAAATGAGACCCGAAAAAGTCTTGATTTAAATATATCTGTGGTAGAACAAGCAGCAACTAGCGTCACTACGTACTCTGATCTAGAGGACGAGGCAGCGAAATACAATCTTTTTTTTCCGTGCATATGAGTGTAACAGGCTTGTAAAATTCAAAACGTTGTATCTTGAGAACGCCTTTAATAATCAAGATGAAAGTTAGTACGCAAAGGGTGCAGCAGCGCCCGTTTCGTTGTAAAAATTTATTTAAAAAATTAACCTTTTTTCAAATTTTATAAGACTGAATTTATCGAAAAAAAATTATATGCTCTCTAACTGTCGCATTTTTTTAGCTAATGAGCTAAATATTTTTTAAGAAATAAGTAAAGAAAAGTCGATATTGAATTTGAGTTATGTATATAAAAAGGTTCGAATGATATAGAATTTGCGAAAAATCGATGTTGTCGTTGTAATTCAAAACAACTTCGACCAACAAATTTTATGAAGTTTAATAAAGAGGTTCGGATTTTATAGACTTTTGAGTTTTCGGTAAAGTGACGTTGTCGTTCTAAATGGCGTCAACTTCGACAAATTCGATTCAAATTTTCTACAGTGATGAACTAATGTTCAACAATGCAAAGTCTGGTCTTGCAGATTACGTCCTCTTTGTACACCTCTCTCAAAGCTTCCTCTGTATGGAAGTGATAAGCAACGTCCGACTTAGCAATCTTATTGTGGACATCATATTAAGGCTGATTTAGCCTTTAAGGGGTGACACCGCTCTAGGATTTCGGAAAAAACTATTTTTTTTTGCTTAAACAATAGTTAAGGATCATAAAAACAATATGCAGTTGGTCCTATAGTGAAAATTAAAAAAAAAATTTACGAAATAGAGAAGCCAAGCGTCAAGAAAGTTGGCACATAGGTTGGACAATTATCAGCAATCGATTTTGACGACTTTGAAGTAGAAGAAGGCTTTGGTTACCGAATTTTTAACTTTTTAGCAGTGTCCATCGCTATATCGCAAGCTGTTGTGTGCAAAAAATGCAAATCTGGTGTAACATTCACCGACTCTGGTAAGTGCTCGTGAAACTTTAAAAGCGTTTTTCTCGAAACCACTTTTTTCAATTTTGGAGGACGGATTACTTGAATAACTTTACATGGATCGATTTGAAATTTTGATTGTAGCTTCGCAATTACATTCTCTATCGTAGTACCTAGCCGTTCTTCGATTTAAAGTAAATTTTTTTGTTATAAATAATTTACTGTTTATTTTTTGGCAAAAATCGATTCATTTTTTCAAAAGCGGACCATTTCTACAAAATTTGATTTAAAAAAACCCCTACGTAGTTCTATTTGCCAATAGTATATAGATTATACATTTTTTTTGGATTTTGTCCCACGTCTTATACTTTAAGAGAAAACCGTCCGCCCGTAAAGGTGTTTTAAAACAGACGATTGTCAAGATGGGCTCTGTCGCCACCATTTTTTATCAAAATCATGACAAAAAAAATGTTCGTACTTCAACATGTGTTAAATGAATCCTCTGAAAAGAAAACCTATTCCTTTTTTCATCCTCCCAAAATAAATCGTCAAGGTTAGGCCTTTCTGTTGCTAGAGTGGTATTATCCCTTAATATGTCCTAATATGCGAATATTCGGAAGCTCATTTACAATCTTTTTTGCGTTCAAGAAATAAGCAATACAACATATTTGGGCATACAAGCAACAGAGCACAGGTTTTACTCGACACGGAAAAACTCGATGTATCATCAACTCGACACAGTATAACTTTTCCGTTGCTCAACGAAATACAGCAAAATTCTACGGTGGCGCAACTCGACACGGCGAAACCGTACTATGGCTCAACTTGACACGACAAAACTGAACCATGACTCAACTAAACCCAGTAAGACTGTCCCACGACTCAACTGAATACGGCAAGACTGTCCTATGGCTCAACTGGACACGGCAAGACTGTCCCATGGCACAACTGAACACGGCAAGACTATCCCATGGCTCAATTGGACACGGTAAGACTGTCCCATGCCTGGACTGGACAAGGCAAGACTGTCCCATGGCTCAACGGGAAACGACAAGACTATTCATGGCCTAACTGGGCACGGCAAGACTGTCCCATGGCTCCACTGGTCACGGCAAGACTGTCTCATGGCTAGACTGAACACAACCCAACTCGGCACATGCTGGGTCGATGGTAGACGGACTCTGGCGCAATGGAATCCGGGTTCAATTCGATACGCGTTTTATCTCATAAAACGCGTTTTCAGTTGCGCCAAAGTCAGTTTACTTAATTGTTTCGTTAAAACATGGGACAGTTTTTTCGTGTCCAGCCATGATGAAGTTTCACCGTGTCGAGTTGCGCCACGGTACAGTTTTGCTCTGTTGCATTGCGCTACGGCATAGTTTTGTTGTGCCGAGTTAAGTCACGGGAAAATGTAAGTATTGAGCTGCGCTGTGGTACAATTTTGCTGTGTCGAGTGTTACCGTGTCGAGTTAAATTTGTGTTGAGACGCTTGTATTGCGTTGGTTCTGTATTTAGTTGAGAACTGTAAAAAGGAGATACTATATAATATTTGGCGTATTTATATCCACAAACTAGTACAGTTTCAATATGATTAAATACAAACTCAATTAGGTAAGAATATCGTTGTACTAAATCTGCAATATTTTGATGGTCATAAAATAGTGCTAAAAAAATTCTCAGCGTTTCAAGATTGTACGAAAACGTTAATTTGCTCGTAAAAAAGATACACACTGAACGGTTTTGCGATATCCGCATTTTATTAACATCGTAAGAACCCATTTTTTTTTAAATTTCAACTATCAATAAAGAGGAGCAAAATTTTTTTGCAGTTTGTTCTTTTGCGGGAACTTCCCTGTTAAGTGAAATTTCTTGAATCTCGATGAGTAATCTAATAAACAAATATGGCACATTTTTAACCGATCTAATACAAATTTAGGCTTCACGTGCCAAACTTCAGCTCGTTAAAATATTATTGTTATTTTTTATTTTTATTATTCTTATTATTGTAAATATAAATAATCGATCAATATATTGGTTATTGCACTGCACATATGACCCTACAATATTTATAGAATGAAAAAGACAATTAAGGGTTTGGGGAAGTAAGTCAGTAGGATTTAAGAACAAATAAACCAAACAACAAGGAATCAAGAGAAAATATGGTTAATAAATCTATAAATAAAAGTATGTTAGGTATCGTACAGCATTAATTTTATTAAGCGTGCAACAACATGCAACTAATCGTACAAATCGTCATAATGATTAACACACCGAATGAAGGAAAAAACAGATAAACAAAAGAACAATAAGAAAAACGTGAGATAAGCGAAACAATAACGACAAAGCAATTACCTTCTAGCAGAATATTTCGGGTTTATATTGCCCCATTAAGTCCAAGCTTTCCTCCTGGAGAACAAAAATAAATGGTGAGGCGTTAAACGTTGCTGGCTCGTGTAGATGACCCTTTTGTTATAACACGATATGGAGAACAAAAATTTCAGATTTATGATGCAAATATTTTTATTTATTTATCAATAAAAATATAATCTTGATAAATTATTCAATATTTTATAACGATACCTAATTTTTTTTAACGATTTAATTATTTAGTATGTAAGTGAAATTGATTTAAGACGATTAAAATTGTTTTCGCAATCTCTGGATTGTTCATGCGAGTGGAGTAATTCACAAGTGTGATGCATTTCATAATCCGAGCCACATACGCTAATTTAGCAGCGATTCCAACGTCGCTGGACCGTTTAGATGATCCTTTTCTTATAACACGATATGGAGAACAAAAAATTCAACTCTCCAAAGCAAATATTTATTAACAATAAATATTATTATTAATGATAAAGAATATAATCTTGACAGATTTTTCAATATCTTATAATAATATTGATTTTTTTTTTTTTTAACGCGATAAATAAATGATTTCATATTTAAGTGAAATTGATTAAAAATTGTATTCGAAAGCTTTGGATTTTTAAAATGCGAGTAGAACAATCCGCGACTGTGATTTAGTTCGCGATCTACTTTGGTAGACATACGCGTGCATATACGCCAATTTAGCAGCGTCTCCAACGTTGCGGTTGTCGAGCAAACGAGCGAATAAATTTAGCTGAGTAACCGCGGGTGTTCCAATGGCACGAAGGCGACCGAGCATTGATCCAATTTTCTCTTTTGCTTCCGTGATCGGAATAGATGATGTTCATTAGCACTTTACTGATATTTGCCACGGTGTTGGGCACGAATACCATAATAATACGTATATCACGCCTAGAATCCAAGTGGAAACGACATAGCGGTCAGACGTCACGCTCCATATCTATTGTCACCGAGATAATATCGAATGACGAGAAAAATGATAATCCCAACATTCACTTTATTTATTACCATAATTTTCCTTTAACCACATTTACATTGGTCCTGAATTGTTTCAGTCACATGTACTAATTAAATATGAGACAATGACATGGACAGTAATTATCAAACGATTCAATAAATAATAATAATAATAACAATAACCACAATAGTAAAACATTTATATTCATCCGAAATACTCAAACCCCATTTCCCATCGCCTTTAATGGACATTTACGTACACATCCGTTTAACAGTTAGGCAAAAGGAAATGATTTATTTTTATTTTTAATCTACAAATAGTTTAGTATTAATTGTGGAGTGGACGATCGGACTACGAGCGATACAGCCAAACGTGAGTTTCAGAGAAAATTTCGAACACTTCCCGATGCGATAAAAATCGGCATAAAAATCAAGCATGTAAAAGGTGCTAAAAAGATCGATTTTGCATAATAATGATTCCAAAAAGTTATTAACAAATTGATTAATAAAAAAAAAATTCCACAAATCACCCGACAAAACCTAACGTTTATTTCGAATGAAAATAATTTGTTAATTTTTACGAATACATATAAATTTTTACAGAATTTTTTCTTTATTTAGAATTTTTTTTTTGAGTTTTGAAAAATGCACAAAAATAACGAATTTTGGATATGCATTGGCAAAAAAAAATCTTGAGTGTAATGGATAGTTTATCCATTACAAACGCATATCCAAAATTCGTTACCTTTCACACGATTTTCTTTTATTAAAAAAAAAATGCAAAATAAAAGAAAAAATCATATGTATTCGGAAAAATATGCAAAAAAGTTAGGTTTGTTAATTTGTTAATAACATTTTAGAATTATTATTATCCAAGATCAACATTTTCAGCACCTTCTTTCTATATACTTAACTTTTTTCAGATTTTATATCTCTGGCGGAATCACACAGTGCTACGAAAGAACTACCTTAAGGAGGTTCGTCTATTACTTGTGAGTCAAAAATGTGACTGCAAAAAATTTCAGTGCAGCTATCAGAAATTATATGCAATATTAGTATTATGAATTGTGAATGCTTTATTTATTAGACTATAGAATATAAAAAATATATATTCACAAGATGCTGAACGGCTTGGGGGTCGCTGTCAAATGGTTACAGTTCAAATTCACGAAGTAATCAAAAAATTCGAAAATAATTTCCAAAAATTATCAGTTGATCAGCCATGCCATGATCAGTTTTTAACTTCTAATTGGTAGTGAATCCTCGACATTTTTTACACAATCCTTGAATGTCCATTGACCTAATACTAGTTTTTCAAAGTCCAAAGTTAACTCTACGTATATGAAAAATCGGTAAATGCTGTCGCCGAAGCGAATTTTCCTATGCACCCAATGCTTTATCCCGATCAAAATAGTCAACTTCCGAGTCGTATTCCACCGTAATTAGACGGCCAATATCCCTCCAATTTTGGGATTAAGTGTATTACGTATACATTTCAATAATAAAAAAAATTGTATCCCTAAGTTAAACTTCGAACAATAGGAAAAATTCCTTAAGCGACAACTAGAATTGTGGATAAAACGATGCTCAGAATGGATATTATTGAACGGAGGGCATCTACCAATCGGAATATGATAGCAACTTGTTTCTTTCTGAGCTGCTACTGCTGCTGATATTCTCAACAGAAGCGAAAAAAAATAAATAAAAAAAATATGTGCGTGCCGCGAAGAGGATGCTCGGCATGAGGCCTTTAATGTCAATGGCCTATGTGTTGGCATGTATGAAGAAACGCGATAGCCAAGCCAAGAATTACGTTCACCAACAACGTCGGATAACTAAAACAAGTTAATCGTCCGAAGAGGCTTTGCCAACTCGATACTTACGAGGACACACAGATAGATAATAAGTAGGTTAGAGAAAATAAGTGATGGAAAAAGGGATAAGTAAGGATGAGAAGAGGCGATGGGTTTGTGTGAATTGGCAACCATCAGGCTGCGACAACCGACTCGAGAAAAGAACGCGTTACGAGGAAGATTTATTCGAATTTGATTTTGAACAAGGATTATCCAGCCAGAGAATTATTGAAGAGGTCAGGTTTAAAATGCTCAACTGAAGCATGTCGAATTGTTGACATGTGATGATGAGAAATCGAGATGTGAAAATACCAATTTTTTTTTAAATACGGTAAAATAACTGGAAAAATATAAATTTTTTAGTATTCGGTAAAATAACTGCAAAATTACCAGTTAAAAAGTGGTAAACTTTACGAATATAGTTGTAAAGTAATCAGTAACAATTATTTTTTGTTAAAATTACCGTCACATTTTTGCCGCAAAAATTATCATATTTTACCGCAACTTTTCGTTGTAAAAAGGCTAATTAACGTAAAAATCTTATTAGGAGTACCTAATTAAGTCTTCTTAACTCATGCACGGAGTATCCCGCGTTCCATGCCTGTAACGCGTGACCAAAATGGCGTATTGTAGTAAGACATGCGAGAATATACTTGCGCATGCGCACCACCGATGTAGATACATTCCCGCACGCAAAAGTGTGCGGGAATGTATCTAAGATACTTTTGCGCACGCATATGGGTACGCAAAAATATCTATAGATGATATTTCCCCCGCACACTCGTTACAGGCACGGGACACGGGACATACCGTTCATTCGTTTAAAAAAGCAGTATGTGGTACTTGTACGAAAAAGCGAATATCCCACGGCGGTTACGAAGCAGACAGCACTCGCCTTCTCTCGCACTAGTATCACAATCTACTATTTTTACGTTTATTAGTCGAACGAGTGACCACCAAACGATTTTGCATCGATTGAGCCCTAATTGAATCGACTTCGGATTTAAAAAAATTTTTTGGCTAATTTTGGGCCATATTCGATTTTTTCAACTAAGTTTTTTTACGTTTATTAACCAAGCGAGTGACCACTAAACGATTTAATTATAATTTTACGTTGCCATCATACGATTCTGCATCTATTGAGCCATAATTGAATCGATTCAATCGAATTAAAAAAAATTGTTTCGCTATCTTTGAGACTCATTTGATTTGATTTTTTTATTATTGTAATTAACCGGTTGACTACCAACCGTTTTAATTGGACTACCAATCACTACCAAATGACCACTAATCGATAGGTATTAGTTAACAAAATTTAAATGAAACTTGTATGGCGAATTTCATCCAGGTTAAAAATGATCACGTATCGGTTTTTCATGGTAAAATTACCGGTCACATTTATCGCCCATCTCTGGTACAGGTTCAAGGGCCGGTAGGCAAGGAAAATTACCAGTCTGTGGTTCGAGTAGCGTAGTTGATGCTCTGCAAAGCTGCTCTGAGCTATTTTTACCTCGAATTACAGGGTTTGGAAGGAAGTTACTGATGGTCGAATGAGACGAACGAAACGGCAATCTCGGCGATACATATAGACTGTCGCGTCTCGAGGAAAAATTCAACTTGTCCGATACGATATAATTAAAAATCACATGTCCGTTAACAAAAAAAACTGCAGAAGAATAAAAGATTTGACACTAACAACCCTGCTGAAAAAAATTTCGCTGACAATTAGTCCCAAAAACTCTAACCGGACGGATTCAGTGATTTTCCGAGATTTTTCTCTGAGTTTCTCTGCCATTTGCTACGTATCTCTGCCATTTTCTACGTGCAAACTCCAGTAGTTACAATTTATCAGATAAATTCAGACTTTTTTTCGAAGAATTCTGGAAAACTCTGATTTTTTCGGATAAATTATGTTAAGAGAACTTGCGAGTTCTCTCTAACATTTATTCATTCTGTTACTCGAACAAACAGTAGACTTTTTCAGAAAAAACACGATTTATTTTTCTGAAAAACTCCGATTTTCTATGATAATATGGGTTTTGAGAATTTCAGAGAATTCGTAATTAGTAGTAATTCTGAATTTTTTCTTTAACGAAGTATGCAGAGAATTTCAGAGAAAGACTGACTTTCCTCGAAATTCTTTAGGAGTTATATGAGAAAATTAGCAAAGGATGGTGTTTTTAGAAAAATTTTCGTGACTAGAGACAGTGAATAGCCAGAGACAAACAGCAAAGTTCATAGTTACCCGCGCAAAAATGGAAGTATAAAAACAGTATTTCCCAAATATTAAAAGTGTCTTGAATAATAGTATGCCAAGACTGGCGTATTGGAATAAGACATATGGAATAATATTTCGCCCAAATAAAGAAGGTATTGAAACAGTATTGAAAATCTTTCCAAAAGTGAAAAGTCTTAAGTGTGATCTATTGGACTGAATACTAGTAAAGAATATTGCACCGTTTTATTAGGTTTTATGGTCCAGGTCGATATCTACATAGCTTCCGATGTCCAGATCGATATTTCCATGGCTTTCGGTGTCCAGGTCGATATCTCCATGGCTTTCGGTGTCCAGGTAGGTATTTCCATGGCTTTCGGTGTTCAGTTCGATATCTCCATAGCTTGCTGTGTCCAGCTGTCCATTTTTGTCAAAACTGTTGAAAAAAATACCCAGACATCGGAAACTATTGAGATATCGAACTGGTCACTGGAATCCGTGGAGATATCGACCTGGATACAAGAAACCATGGAGATATCTACATTGTCCCTGTAAGCCATCAAGATATCGACCTGTGCACTGAAAGCCATGGAGATATCGACCTGGACACCGAAAGCCATGGAGATATCGACCTGGGCACCAAAAGCCATGGAGATATCAATCTGGACACCGAAAGCCATGGAGATGTCGACCTGGACACCGAAAGCCATGGAGATATCGACCTGGACACCGAAAGCCATGGAGATATCGACCGGGATACCGAAAGCCATGGAAATATCGATCTGGATACCGGAAGCCATGTAGAGATCGACCTGGGCCATAATAGTTCTATGCGATACAAGGGCGAAAAAGCGATCAACTTCACAACCGTCGTATGATGATTGCTTTCTCGCTCTGTATCGCATAATACTTTTTGTAACAAATGCATGAGAAGTGCTACCAAGTGTAATGTCGCGCACGTGCGAGAAGTGCGTGCGAGAAGTAAAATAGCATCGATGACCGTAAAGCGCTACTTACGCCACGCGCGGCAGGCACGAGAAGTAGCACTTCTCATGCATGCGTTACAAAAAAACTAATAAAACGGTGCAATATTCTTTACTATTATTCAATCCAATAGATTACACTTAAGACTTTTGACTTTTGGAAAGATTTTCAATACTGTTTTAATACCTTCTTTATTTGGGCGAAATAATATTCCGTATGTCTTATTCCACTACGCCAGCCTTGGCAAGCCTTATTCAAGACACTTTTAATATTTGGGAAATACGGTTTTCGTATTTCCATTTTTGCGCGGGTACTAAGAGAAGTCGACGAAAAAAAATATACAGTTTCAGAATAATTTTGAAAATTATTGTCGTCCAAACACGCGGAGAATTTTGTTGAAAACTCGGAGTTGGCTTGGATACATGTGTGAGGTACGAGCTCGGCAGCAATTTTCCTTGTATGGCCGTAGAACACACCAAATACAGCACGAGAACGGAGAACGGAGAACAGAGCTAGGGAAGGAGCGAGCCCTCGCTCGAGTTGAGTCGACCTATGGTTTCTGTGGCGACGAACATCGCTACAAAGCTTCCGGGGTGAAGTTTTCTCAACCGATAGCCAAGTATCTATACAGACAGACTATCGGGTTACATCATTTCAACAAGACGCAATACCAATCTGTCTGCGTTTCAACTAGACGGCTTCACTTGCCTTTTATATAATAGTAAGCGTTATAGGCTTTCTTTACATATATTTCAACAACAAAAATTAGAGTGTTACGAATTTTTTTTATAGATTTCCCTTGATTTTGGCAATTACCACTCAAACATTTTTTTAACTAAAAAAAGAAAGCATTCCAGTCGGTTGATCGATTTGTAGAAAAAAAAGTAGGGGTGTGCGGGTTCTCGAAAATTCGGGTTCGGGTCGGGTTCGAGTTTTCTCGATCGGGTTCGGGTCGGGTTCGAGGAACCCGAAAATGTCGAGAAAACCCGATAATATCGAGAAAACCTCAAGAAAACTCGAAAATATCGAGAAAACCCGAAAACCTCAAGAAAACTCGAAAATATGATTTGATATTATCCAAATCATAAACATGCATTCAGTACAATACATCAAGAAAAGAATATAATGTAATATCGCGTTGAATATATTTTTATTCACTATATTTGTTGTTGTAATTTTGGCATTACACAGTCCTGTTGTTTTCACTCTGTACATTTTTTTAAATTACATATCTTTTTAGATGTATCTCTTTACTTCTTTAGATTTACTTCTTCTGTTAACGAAACCGCAGATAATTAAAGTGGGCCCTATAGCACAATCATCATCGAACAATCGCCACACGAAAAATTGTCTTCAGAAATATCTTGAACTGCGATTGTGAATGTCTTTTTTAAGGTAGATATACATTGAATATAAGCGATTTTGTTGTTGAGATATTCGAGTTTTCTCGACATTCTCGTGTTTTCTCGAGATTCTTGGGTTTACTCGAGATTTACGGGCTTTCTAGATATTTTCGAGTTTTCTTGAGTTTCGAGTCTTCTCGAGAGTTACGGGTTTTCTCGATATTTTCGAGTTTTCTCGAGGTTTTCGGGTTGCTTGAACTCGACTCGTACCCGATCGAGAAAACTTGAACCCGACTCGAGCATCGAGAACCCGAAATTTTCGAGAACCCGCACACCCCTAAAAAAAAGTTTTTATGTAAAATCGATTTCTGTGCCCATTAAGGTAGTTTATGTCAGGAAGGGAAATCAAACTGATGTTCATGAACTTTTGGCCTATTATAATTGAGCTATTCAGCTTTACTTCTTCAAAAATTGGATGGTTCTTAATACCGACATATTGAATAAATAGTGAATACTTGAAAATCGATCTTTTTACACGGCGCTTGTGGGAGTGTTCGCGAAATTAATCTTTCAATCGAAAATTAACATGCTCAGATCAAAGATAGAGAAAAAATAAAAAGTACCGCGAATTCGAAAATTACTTGTACATTTTTACGTATCATAAAAAAATGAAATAACGGGTCACATGTTAAAGTAAACTAATATTAAAGTGCACGATTCCGGGCCAGATGACGTTACCTACCTCGCTATCATCCGATTTGCATCAAGTCGTTTTAAAAACGAAGTCAAATTCGCACTGAAAAATAATTTACTTGCAAATAATTGTGACAACCTCATTGCAACAATTTTCACAAATTCTCGATTACTCTCGGTTTTTGAAAAAATGAAGAAACATAATTAATGCATTAATTATCTCTTCCATTTTCCTCCTATTTCTTCTAATATGTAAGCGAAAATTAGTATTTTTTGCAGCTATTAAAATGTTTACACTCTATTTTATAATCAATACAATTATTATTATGGAATCATAATTACAAAACAAACTGTACTGTAAACTAGATGTCATGAATTAATGGGGTTTTACAACTCTGCTCCAGCGTACTGACATAGCTACCTTAAAGCAAAAGTTTTTCTTGGATTACCCTAGGCAATACTAATGAAACAAAAATTGAATTGCTGTCAAGGATACAAAAATTGATATTTTTTGTAGATTTCTGTTAATCTTGCCACGCAACATTTTTTTTTAAAATTAGAAAAATAATGATTGCAAAAGTTCAGCACTGTAGTTGATGTGTAAAGTGGTCCAGCATCCATTTGTGAAAAAAAGAAATGAAAAATCGATTTTTTTTGTTCATTAGAGTAATCTAATTTTTAAAAATCAGTATTACCCTATTAAGGTAGTTCAAATAGCAAATATTTATTTTATTCGAGATATCTCAAAAACTATATGGTCGATCGAGTTTGTGTTACACTTTATACTTCCTCAGAATCTTCTCTTTCCATTGATATGTTTTTTAAATATACTTTTTGCAAAGGATTTTTTGCAAACACATGTTCATAAAATATAAACTCTTTTTCTATACATTTGTGTTAAAACAGTGGATTTCAATAATTAATGTTTCGGAAACGGGTATCAATCAACGCAGAAACGATCGACCTTTTGATATAAAAAATAAAATATTATACTTTTTGCAAAAGCTGTTCATCATCGAACTACCTTAACATAATTTGGAATATAGTTTGCACTATATTCAACTTTTTTATGATACTTGAACTTTGTTGGTTGTGTTAAGGGATACCAATAACGATTTTTATCGAACAAATTGACAAGAATCATTTTCTGTCACCCGTTAACATGAATATTTTTATAGTATGGAATGGAACTGAAAATAAAAAAGTAGAACCCTGCACGTTGCTTCCTCATTATATTTCGCTTTTTACAAAGCGACCTTTAAGAGAAAGTATGATAATTGATTTTGGCTTCCTCATAGAGGAAGCTTTGTAAAAAGCGAAATATAACGAGGAAGCAATGTGCAAGGTTCTACTTTGCATCCTTGTTTTAAATAAATAAATAAGCGCACACGCCCGCTTTGTGAAAATATAATAAGGACGAACGGTCCGGAAACTCCCTCGAATACTCTATCTCCTTTTTTTTTTGTAGAATACGATAGAAACCGTTGTTTTCCGAAATTTCATTGAGAAGCAAGGATATGGCTAGTTTATACGACATAAATCGCTACTTTTCGCAATATAGACTGTACAACATCGCTATGAAAATATGGTATCGTTCAACATTTTTGGGCTATATCTGGCATATTTTTCGGTTAATCATGAATCTGGCACTCATTTAACTTCCAGCTCGATATTTGATACCAGAATTCGTATAGCAGAAAAAAAATTAAAAAATTACAAAAATCTAAATTTCATAAAATTTTAACGTTTCAACCGATCTTAACCAAATTTAATAGGGATCACCGGTGTATGAAAGCTCACATACATACCAATTTTGAGCTTAATATCACGAAAATCAAAAGAATTATCGTGTTAACAGAGATTTTTGAAAAAATTCAAAACTGCGTAAAAATTTAATGATCATGGGAATTTTAACGAAAATTGGTATGAACGATGAGGATTGACCCCCATCTATGGTGTAAATTTCATGTGTTTTTAAGTATTCTCGTTCTTTAGAAACTTTTATAGGGCAATACTAGTGAAAAAATAATTGGATTGCTGTGAAGGGCACAAATATCGACTTTTAATTTTTTTGCAAATTCGTTTTCTAGATCAAACGAATTTTTTGGAAGGTACACCAAGAGAAATCTTTTAAAAAATTATTTTGAAATACCCTAATCTAAATGTTTTTAAAAGGCAAGAGTTAATAAAAGGTGAGGCGAATCACTACATAGTAATAGTAATTTGAATTTTGAAACGTTGGGCTATCTGCAACAAGAAAAAAAAATTAAATAAAAAAATGTCCTAATGAAAGATTAATGAAATTGCCATCAACAGCATGGTTAGATAAATGCAACATAGCGGCAAATAGTACAGTAGCAATGATGAATCATGACGATATTCAAAGTGTTATGATAACTATTGAATTTGCTTGCTTTGATAAACAATGTTGATGACTATCGGTCCAGCGGCTTATCGACAATTTTCTCCAAATTCCAAGTACGATCTGATGTGTTGAATGAAACGCAAATGTAAAAGCCAGCGGCAACAAAAAGGATACATGATACTAAAGATGATATAACGAGACAGAAGCGTTATTGTTTCTGTACCGTTCAATTGAGTTACGTTAGACGAAAAATATAAAATTATATTAAACAATAAAAAATTGAAAGAAGATAAATAAGAGGGAAGTGGGAGGAAGAGTGGAAAAAAAGAGAAGAAAAAAATATTGTTTACCTTCGGCTTGGTGGGTTCTGCAACCACGGGACTTATTCCTTCGTTCGAACTTTCCTTCGTTCTGCTCAAAGCCAAACGACTTGGTGAAGAACCTGAAAATATAATAATTATTTATTAAACACTGTAAAAAAAACTTTCTTAAAATCAACCTAGTTTCGAAGTCTTTTTTAGATATAATTGGATACTGCAGGTCAAAATAATTCGTTTAAGACCAAAACGAGAGTTCTACCTTCAGTCCTTTAGATGATATGGTTATTTGTATTTCAAAACTCCTCCGAAATTTTACACTTATTCAGTGTAAATTCGATTTTGTAATTTCGCACACCGATCTTTCGCAACCTGCCAACCACTATGTTTCGCAATCTACCAATCACTATAAGAAAATCATAACGTCATCCGGTGATGAGTTAGTTTATAATACACGGCGAAGCAATAGTATATACGTTGTTAATAAACGATTGCTCCACAGCTTTGATCTCCAGATCAATGTGTCCATAGTTTTGGGTGTCGAGGTTGACTACTTCGTGGATTCAAGTATCCAGATCGATCTCCTCATAGTTTTAGAGGTCCAGATCGACGACTCCGTAGTTTTCGTTGTTCAGGTCAATCTGCCGACCTTTGCATAGTTTTCAGTGTCCAGTTCGACCTTTCCATAATTTTCGGTGTCCAGGTCGACCTCTCCATAGATTTTAGGTGTCCAGGTCGATTCCTCCATAGTTTTCGATGTCCAGATTCACCGCTCCGTAGTTTTCCGTGTCTAGGTCGATTGCTCCATAGTATTCGATTTCCAGGTCGACCTCTCCGTAGTTTTAGATGCCCAAGTCGAATCCTCCATAATTTTCGATGTCCAGGTCGACGACTCCGTAGTTTTCGTTGTCCAGGTCGATCTCTCCACGGTTTCAGATGTCCAGGTCGACCACTCCCTAGTTTTTGGTGTCCAGGTCGATGTCTCTATAGTTTTCGGTTTACGGTTATAACTCACAGAGACCCTGGCATGCAGTGTCACCGACTTTTTAACCGGTGTTTAACCAGTCTCGATTAGCCCCTGTTTCACCCAGTTTAACTGACCTTTTAACCGAAATTGTTATTTTTTAAGCGATTTTTACTGGTGAATTAACCGATTGTAATCAACATTCTTACCGAATTTTAAAAAAAACAATTTTGTTTGGTGAATTTAACCGATTTTAACTGACAATTTAACCGAACGAAACGTTTTTAATCGGTTAAATTGTCGGTTAAAGCCGGTGAAACAGTGGACTAATCGAGACTTATCTTTTCTCGGTTAAAAAGTCGGTTAACTTCAGTTATTTTCGGTTACCACTACGATGACACAGCTTGCCAAGGGAACTGTTAGTCCTGAAAAGCCTATTCTTAGTTAAAATTTGTAAAAGTCTTACGACTTTGTTTAAAACATGTATTGCAATCAACAGTAACCTTTTTTGGAATTTCTTGAGATAGCCGCAGCTTAGCTGCATAGCATAACAAAACGGTACGCATACGATTTAACGATCTATGTTCTGTTAAAGAAAGTTAACAATTGTGTTGTATAAAAAACAAGCAACCGCAAAAAAGAATTTATATTACAGTTTGTTACTGACCGAGTAGCAGCATATTACCTTACAGTGGGACATAAATTTTGAAACTATGAATTGGTATTTGGTCAATATTATAAAATCCATCTCGGTAAGCGGAATGAGAATAAGAGGAACCCTATATTTATTACCTGTTGTGCTAATAAATATGCATGCTAAAAAACATATGAAAGAATGCAAATGCATTGCAAGTTCCCTTATTCTGAATTGATCGGTCGTAAGAAATAGCAAAAACTTTGCAAAAAGTAGTGAAATCCCCCAGAAAAACCCTCACGGGTAAAAAAATTGAGACAAGCACATTTACGTGAGTGGTATCTAATACCGCCCAAAAACACATTGTGTCAAAAACTTGAGCCATAAACTATGTATAGGTACAAAAAGTTGTGAAATGAACTAAAAATATATTTAGCATGTTAAGTACATGTTGTACATATATATATATACTAGGATTTTATTGTGGCTCGCGCGCTGCGCGCGCTCGCAATCGCCCCCCACCCAAGGGTGCCCCCCCCCCCGAATGTTGCCCGCAGCCTTGGGGAACCTGTGTTTTTGGAAAAGGACTTAGAATAATTCGGGCTCGGGGCTTGGCGGAAAGGGGTGGGGCTAGCCCCAGCCCCTGGGGCTAGTCCCAAGCCTTTAGCCCCACCCCCTTCCGCCAAGCCCTGAGCTCGAATTATTCCAAGTCCCTCGATTCTTGACACGGCGGCGGCGACGGCGGCGAGATCTTTTTATAATATAGAGATATATATATATGTACAACATGTATTCAAAATTTTAAAAAATTTCAAAATTTTAAAAAAATTCACAATTTTAAAAAATTTCAAAATTTCAAAAAGAGGGACTTAGAAAAATTCGGGCCTTCAAGAACCTATAAAACCTAAAGAACCGAAAGAACCTTAAGAACCGAAAGAACTTAAAGAACCTAAAGAACTTAAAGAACCTAAGGAACCTAAAGAACCTAAAGAACCGCTGGCGTGTTAAGAATGGAGGGACTTAGAAAAATTCGGGGGGTCTGTGAGACACCAAGCCCGTTTTTGTTCTAAGTCCTTTTCCAAAAACATAAGTCCCCCAAGGGTGGGGGCACCATTGCGGGGGAGCACTCTTGCGGGGGGCACCCTTCAGTGGGGGGCGATTTCGAGCGCGCGAGCCACAATAAAATCCTAGTATATATATATGTTGTATAACATGTACTTGACATGCTGAACATATTTTTACGTAAATGTACTAGTCTCAATTTTCTTACCCGTGAGGGTTTTTTTGGGTTATTTCACACTCAAGAAGGTCTCATCAGGATATGGAAAAATGTTCGTAACATTTATATTAAACTACATAACATTTATGTAACAAGTAAGTTTATTATGTCACATTTTAATAAAATCTCGATAACAAATGTTACTTATTTTTGTTACATAAATAATATACAACGTTTACATATGATTTAAACAGAATTTTGTGTCACAACTAGATACGATTGTTATTAAGACAAGACATCATGCTTATGTCAATGTTACACAACACCGTTATGTTTTTTTTTTAATTCGAAAGTTATGTAACTGTTACATTCTGTGTTAGGTGGGATGTGACATATTCTCATTGCAGTTGTATAACAAAAACTATGAAACCGCAACGCAACGTACAAGTAACAATTGTGATATCTCTTTTGTGACAGGAAGGCAATGTTACCGTTATGTAACGTGGCAACATTGCAAGAACGTTGCAAGGGAATGTAACATTTAAGTAACATGCATATTACAGTTGTTATGTAACATCGTGAACATACACATTATGTAACTGTTCCGTTACAGTTATGTAACAAAAATGTGTAACTGTAATACAACAAACATGTAACGTTTGTAATGCAACTCCGGCTATAGTCCGGTCATGTTAGTCATGTAACGTGACAACATTGTATATTACAGTGGTTATGTAACATCGTAGACATCCACGTTATGTAACTGTTATATGACGTAGTTACGTTACAGTTATATAACGAAAGTGTGTAACTGTAATGCAACATGTATGTGACGATTGTACTGTGACTGTGGCGATAATTCGGTCATGTTACAGTTATGTAACGTGACAACGTTGTAAGAACGTCACATATTCATAGAAAATGTTATGTCGGCTAGGTGGCTAACGACTCAAAAATTTCTCGCAAGCGATTCGTGACCCTAGCGTGTATAAGACAGCGATTTTGCAGATCAAAATAAACAGTGGGGTACCCTTCGGAGGTGCCCTAACTGGTTGGCATTATTCGCCAATAGCTTGTTCTACTTTTATTTGTAGCAGCTATTTTTTAGGCACTCACGTTTTGAAAAAACGCACAGGAGTGCCTACTGCATTTGGTCTCCACATGCCTGTTTTAACATTTTATGGAAAATATTGGTGTAATAGGAATTAATCTATTTTTTTACAGCAGATCTCTTAAGCAAAGTCAAATACATATTCTTGGTGTAACAGAATATATGAATTTTATTATTTAGTATGTTTTTATGGTTGCAGATCATTTTGTGTTATCCGGACGTCCGTATCAATCAGCGGCTCTGGATTGAAGAAACCGAACAAGATGAAATTTGCAGCATTTCTTAATCTAGCATTGAGTAGTATGCCCATGAATTATAAGATATTTCCTATTTATTAATATAGGCATTTACCTTCAAAATCACCTCTAAAAAATGGCACTTTTTAGGTGGAAATTGTGTACCTGCCAAAATCTTTGCAGTGAGCGGAAGGATTATGCTTAAATTTGCAGTGTACTCCTGATTTACCTTAATGCAGATGTATCTTTTTTAGTTTTTTTTTTTTTAAATATTAGATTGGTGATTACCTACCACTATAAAATTTAGAAATATGGTTTGAATAAATTTACCACTAATGGTAATATAAATACTTTTTTCTATAAAAATCATTGCAACTTTTTGTATTATACACCATAAAATAATGTAGTCATTATTTCCTGCGTGTTGCTTTATTGTTTCATTTATTCAGTGTATTTGTACACTTTAATTACAATGAAAGTTGATAATCAATATACAATGAATGGAATATGACTGAACATAACCTATACATAACACTCATAAAGCATATCCATTCGCAACATATAACTTATTTTTAAAACTTAATGTTCAATATGTATATTCTGAAATTAACCCTGTTTCTTTGTTACGTTTCACTGGCACTTAATGTATTAACTACTGTTCATGTTTTCATTTCTACATGTTTGGCTGTCAACAACCAATTTATCGTATGTATTTTACTCAACCGCACTCACAATAGAATTTTTAGTAACACGAGTGCAGTCTTTTAGAACAATAATAAGAATTCAACTGTCCAGATGTACTCTTTCTTTAACAATAGACTTAACAAATTTGTTTTCACTTGTTATGCACTTGACACTTTAGACCATTGATTTATTTACCTAGCAGACCCGAGCGACCGTCATTTTTCGGTTGGTTTACGGTCACTTACACAAGTAAACGTCTATATAGGTCCCGTTTTCATGATGCAATAAAAGGAAATCAACTATGATGTAACGGGCGAAGTATTTAATGAGCAGAAGCAATTCAAATGTCAGTCGGGATTTTTTATGATTTTGAAATATTTAATTAGAAACTGAAATAAAGGGTTACATATTTTTTAAATAAATTCTGTGGTTATGTTCACTCAGTTGCAGTGGTTCTTTTGGACATTCGTAGTCCCGACATTTGCATGCCAGTAAATCTTTGATGTGAAAAGTGGTAAAATAGTAATTGCATATGGGGCATTCCATCCCGATTCGACCTGGGTCTGGCCCTCGACTAGTGATGCCGCGAGACAAGACGAAACGATAATTGGCTTTTCTCTCGTCTTGTCTCGACAAATATGAAAAAAATATCGTATCGTCTCGACTCAAAAGTCGAGAGAGAATGTTTCTCTCGTTTCGAAATATTCTCGAATCTCGAGAAAGGTTTTTTCTCTCGTCTCGAGAAAGGTTTTTTCTCTCGTCTCGAGAAAGGTGTTTTATCTCGTCTCGAAATATTCTCAAATCTCGAGAAAAGATTTTTCTCTATTTTCGAAATATTCTCGAATTTCGAGGGAGGTTGAAATATTCTTCAAGTGAGCTATCGATGTACCGAACGCGAGCGGAGTTCCTTAACCGACGAAGATACACATCGACCAAGCGGCTACTTCCGTCGGTACAACAGCGTATATGAGCAATTCCTCATGGAACTTGAAAAAGCATGTCCCTCTGCCTTTAAGAGAATGTGATACACCGGTGAAAATTTCTTCGCCCAATGTTAAACGCCTATAGGTCTGTCTCTCTCACACGTAGCTCTGTCTCTCTCGCACTATTTTTCTTTTAATTATCACAAAAAAACGACTGAATCGACTGCGGAGCCAGAAGCTTAGCCCAATTGTACCATCCTTCCGCGTATTTCCTCAAAATGCAAGCCCAATCTGTGTTGTTTTTTGAGAGAAAACAGCTTTCGAAAATTTGAGGAGTGGTGGGGGAAGTAATACTGCCTCTTAAGGGTACATCAACGATAAATTGTTACATGTTTTGGTGTTAACATGTAGCTGTTGGTCTCTTGGAACACAGGCACCTAGTTGGTAAAGCCAAAATTTCTAGAATATGCGAGTTATTTTGGTAAAAGTGACTACAATGTCCTTATCGTCCGTGTCCCTGACACAGATATTTATTGTTTAATGATCAAATAAACGTTTGTGCCGTTCCTTTACAATTCTAAAAAAAATATTATTGTTTTTGTCACGGTCGTTGTCGAACATACGCGATCGCAAATTAAGCGTGTTTGAGTCTGTATAGTCATAGGAATTGATAAGTGTGTGTCCCGCAGTTTTGTTGTCCTTACCGTCCGTACCTTTCAGGGCGATCTCAGTGCTAGAGATGGTAAAATAAATAAGTTTCTCGGTTACACCTAATCTGAACGAAAGTAGACACTACGAAATTCACTCGCTTTTCAATTTTTATACGTCAAGGGCGATGGTACGTTAACAAAGTCCGTCCAAATTTGGGTAAGATTTAATATTATGTCCTTACCATCCAACGTAAAAACTATTCCGTGGAGTCTATATTTCTGATGACCTCGATACAAAGTAGATCCTATACAACGAGAGTCTTGTGTGAGCAAACTTGCAGTGTGGTGCTAGCATTTTAACCCCTTTTTTTCACATAAAAACTAATTTATTTACCGAAATTCCGTGTCCTTACCGTCCGCTAATCCGTTTCGACTTTGGAAAACTACTTTAAAGGCTTAAATAATATTGTGTGAAGCGTTAAAAAAATTGCCTTCTTTAATATCGACGTACATCAGATGGTTTGATCAATAAAATATTAGTAATGTCGCTATTATACACATGTACGATGAAAATATTCTCGATATGGAACTCCCTCTAAAAATTATATTTTTAATGTAATATAATTTAGCAAATAATATTACACATACTGTAATACTATAACTAATAAATATAGCAATTTTAAGGTAAATAAAAGCGGTCTATTTGAAAAATAGTGAATTTTAAAAAAATTTTTAATCTATTTTTTTTTCATGCTGTGCTCACATTTTTTCACGCTGGCACACATTTGATCGAGTAGGTATGATACCCTGGGATTAGCAAAAAAAATCCCGTGGATGTGGCTCAAATTTTTTTCAAAACATTTATTTTTCGCATTTTTCAAGTTCCATGAGGAATTGCTCATATATTGTCGAGAACCGAAAGCGCACCAGGAGCGCGTGATGGCTTGTGTATACTTCGGTGGTCGGGGCAGCATTGCATAGTCACGTGTCCCCACCCATTAGTTTCCGCATGCTCGTATTCCTCTGTTAGCTGTCCGCGGAAACGGTTGGAGACTGCACGCGAGCGTAAAACGGATGTTCGACAGTAACAGTGATATTTGTTGCTGTGTTCCCAAAATGAATCGATCACGTTCCGGTGTGAGAAAGTACAATAAAGACGATAATGAACCTCAAATCGAACAGTGCGATGATCGGGAATCTGCGTCCACCTCGAAACGAGCGCATCGTGGAGAATCGGTCGACGCAAGTGATGCAAGCGTCCCGCGTCGGCAATTGTTTATGTGTGAATGTTGTTGAAAAAAACACGTTTATTTTGCGCACCCCTATCTGTCTCCATTTATTCAGCGAACTATAATTATTGTGTAAATTCTTCAGTTTGCAAAAAATTGTACGATTTTTGTGTCGATAAAACGAGATTCTCGATATTCTCGCCTTGACTCTCTCGTCTTGTCTCGAGTCAAACGATGAGACAAATATCGTTCTCTCGTCTCGTCTCGTCTCTCGACTAAATTTTCTCGTCCCGTCTCGTTATTCTCGTCTCTCGCGGCATCACTACCCTCGACCTCCCCAATTTGGCTCGACATTTTTTGTACGATTGGTTAGACCCTCAAATGCACCAGATTTTATTTTTTTATTTTTTGTATGCAATTTTTTTTTTAATATTTTTTTAAAGTGACATATCGAATGCCCTAATTTAAAAATCTGCAAAATTTTTGAAAAATACTTTCTTGAATATCAAAATTTTCTAGCTTATAGCCAAAGTGGGCAAAATTTTTCTTCTTATAGTTTTTAAGCTTTTTTTATTTAAAAAAATTATGAAAAAATAGAACAAAAATTAATTTACTACAAGCGATTGGTCAAACAATTATTTATGTGAACTCGGATTTAAGAAAAAAAATTCAGATTTTTAGAAATTTGTCAAATTTTTCTGAACTAAGACTATTCTAGCACCATACATGCCGCATTCTAGTACCAGCATGCCATTTTTAGACATTTTTAGAAATGTCTTGAAAAAAAGATAACTAAAACTGTTCTAAGGGGGAAAATGTCATGAAACAAAAGCGTTTTCGATTAGTATGCAAACGGACAATCAACATTATTCGAACTTACTATGAAAATTATTGTATACGTAAAGCATACTCAACACACAAAGTGTTGAATAGTAATTAGAGTTCATTCATATGTGTTCACAATATTTTCTTGGAGCGAGATAGTGTAACGTATATATATATTATATAGCGCGCAACAGTACAACATGCAAACTATACGGAGCGCGGAAGGCGACGTGTGAACTGTACGAAGAGCGCAGCACGACGTGTAAACTATACGGAGCGCGCAGCGCGACGTGTAAACTATACGGAGCGCGCAGCGCGACGTGTAAACTATATAGAGCGCGCAGCGCGACGTGTAAACTATACGGAGCGCGCAGTATGACGTGTAAATTATATGGAGCGCGCAGCGCGACGTCCCCGTCAGTGCCTAAACTCACACGGGGGGCTTGGGGGGGGGGGGGGCACCTAACAACAAGCCGGCGCCCCTGCGGGGCGACGGGTTGCTTGTTTTACCCTTAGAAGTTCTAAGGGTAGCGATTTCACAACCCGTAGACTTTTGTGGACTTTCAGTCGCCAAAAGAACCTCACGTGAAGTTACCTTTCGCAGTTGCGGTTTCGTAACTTTTACATTACTTGTTTCACATCAGTAACATTACGCAACGTGCAGGCAACATAACTGAATTGTAACGATTATATAACGCATGTTGCATAACATGGTAACATCGTTGAGTAGGAAATAATAACTTACATGTAAGTTACAGGTGATGTTGCTTCTAACTTTCGATTACATTGTTGTTACATTGCGGTTACATTATGCAACATAGCAGTTACATTAATACGCAGCGTGCGGGTAACATAACTGAAATGTAACGGTTATGTAACGCAATTTACATGTAAGTTACATGTTACTTGTTACATTGGGTTACATTGCTGTAACATTACCGTGTTTACTGGGAATATACTTGTATTGGAAGTACCATATGCATAAAATGTGTATTAAATTTCATGCCCTTTTACATTAAGATAGTCCTTGCTCCTGGTTAGAGATGTGCAGTGACGGCCGATTGACCGTCAATTCTGTGAAATCCCTAGCAATCCCTGCGACTTCGAAAATGACCGAAGAAACGACCGGTCATTAAATGCAAAAAAAAAAAAAAAAACCATTGAAAAAGAGCTAAATGACCAAGAAAACGACCATTGAAATTACTCTTGATGTAACAACCCTTAATACTTCGTTATATATTTTCTTCACTGTATCGAGTCACATATATATAACCAACATATAACACCAACAATATATAACCAACTTATTGTAAGTGTCTCAATGCAGGAGCATTGTTTTGATAAAAGGGGGAGTGTAACGGCCCCTTAATACAAGTATCTAATCCTTTTTGTATAAAACGCCACATCAGCGATCCCACGCTCAGGACGACCGCCGCGCAGCAGTCAAGCTGTGACGCGTGACGGCCGTCTTATCGTTGGCGCAAGGATCTTTGATGGGACGTAGCGCATCTTCTTTAGTACTTACTTCACCCCGAGGCATTGTAACACACACTCCCTCCACTCATTATTTCGGTCTTCATCAAATATACGCATTTATTCATTAACAAAAGGAACTTTTATTTAACGATCTTTTCGATCGTTACATTGATTAGTCATTTCTTGGTCACGAAAAATCGAAAAATGACCGTTGAAATAACCCCTTTTTTTATCAAATTTCGAGAAAAAAAAGTGTCACAGCCAGGATTCGGATCTGGGACCTCCTGACTGTTGTTCTGCGTCTTAAACCACTTGGCTATTCAAACCTTTGTTGGCATACATATTGAATGTGTATTTGAAGTTTGATTATCTAGTTGGTCGTTTCGATTGTCATTTCCCGGTCTTCACGGAAAAACCGGTTACAAATTATTGAAATGGTCAGTTCAACGGTCGTTTTCCAATTTTTCATGACTATCGAAACGACGAACTAGATAATCAAACTTCAAATAGACAATCAAAATGTGTACTTCTAAAGGTTTGAATAGCCGAGTGGTCTAAGGTGCAGAGCAACAGTCAGAAGGTCCCGGGTTCGAATCCTGGCTGTGACCATCTTTTTTTTTCGGAATTTGATAAAAAAGGGGTCACTTCGACGGTCATTTTCCGATTTTTCGTGACCAAGAAACGACTAATCAAGAATAATTTCAATGGTCGTTTTCTTGGTCGTCCGGATCATTTCAATGGTTTTTTTTTGTGCATTTAATGACCGGTCGTTTTTTCGGTCGTTCGGCCGGTCACTGGATCTGCTAGGGATGACGGTCAATAGTACATCCATATACGATTGTTTTATTTGAGTTAAAAACGTGACCTCGTGGTGACCGGACTCTCCGGTCTCAAAAGTTAAAAGTAAATACAAGTGCAATGTAAAAAAAGCCATAGTGTTAAACTTCTAAAAACATAAAACACAGACAGGCTTAACCTATAAGACCGGGGAGCCCGGTCACCAACCACACCAAAAGCACAACACGAGAGGAAAACGTTTATTTTGTCAAACAAAAAATATACAAATACGAAACATAAACAAAGTATGAGGTCACAAACTCATCGATTTATAAAAAAAAATTTAAAGAATAAAGGTTTCTGAAGAGGCCCTGATCAGGGTGAAACGTTAAACCAAAAAAAGGAAAAAAAGTCATAAGCCGTCATTCGCCGAAGCACCTCATACCACACATCGTACATCCATATAGTTGTGCTGTGCCCGTCAATTGACCAGATCTGACCGTCTGAAAATGAGAGGATTGCAAACACTTCTCGATGGTATAAAAATCTGAAAAAATTCATGCACATTAAAAGTACTGAAAAGATTAATTTTGCATAATAATTATTCTAAAATGTTGTTAACAAAATAATGAAAAAAAA
>OZ019979.1:8466842-8496842 GCA_963970395.1 Ephialtes manifestator
TACCCCCCCCCCTTCAGATCTCACGTGATTAATGGAAGCCCCCTAATCAGCGACCTTGAAAACCTCCGAAGAACAAATCAAGAGATGCGGTAGCGTCTTGAGACAAGTACATTTTACAAGACGCTGCCGCAGTATCTTTTACTCGAAGCAACTCGTTTTAGCCACTATTTTTCGAGGTTAATATGTTATATTGATCAAATGATAGCGCTTTGAAGATTTTTTTAGATATAATAAGATACTGCAGCAAAAAATATTTCGTTCGAGAATAAAACGACCTTTCTTCGTACCTTTCTTCAGTACACTGATATCGTGATTTATGTCTCGAAACTTGTCTGAAATATTTCAAAAAATTCAGTCCTTTTTCGCACAGATTTTTCGCACAGACGGGAACCTAGTTCGCACAGACGGGATGGTAGCTTCGCACAGACGGGATCCTGTCTTTCGCACAGACGGGATCCTATCTTTTGCACAGACGGGATTCTATAAGATTATTAATTTTAATTTATATTTTTTTGAAACAGAAATAATATATAAATGTGTTACTATTTTTTTGACATTCAGTGGTTATATATTCACTTATTCACTTAGTTTCGGAGGTTATATCAGTCTTTCCTAGTATTGGCACCAGTGAATCATTTGATGTGAAAAGTGATGATATTATTATTACATGCAGTGGTGGTTTTTAACTGTTTCAATAAATTCAGTCGTTCTTTATTATTTGTAAGCTTTCTTGACTAGTCAATCATCTTGTTTTGTATCCTAACCTTATAATATCATGTAACATAATACCCGATTTTTAATGAGACTATTTTATCATTTATGAATAAAAGAAGGATTTTGTTATTCCTATACGTGATAATTTTTATAGTGTAATAAGGTTTATTAAAGTTTTTTTTATTTTTTGCTACTTTGTGATTGACTTTCAAGCTCCCAATGACATGCAGTGAAATAATGTGCCTCTTGATGAAATTAAATATCAAAACTAATACAGAAATACTAATAATAGAGTGTTCTTCAATTTATATGCATAGCAAGTTTTATTTTTTTAATAAACTTAATAAAATCAGTGGTTTTCCAGTCATTAACTGAGATTTGCGTAATCCAGTTTTTTAATGCAACCTCATAATGACACTTAACATCATCTAGCCATATTGTCTGTTTATGTACTAAATTCAGTGACTTTCTATGTTTGTTATTTGATTATTTACTCTTAAGCTTCTATGTTATCTGGTAAAATTTAGTGGTTTCTATTTGTTTAAGCATAATTCAATCATACGCAATCTCCCAAAGTCATTTCGTATGATGCTGGGTCGCTTGGTCTGACAAGTTATCACAACTGATACAGGAATAATAAAGTGTTTTTCAATTTCTATGTGTAACAAGTTTTATTAATTTATATATGTAATAAGTTTCATTGTTTAATATATTCATAAAAATCAGAGGTTATTCAGTAATTAATTGAAATTGGTGTACTATAGTTTGTTCGAACCTGCAACCAACACCATACAGCAAAAAAGATGATTTATATTTGGCGATTTCTGTGAGTTTTATTCATTGCTTCATGATTGACTCTGAGCTCACAATGTCATTCGATGAAATACTGGATTTTTTTATAAGAGAAGTTATGAGAACTGAGAAAAAATTAATTAATAAAGTGTAGTAAATTTATATGTGTAACAAGCTTCATTTTTAAATAAATTTGGTAAAGTTAGTGTCTATTCGTATTTAACTTGGATTTGTGGATTAATGTTTTTCGCAATCTGCACTTTCTTAACATTGTCCAGGAAAAAGTCAATTTTTATTAAGATAAATTATTGGAATAAACAGAGGTGGTGTGACCTTTGTAATATACATTTTTTGTCTAAATTTAAATAGAGTAACAAAGTCACCTAGAAAAGACATGAAAGCTGTCAGTCTTAATTATATACAGGTCCTGAAATAATAACGATAGCACACATCACATGACATTAATCAAAATGATCTGTATTGTTGATTTTGTAGTTCTCCATGAAAAAAACCTACAATATTCATCTTGATATTTATACCATTTTTTAATGTGGCAGTGTTTTTAGGATTCTGACTGTGATTTTGAGGATGTTATGAGGATTTGGAGGAGACTTATAGTCTCAATTCTATAAATGTACTAATATGGAAAGATTGTTGTAGTTTATAGTAGAAAACTTAAACTAAATCAATGCTTTATTATTATTAATTATTTGAAAAACACATTACTTTTATAAAATGTTATCCTCTTTTATTCTCTTTGGATGAACCAAGGGTTGATGATTCAATACAGACTTTGCAAAAAGTGTTGAAATCCCCCCAAAAAACACAATGTGTAAAAAAATTGAGACAAGAACATTTACGTGAGTGGTATCAACACCCCAATAAAAAACAATGTTTCAAAAACTTGAGCCATAAAAAATGTATCAGCACAAAAAGTTGTGAAATAAACTAAAAATATCGGCAGCAAGTCAAGTACATGTTGTTCAACATGTATGTATATAAATATATATATATTTATATAAATAATATATATATATATATATATATATATATATATATATATATATAATTTATATAAATATAATATATTATAAATATAATATATATTTTTTATTGGGGTGTTGATACCACTCACGTAAATGTTCTTGTCTCAATTTTTTTACACATTGTGTTTTTTGGGAGTTGTATATACATCGCGTCAGTTTTTGCTTTTTCGCCTGGAATATTCAATCCGCCATTTTGATTTTACGAATTTTTAGTTCAAGTCACTTCTGTGTCAGAGAAATATCTTATAAGATCGACGATTTTCAATCCGGATTTTTTTTTCGGATCACCTTAGAATATGAGTTCCATATATCACCCTCACGCATCACTCTATTACTGTTATCTTAAATTGAATTATTATGGAAATACCGTACGAGATATCCACATAGTCGGTTTGGTCTAGTGGTTAGCGTGCTCGATTAGGTAGTTAGGCAAATAGGTAGGTCCCGTAGGTCTTGGGTTCAAAGTCCGCGTGCATCACTTCTCGAATAATGTTACGAAAAATCGTATCTGAAGATGACTTTTTTGTTGTTGTAATATTAATAGAACATTATTGTTGATATTACGGGATAATGCCCTGAAATTAATAATTAATTTTTATTTTTAATGTAAAGACAAGTATATGTATCTATATCTATGGTTATATGTATCAGGCCCTTAGTTGGCAATCTTTATCAGGCCTTTAAATGGTTATTTTTATCAGGTCCTTATGTGGTAAACTTGATCGGGCCCTGATGTACCAAAGCGTTACATTTCCAATCCGGGCTGTATAAGGTAGCCAGACAGGGACCTTAGATTTAGAATCTGATATTCCCCCTAACTTTCTAGTCGGGATATCAACCATAAAGCAAGAGTGGCACAATTTTTTTGTGCCCGTATAGGAACCCCTGAAAGTGAAGGGATTAAAAATCATTAAATCCGTGAATTTAAAAAACTTTCAATAAACAATAATTTTGACAAAAAAAGATAATACAATTTATTACCTTCCAAGCTACAGTGTGAAAAAAATTATTTTTAACCAATAATAAAATACCTGTATTTTTCCTAAAGTTGGTGGAATGAATGCGTATGTAAGGGAAATTACCTCCAAAGTTTTGATAAAATTGCGACAAGTAGGTGAGAATTGATAGCCGGTCGGGTACGGAACAGGAGGCCATGTCCTCGGCGTCGAGTAGAGCAGGTATTCCAAGATGTTCAGCGGCAGTTCTGAAGGCCAGCTCGTTGTTACCGTACACGTCGTCCTTGTTCAGACTGTCGAAGTCACTGAAAAAATCACCAAAAGTATCGTTCTGTCACAAATTAACGTTCAATTATGGCCATCAATGGATGGGAAGTAGTCTGTGCCGAATCCTTCAACCTTTTATTTTCATTGCACCTCACGTTCTATATTTATATTCACCGCAGTTGCCTTGCCATTTGCGGCTTAAAACTTGGACATTAATGTGAGTCAGATGCTTCCTTTGGACTTGCTTGATTACTCCAAAAGTGAATCAACAGAAGGTTTAAGCCTCGGTCGGACTATGAACGTGGTTCACGTTTTTCTTTTCTTTTTATAAATATCCGGACTTAGGTTGAACTTTTATTAAGGTACTCCTAGCGGTATAGTCCGGCGGACATGAGATTCTGATAGAAATTCGAGAATTTCTCGATGGGATAAAAACCATTAAAAAATCATGCATACGTGAGGTGCTAAAAATATTGATTTTGCCTTATAATCATTACAAACTGTTATTAACAATTAATGAAAAAAAAAATTGTTGGACAAATTCCCGATCAACCTAACCTTTTTTCACATGAAATTGTTGTGTAAATTTATCTGCATACATGTGAATTTTTAAAGATTTTTATGTAACGTTTGAAAAATGTGTGGCATAAAGCCACTCATTATACCCAAAAAGTTTCTGGGCGATTGATCAAGTAGATTCGCAAATACAGCATAAATATTTTTTTAAATTCATGCGTATTCCGAAAACTCAATAAAGTATTCTCATTTAAAAGAAAAGTTCGTTTGCCGGGTAATTTGTTAAACAATTTATTATTCTATAATTTGTTAAAAAAACTTTTTAGAATTATTATTATGCAGTATCAATATTTTCAGCACCTTCTCGTTTTTTTCTGAATCTCAAGCGAGTCGACAATGTATTACGAAAGGACTACCTGAAATTATGTATTTATCATTACAGAATGTTTTTCAGTTTACATACAAAACGTAGGATCTCTAATACATGGTTTGGAAAAGTTAATTCAATAACATAATTTTTTCCAAAATTCCGAAACTTTTTAAAATCCGAATCCCTTTTCCGATTTCAGAAAAATTCATACCCAACAAAATTAAATGTACTTGCACTTATGAAAAACTATTTAGCAATATATCATAAATTTTACGAAAGTTATAGTATTCACGATCTTTTTTGACGAAAAGCAAAAAAAGATGGGTATTTTTCAAAATCCCATAACTTTTTTTGAGTTTTACTACAAACGAAAAAATTGTTACTGTACTCAATTACAAACCAAATTCTATAAGATTAACTAAAAAAAATATTTCTTACTTAATTGGGTGCCGAGCTGGCACACACGCACATTCTTTTTAACCAATTTTTTCGATTTTTTTAACCATTCTGAGTGTTTTGACAGGAAAATCGTGAAGAAAAATAATTTTCATTAAAACAAAGTTAACTCTGTGAGGAAGCAATATTGAACAGTCTCAGAAAACTATACACTACCACATCCAGAAGTTACCCGCATAAAAATAATTATGTCAAATTGAGATCACAAATCGACATATGTCAAAAAGTGCTATTTTTGAGATGCGTTAAGGTAGTTATGTCGGTAAGGAAAATGAAACTGATGTTCATGAACTTTTGGCCTATTGTAATTGAGCTATTCAGCTTTTACTTCTCCAAAATTTGGAAGGTTTTTACCGATACATTGAATAAATAATAAATACTTGTGTTAGCAAAATTAATTTTTCAATCAGGAATTAACATACTTATATCAAAGATAGAGAAAAGAAGTCACCGGACACATGTTAAAGTAAACTAATATTACAGTGCACGATTCCAGGCCAGATGACGTTACCTAACCCAGTCATCATCCGATTTTCAAGATGTTGTCGTAAAAACGAAGTCAAATTCGCAATAAAAAATTAATAATTGCAACAATTTTCACAAATTCTCGATTATTTTCGGTATTATCATTGTCATAGTCAAAATATAATATATAATACATTTTCGATGTCATATAGATGCCGCTGTCTATGAATCCGGCGTACTAACATACCTTAAGCCGAAATATCTTAGAAAATTTATTTAACGATTTCGAGATCGATTTGATATCACATTTACTGATATCAAATTACAATTTGATATCAATAAACGTAATATCAAAACGATCTCGATTGAAATCGATTGATTTTGATCTTTCAAATATACAATTGAATTTCTACGCAATAATTGCGCTCAAATTAGTTTAAAAAACTTGGTACCAAATCGATTTCAATATCGCTTTGAACTTTTCTAAGATTTTTCTTTTTAACGCGTCTCAAAAATGGCACTTTTTGAGATATGTCAATTTATGATCACAATTTGACATAATTATTTTTACGCGGAACAATACGATCGGAGACCGTAAGATCCACGGGTGTGTCGGTTATTTAACAAACACCCATACAATAAAATAGGGTTAACGTAATAATAACGCAGCCGTATAGTGCATCACTTTACGCGTGATGAGAAAGTTGCAACTCTAAAATCCCGCCGTAATGAAATAACGTTATGGTGTTTTCGGAGACACGCTGACGGCGATGACTCAGTCATTGTCGTGCCACACCCACACCAACCTCCCTCCCTCAGAATCTCTCGTACCACCGACGTACATTCATACACAACGCAGACATAGCAAAGGAGTAATCGCGTCAACGGCCCACGCAAACTCTTTAGTAGTCATTCGGCTTATCAACGATATTTTGTATTATCGTCTTTAGAAACAAAGTTATGTTTTTTCTTGTGTAATAATACTTGTCACTGGAGTCACAACTCTATGTGTTACGTCCGGGCATATTTTAGATTATTAAAAAATTAACTAACAAATGAATAATTTTCTTTTTTTGAGGGACCGACCAGCGTGATCGCCCCTCGAAATAAACCGCCGTAAAATCTTTTGTTGTTAAAAAGTAAGTTGTGTTTAAAGAATTAATAAAATTATATTGTTATTGTGTTTTAAATTGCAGTGTTGAGAAGTTATTTATTTAAATAAATTAAATTTGCAATCACCAGTCGCTTCTTCCAAACCCTGAGGCGGCACAAACCGTTAAAAATGGAGGATCTAATAAAAATAAATTTCCTTTTATTGCGTCGTTTTCAAAAATAAAATAAAATAAATTAATGTTATGACGTAACATACTGTTACTGACCATTAGCCCTTTTAAAAAACGATCCAGAAACCAAATTTTATTTTTATTTTTTTTCCCCCATTTTAAATTACATTATGCTGAGTGCATTATCTCGAATTTTTAGATAAGACACTAAGCTTTGATTTTATTGAACACACAATTTTTTTTCTTTTCAATATCCATGATCCATAATTTGTTTTCATTCCTGTCGGAATTGCAGTTAACTTTTTACTAGATACTAATGATTTATTGTTTTTCGAAAATTAAAACTTGAGATAACGGTTGGACATCGAGAACTACGATTGAAGAAAAAAAAACAAACAAAAGAGGAACGAACGCCGTTGCACGAAAGTGGGTTAATCGTAGTCCGGGAAATTAGACCCTATCGTCGCGCTGCCGTCTTTGAAGAAATAAAACAAGTTTATGTAATAGAAGAAAGAAAAATAAAACAACACACCCTTGATTAACTTACAGCGCATAAAAGCAATGAGGATTTCCTTAACCGAGTAATAGATGCGATATTTAGTAAAGTGATGATATTAATGTTATAGAAGATAATAGGATGGTATAGTAAGTAACATATTGATTTGACGTGAGAGTCGAACACGGGGCCCCCTCACCGACGGTTTACCGTTGCCCGATTAGCACGCTTCTCTTTTTCACTTCCATTTCCTAGTTTACTTTCTTTACCATGTGATACTTGTACACTTAATTTTTTTCACTCGACTTTGATAAAATAACCTTATTTCGTGCACGTAACACGGGCGCAAAATTACTAATTTGTAACCTTTAACTCGTGTGCATGCGCAATCTTGTTTCATTACTTCCTAGGGAGAAAAACGGTTCATTACTGCCCAGCGGGAATAATAAGAACCGTAATGTACATGCATACTCATCATTGGTTAAAAAAGATTAATTTACGCGTTCTTATTGCAAGCACGAAATGTGGCTTTTTTTAAAGCGCTATCGGCAAAATAGTTTCGTATCTTACACGATAGGGAGCGTAATATATTATTTTGCATCGCGGTTCAGGGAATGTTGGAGTAGATCTTTTTACCGACCGGTAAACCCGAGTAGAAATTTCATCAGGCATGCCTGCTGTCACCCGAGTCCAGATCAGTTTTAGGTACGGTAACCTTATTTGGGGCCGCCGCAAATTCACCTGCTCAGGTCCATGTAAGGCTGAGATATGGCATTCGTACTTAATAATGCCGTCTTTCCACCGGATCAGGCTGATGTCAGGCTAGATATGGTAACCTTATTTAGGGGTCGTCGTAAGTTCACCTGATCAGGTCCATGTAAGGCGGAGATATGGGATAGTTTTTTTTAAACATGCCGTAAATTTACATTATCAGGTTCGCGTAAGGGCTAGATACGGCATTCGTTAAAAACATTAAAAAATTATTGTTATGCAAAATCAATCTTTTCAGCACCTTGCGTGGGCTGGATTTTTTCACATCTTTATCCCATCGAGAAGTATTCGAAATTTTCGCTGAAACTCACATTTTACAGGACTGTACCGCTAGAATTACTTTGAAATCTATCCAGGTACTGACCGTCAAACGCCAGTACCTGGATGGGTGACCGCCCCATTATGTTTGAATTTTGAATATTTCGGTCGTAGTCACAATAGGTGGATGTACAGTCTTGACGTGTTTTCATTTTAAGTATACTTCAAATAGACAATAAATATATAAACTTTCTAAGATGTCAACGGCCGAGTGGGCTAAGGCGCAGAACTGTTACCCAGAGGATAAAGGTTCGATTCTCACCAACGGCAAATAAATTTTCATGTGTTTTTTTCAGCAATTAATATGTATTGAAAGCTAAATAAGCTCGAATATCCAATAGAAAGTGCAAAATAAATCGAATTCGATGAGCGCAGATAATTATTTTGTAATTTATTTGCCGTTTTTATAAGTAGGGGTCTAGTAGGGCAGCCTCTATCCGGCCCTTGTCTGGAAAACTTAATCTGGCCCTGATCATGCGCCGCGTTACTTTATGTGGCCATAGATTTAAATCCGGCTACCACGCTAGGGCCTGATATTCCCCGTAGCTGAATTTCTACTCGGGTTGGGTCAAGCAAAAATGCTAAAATACACAGAATGGAATTGCGAATGTGATCCATATCTTTATTATGAAATCAGTTAAATAAAATTTTGGATTATCACAGAAAATCAGTGGAAATGCAGAATAGTGCGGACATTTCCATTTTCTTGTTTCGAACTTGTAAAGTCGGCAATACGTTAACCTAGCCAGACCTGTATTTATCTGTTAGAGAAATTTTCCACGATGCATAGTGCACATTTAGATGATGTGTAGTTTTATTTATATAATTTGTATTATAATATTTGCTTAGACCGAACTCGCCCCATTCATAATGATTAGACTTGCCCCAAGCACCATTGGTACGAACCATAGAGAAATTCTCTGGACTGTATGAAATGAATACCCTTTATTTTGGCCCAAATTGCAAGTGAATATCCAATCTTTCGAATGTAAAAGTTTCAAACGCCTCAGCTTTGTAGTCATTGCTTTAAGAGTCTTTGATTGTGATGTCAAAATTTTACACGGAATCCCCAACGGACGCGGCCTGAGTCGGTGGCTACCAGGGCTCACAATAATACGATCGATATTTAATCTCAATAAATATTGAGCGCTAGTCGATCAATTTTTGACAATTTATTATTACTTTTACTTGAAGGTTACCAGCTAGTAGCCTCTCAACGGGATAACAGGGTAGACCCAATAAAATTAAAAATTATTTTACGAAATTCCGGAAATGTATTTGATAAAAAAAAATTACAAGCGTAATTTACAAGGTACTTACATATGATCGATCAACACACCTCAGTTATACTATTACAATAGGTTCCTTTACACCTTGAATGGACTCGATCTTTAGGTTTTCCTTCACTTAATTCTATACAACGAACGGACTTATTGTTTGATCTGGTGTGTCTTTTATCTAACGGCTCCGTCACACTCACAAAGAGACGGAGTCAACATGAGAGTGTTATATTTTGCAAGTCCCAAGGGTCGAGAGAGTTCCTTGGTGTATATGTCGTTTTCGATCAACAACCAATAACGGCTGCGCTGTGCCGTCGCGCCGTCGACAGCATTTCGGACTAATGTCCCGATGTTTCGATCTATTTGCTGATCGATTTACCAAACTTTTGTTCTTATAAATTAATTATAATAACGTTCGAAGGGTCAAGCGTTTGACGTTGCAACGATTACGATTATTTCTGTTACATTATACTAAGAATCAGTTTCTATTATATAACTCTTGCAATTATTAGTCGCTAACTCCAGTAATGTTACCAAAAGATGTGTATTATATATGTAAATGGATCCTAGGAGGGCCAAGCCCTTTCATGTAACCGTTGATTTTTAAACACGTTTAACTCTACTTGCCCCGAACCCAACTAAACCTAGTCTCCCTAATAATTGGGAGACTAGGCTTTCAAAGCTCTTAGCTTTGGAAAAACCAAAAAGTGAGGTTAGGTGCCGGTGGGAATCAAGATAGCGAATGGCTAAAATAGCGAATTCCACAATAATGACCATTCTAATTTCAGACGTTCATTCTATTTAAAATCGCTATATCGTCCATTTACTATTTGGATATTTCGCTATTTTTATCCCCATCCTATTAAAATGCAATCAAAATAGCGAATGGCCAAAATAGCGATTTTTATAATGATGGCCATTCTAGATTTAGACGTTGATTATTTTGAAATTCGCTGTTTTAGCCAATCGCTATTTTGACCCCCACCCATATTATTTACGCACAGTGTAGAAGGAGCAGTCGATAGGGGGGAAAATTAATTTCCAAGGTTTATATTTGTGCGCGATTATAAAATAATAAAATGGTAGTTGTGAAAGCTAGCAGAAGCAAGAGCTGCATGTGCTGAGAAAAGGAAAAAGGCGCATTAGCAGGAAGAAATAACAGTTGTAGTTGCCGCGGGGCACGACGAGTATCCCGTAAACATTGCGGTCTCACGTACTTTCCATTTTCTTTTCTGACAAACGTGCTCTCGAATCGCCGGGAATGAGAAGAAATAAAGTGTGTAGTTACAGTAACCACCGCGAGACCAACGGACGACATTAACTGCACCGGGTCGACGGAGCTAGAAAATTTTATATTTTTCTCGATTGCGGGAAAGAAAAGATGCCTTTAAATAAATCGGCAGATTTTGCTGGTACTCGGATGATAACGGTTGCACCGAGAGAAAAAGTTTCATTGATTCACGGAAATCATTGCCAATGAAATGAACTATTTGAGCTTCAATACTATCTTTTCTTTGAATGATCTCAAAATCAATGATCTAAAAAAAAAAAAATTGAAAAGTAGTGACATTGAATCAAAGAAACATTTCTTTAAACGAATGAACCTTTTCCATTGATTTCGAAGAAATCGTCTCCGATTCAATGAAACCTTCTTCTTTAATTTCAACGAAATGTGTATCTAAGCCAAGTATATTTTTTTCATTGACTTGACTTAAGAGGCAGTGGCACTGCCTCCACCACAGCTAAAAATGTCGAATCCCATTTTTTTCCTAAAGGACTCGGCAGAAGAAGTTCAAGTTTTGAGAGAATGTGCGGAAGTACGGCAGAAATAATCTAAGTTTGTGGATCTTCGAAGCTCGAAACCATTCGTTCGGGACAACCGGAAAACGAAAAAGTGAGCTTAGGTGCGAGGGAGACAGGCCTTTAGGCGTTGTAAGTTTGCGGTTATGTATCAGAGAACTTAGTAATGTCAACCAAAAACTTTTATAGCCTGACCAATTGATCATATGGCATATATGAAACAACCAAGCCTTTTTTTGTTCAAAATGAATATGCAGCTTCGAATACTTCAACGTATTCACAGAGACCGGCTTGCGTGAGGAATACCGCTTCGTCTTTATCCATTTTACCGGTTTTTCGTCGGATCGCGACACAACTAACGCGATTGTGCAAACCGTTGATGCACTTGTTGCCATCAAGTATATCTTTCCTTTGAATCAATGAAAACGGTCTTAGTACGAGAGCCCACGACTAAAACCATGCTTCATCGCATCAATGACAGAACCATATAGAATCGATAGTTTAGATGACCCTAGAATCGACTAGGGGGATGGCAACTTTCAGAAACCTTGCGAGGTCGCGGGGTGTGATTTCTGCTATGTAAAAAAAAAGTCAGATCGTATTATCACGATATGTCTGATATTGAAAATGTACGTCGATTTTGTTATTTTATTACTAAAAATACTGTTTTCAGATATTTTGCGTCTTGCGTATATTAAAAAATATCATAAAATTTAGCCGACTCAAATCATAGCAATTAACTTTAAATTTGTTTCAAATCCTTTGCTTGCCCGCGTAGAAAAAAAGAATCTTGTGAAGAATCTTTTAAAGAATCTTAAAAAAAGTCTTGAAAGAATCTTTGGAAGAATCTTTAAAGGAATCTTGAAAAGAATCACGTATAGGATCAGGAGCAAGATTCTTTCCAGGATTCTTTTCAAGATTCTTTCTATCCGAAAGCGTTCGGAGAATCTTACAAAGAATCTTCGAAAGAATCTTGAAAAGCGTCTTTAAGAGAATCGTGAAAAGATTCCGTCCATTAAACAGAAAAATCGCTGAAAGAATTTTAATGAAATTCTTCAGAGGAATCGAGCAAAACCTGTTGTTGCTTTCCCTTGGTGTCGAGACAGTATATTTCGGTACGTCAACGAAGGGTAAACCCCTCGTGTGTAGTCGAACTCAGAAAAGCTTTCCAGTCTTATGTATACGCTGAGACTTCAAACCACTTGCGAGAAAAGCTCCGTCCGTTCGCCACCTAGTGACATCATACGAGACACTGGTGGACAATACTCCGTTAGATGGCGAGCGGTCGAAGCGTTTCTCGCAAGTGACTTGAAGCCTGAACGTATATAAGACTGCAAAGCTGTCCTGAGTTCGACTATACACGAGGGGTTTACCCTTCGTTGACGTGTCGAAATGTACTGTCTCGACACCAAGGGAAAGCAACAACAGGTTTCGCTCGATTCCTCTGAAAATTTTCATTAAGATTCTTTCAACAATTTTTCTGTTTAATTGCCAGAATCTTTTCACGATTCGCTTAAAGACGCTTTTCAAGATTCTTTGAAAGATTCTCAGAACGCTTTCGGATAGAAAGAATTTTGAAAAGAATCCTGGAAAGAACCCTGCTCCGGATCCTATACGTGATTCTTTTCAAGATTCCTTTAAAGATTTTTTAAAAGATTCTTTCAAGACTTTTTTTAAGATTCTTCACAAGATTCTTTTTTTTTACGCGGGTGGCTACCGAGATTACCAAAACACTGTTTACAGACATCTTCAATCTTGCGAAAACTAGTCTGATAGGGCCCGTGCAATACTCAATTTGTCTGATATCGGTTTATTCTACATCTGGACAACTCATTTTATTATGTCGAATAGTTTTCGGACGCTTAGCGATAATACCGACCGGTAAAATTTTTGAAAATTTTAAGATGCTTTCCAAATGTCTGGGAAATAGATTTGTTTCTGAAAATTGATTATTTCGCATAAATTAAGTCAAATTTACTTATTAAAATGATTTTCAGATGCGATGTTATGTTCTTTTTTTCTCACTTTTTTAAAATGGATCCCTGGGCAGGCGCAACGCTATTTTGATCTGAAAACCGTCTTTTCGGTAGCTCAGGCCTATCATTTAACTACATTGTGTAAATCACACTTTTTGCTATGATACGAATCAGTTAAATTATATGACCTTTTTGAACATGTGCTCAGGTCAGACGCAACATCCAAAATTTCAGAAATTCGCATTTTTGGGCTCAGTCTCATCTAAACTATCGATTTTATATGGTTTTATCTTTGGTGCGATGACACAAAAATCTTGGTCGTGGGTTCTCGCACTCAGCGCTCTTCAAAAAATAAGTGGATGAAATATCGCATTTTCGATATAAGTATTTTTGTCATTTTATTCGTTTCGTAAATGGCTGTCGTACCAGCGTGAAGTTGATACTCGTTGGCGAACAATTTCAGGCATGTTGTTCATTTTGATAATTGTAAATAGTGATGCGGCTCGAGTCGAGATTCGTGCCACTCTCGTTCGACTTTCTTTGCGTTCGCTTTTGTTTTTGATCGCTCGTCTCGATCGTTCGATGTGAAGATTAACGATTGTCTTGATGACTCATATCTTGACAAACAAGCGAGACCAACCAATATTCTCGAAGTTTTGCGGAGTTCCAAAATTGGTAATAAAGCAATAATAAAACAAAGATAAGTTCTCAAACCGTGACTATATTTTGAAATAATTGTAATGGTTTATTAAAATTAATAGACTTAATAAAAAAGAATGAAATTAAACGGAGCAATTATTTAGACAAAAAATATGCAACGACGAGTGAATAGTCGTTGGGCGTCGTCTCTCCGATGCCCGAAGACGTCACGATCTTCCCTCTGCAACATGAGGCGCGGATCGGTTCTAGCATTCTACCCCGTCGAGAAAATCGCGGGTGCGAAAACAAAGTCAAGCTTGCGAGGGGATAAGACAGCGAACCATCGGGAGTACCGAAATATGACCAAGTTCAGCCTACATCTTCACGGATCCTTTTTGCCAGCGAGTTTTACCTTAATTTTTTCGGATAAACTACATGTTATCCATGAGTTTAAACATAACAAGCTCCTGGTGGACTCGTCATTTCGTCTGTTCCGGTGTTTACGAAGTACCAGAGAAGCCCTCGAAAAGAAACGTTCGACAGGTACGGATACTTTTGCCATAGACGCCAGGGCCGGGAATTTTTTCTCGTGCATTTTCCACCACAACAAAATATTTTCATCTCTTTTAGCACGAGGAAGGGGGAGATAATCATTCAGTTCTCGGTTCCAGTTGGAGGATCACGTATTTCGTGACGAATCTTCGAAAAACGCGCAGAGGTCGAACCCGTCGTCGTGTAGATTACCGTATCTTGAGTATTAACCGTACTCGAAGAAGACGGCAAAGGGTCCTCGATTATTTCCGAATCGCAATATTTCATCCGATATACGGATTCAAATTGCTTGATGCAGTCACTAGACATTTCTCTACCCCAATGCGTTCGCTGAAACGTCTCCACCTTATGCTGTGGATCCAGAATCAATACGACGCAGTACATCCAGTTAGTTTTCGAATAGTGTTTTAGTAACTTGTCCCGGGCTGCCATAACAGCTTCGCGTAAGATATCGTATAAGGCATTACGATTTTGTGCTGCCGGGTGTGATAAGAAAAAATTTTCGAGTCTGTCAAGCATCATATTAATTCCTATCACCATGAGTGGCAGAGTGACGTATGTTTCACCACTAAACCCAGTAGACAACGCCTTTAAATGACGCAAGACGTCGACGAGCTCTTGTAGAAGAGTCCACTCAATATTCGACAAGCGATAAATGTTGAGTGTTGGATTATTTTAGCACAGCAAATCGAGGGCTTGGTTCATTTGAAGTGCTAAGACTATCATGTCACATGTGGAATTCCACCACGTTGCGACGCCATGATTTGGTGTTTGCATTTTCGAGTTCGTCGTTTCACAGCATGATTTTAATTTTTTCGTTAACTGCTCGGAGTACTTCACTATTTTTTAACCTTTCTTGAGCTTCGTCAATACCGTGGTGCAGTGGCCACACTCATTTTCATCGCTACTGTCGTCGTTTTCGTCATCACCCTGGTCCATGGTGTCGACATCAGCTTGTACGATCCGTAGCATGTAATTTACGGCCAAATTAATGACGTGTGCAAGGCAACGGAAGTGCTGATTTACATGGTCAAAACTCAAGTTATCACTGGCCATTAATACCCCTAGCTCTGACAGAAAAACGGTGTTCGCCGATGCATTATCAAGAGTGATGCCCTGCACCTTTTCCAGAAGGTTATGCGTTTTGAGAGTGTCGTAAAAGATCTTCGCGATATTTCGACCAGCATGACGACCGTTCGATGGAACAAAATGAATGACTAACGATTGGGTGTTCCATTGATCATCGATGAAATGCCCCATTATCCCATAATATGATCTGTTAGCAACCGATGTCCAAGCGTCGACGATGAACGAAATGTTAGAAACATCCCAGACAGACAAACGTGCAGTACCGTGCAGCACGTTCTGCCGTCAGAAGTACGTTATGTACGTCCGCACGTAACAAATACTGTGACGCCACGACGTGCTGGATCAGCACTGTACCTGCACGGTTGATCGTGCAACTGCTCTAAAGTGCACAATGTGCTGGTACTGTGCAGGCACAATGTTGGATTAAGCACGTCGTAACGTCACAGTATCTGTTACATTCGGACGTACATAACGTACTTCTGACGCCACGCCGTGCAGTGAGTTACGTCACTGTGCAGTCACCGTGCTCCCAAATGTCTGTCTGGGATTGTGTTGCAATAGGTCCATGACCACTTCTTGCATTTCCGAGAATCGCTGGAGAGGTTTGCATCGGATTTGATCTCGCTTCGGGATCATCACACGGGTATCAACGTAGCGGAACAACGCTTGAGTCTCGTTATCGTCGAAAAAACTGAAAGGCAGTTATTTCTTCGCTGCCCAGTCGATCACTATTTTTTCGAATACTTCCTGCACGAAAACTTGACGAGTATTCCCTATTTGCAATCGGACCGAGCGAATTATTATTAATTCGCCAAAATAACATCTAGATGTTAATAAAACTAGTCCGCTCTTCGGAGTGTGATTAATACAAACACACACACACACACACACACACACACACACACACACACACACACACACACACACACGCACGCACGCACGCACGCACGCACGCACGCACGCACGCACGCACGCACGCACAGACACAGACACAGACACAGACACAGACACGCACACGCACACGCACACGCACACGCACACGCACACGCACACACACACACAATCGGACCGAGCGAATTATTATTAATTCGTCAAAATAACATCTAGATGTTAATAAAACTAGTCCGCTCTTCGGAGTGTGATTAATACAAACACACACACACACGCACACACGCACACACACACACAAACACACGCGCACGCGCGCACACACACACACACGCACGCACGCACACACGCACGCACGCACGCACGCACGCACGCACGCATCGTGAAAAGTGTGCGAAGGAAAAAAAAGGCTGCAGTGTCGACGAAGCGTCGAGTGCGTACGAGGGAAGACGCTCTGAGTTCGAAACGAAGAATGGCAGAGGACGACAAAACGAGTGCATCTGCTTCGGAACAGAGCGGTGAGTACGAAAAATAAATAAAAAAATCTCAGTCAACGAGAGAGAGACGCGACGAGCGTTTTTGACGAGTGTTAACGAGAGAACAAGCGATGACGATGAACGAGCGAACGAGAGAACGAGCGTTAAACGAGAGAACGAGAGAGCGCGTATTGACATATGTGTATATATTTATTTATTTATATACATATAAATTGTAAATATAGAAAAACGAGTGAATAACGAAGCGCAAAGTATTTTAAGAATATTTTACGAAAATTCTATATGTTATTATGCTTGTATATCGTGTACCGCTCGATTATAAGTACACACATACTGGCGCCGGTATGGGTGTGCGAGAGCGGAACTCTCGCTACGGGGAAAAATACGCGAGGGCATGTATTTTCCAATTGTACAAAAATGAAAACTTGACGAAGTTTAAAGTCTCATTGTTTCAAAAATAATTAAAATTCGAACTGAATAATATAAATGGTCTTAAGCTTTGTAATTTTCGCACGGTTAACGAGGGTTTGAATACGAGCGAATAAATGAGTGCGAATAAATAAAATAAAATTCTTCTATTGGGCCTGATCGAATTTCGATCGAAGAATTCATTTATATACATTTTGATCATTAATTATGTATATATGTCCTCACAGATAGCCTGACTCTACTGGCATTCTATCACACGCACGAAGAGATTTATGAATTCAGCAAACCTCATCCAAAGGAAAAAATCACCATTATTCATGTCGACGACAGAACTATTTTCCGAGCTGAATCTGGCGCAGAGTATCCAATAGGTAAAATCATTGATTCTTCTATTCAATAACTTGTAAAATTAATAGAAGATTAATGAGAGGTAAATTAACGAGTGGTTGATTGACAATTGCTAAGCAATTGGCAATAATATTTATGAATTCTGCCTTTTGTATTATTTATGCGATTTTATCCGCTGTGCGCTCTGAAATCGAATGGGTATGCAAATGTAGAAATTTTCATAGATTGGATACAATAATGCGCGCTCAGATTCAAACGAGAGTTCTTTGGAAAAAAAAATTCCTTTAATGTAATTCGCTGTGCGCTCTGACATTGTGGGAATATGGGTGAGTGCTGTGGTATTCTTGTGTTCAGAAACCTCTATGCCTGACTTGCTTCTATTTACTCAGCTTCGGTTGAGGAAATAGTAAGCAATAATTTTTCTCAACAATAAGGGTTGTTAGAACGAGTGTTGGTTTTACAGGATTAAACACCCTTGGAGAAAGAGAAAGGAGAGTTGTACTGCAGGCCATAAACGACAGAAAACGAGAGGGCTCAACACTGAGCATGCCTACCAGTATCAACAATCCGAACGATGTTAACGAAAAGATCGATGACGATGATGATCAAGCCACGCTGATACGGACAGTAATAAGTCGTATATAACGAGCAGAATGAAATATCGTGATAACACTATCGAAGCTTTGAACAGTGTTGTCAAGGCATTGGAAGAAATGACAGCTGCACAAAATGACATGAAAGTCATTTTCCTAAAGGGAATAACTACTCTCGTGGATAAGCTGGACGGGCGTTCTTCTCGTACATCAAGCAATCACGATCCTCGAAGCAACGAGCGAAGAAACGAAACGAATACGGTAACTGCAACAGCTAATACAGCTGATGCAGGAACGAGTGATACTGCACTTGGAGTAGGTCGTCGTGAAATAATTGAGTTGATTCAAAACGAGATGAAACGAGCGGGTATCAACTCAAGCAATAACGAGAGTTGACCAAAGTCTTCGGGATCTGATGTGCTAAAAGAAATAAGCGAGAAGATACGAGTAGAGCTTGTGGGCAAAGATTCCAAAAAACGAGAGTACAAGTTGACGAATCAAACGAAATTCGAGCATTTTATGGATTTTCTCACATCCGAGTTGCGAATCTTAGATTTGCTTTATATCATTAACCCGGATGAGAGACCTAACTTTGCAGTTGACGATGTGACGAGAGAAAAACACGTCTTTAAAGTTAGAGGTATTTTGATCAATCGATTGGATCAAAATTATTACTCGAAAATTGATAAGATCAAGGATCCAGTTGAGATCTTGAACAAGATCAGGGAAATTGAACGATGTGAGTTGAACTTGACTTCTATGACGATTCGAAAACGACTCTATAACATGGAATATGATCCGAGCAAAGAAAAGACAGCGGAGTTTTGGGATCGCATCGAGGAATTGGTACGAAATTACGATGGTCTACCAAACGTGAACCCTCTCTCGCACGATGAAAAGAGAGATGCGTTCTTTAATGCGATAACTCCCGCTATACCTCAAGTTCAGTCCATTGAATTCATGACGACGAATTCAACTGGCAAAGGTTTGACATATGATCAGCTGAAGGCGTTTATCATACAGCACAAAGTCAACAAGACCCAAACGAGTGATACGAAGCCAACAGAATTTAACATCAGAAGACATGATACGAAAAATCGATGTTATGGTTGTGGAGCTCAAGGTCATCACAGAGACGAATGCCCTAACGATGGTCAAACGAAGTGTTACAAGTGCGGCAAAATCGGCCATATCGCAAGAGAATGTTCTGTACGGGCGGCAGAACAAAACGAACAGGATTCGACGTCGAAGTCTTCGTCAACGTTGAGACATCAGAGGAACAACTCCCAGCGTCCTGGTAATCAATATGAGTCGCGAGAACTACGCAAAACGAGCGAAGATGGCTGACAAAGGACAAGGTGGTCAGCAGAAAAATAAAGACAGGAAAAACCAAGACGATTTTAAGGAGAATCAAAGTGGAAACAAACCCCATAAATGGTAATGGTATAGATGTAAATATGACTAATTATAGTACAACAAGTGTAGTAAATTTATCGACTAACGAGAGCGATGTCGATAATACCTTTACGAAGTTTCTGGCTGATTCGGGTGCTACTGAGCATCTAACGAATTCTAAGCTCATTTTCAAAACCTTTGACGAAACTAAGAGAAGTTCGATAAGATGCGCGAACACGGAAGCTCATGCCGACTTAAAATCGGAGGGAGCTGGAACGATAGATGTTAAATTGAGTAACGATCAGGTTATGAGTTTGGAAAACGTCATACGAGCCGAATCTTTGTTAGAAAACCTCTTACCACTAAGAAAGTTTGCAGATATGGGACTAAGTATTTACTTAGATAATCGAGAAATCGATATTTTTTATCCTATTTCGCACGAGTCATTTATCAAGGGAATTTATCAACAACCCTTTTGGGTAGTTGAGTTAGAAGTAGATAAAACAAGTAGTAAATGCCAACGATTGAACGAGAGCAAAACGATGAAAACGGGAGCCTACTTAACGACAGAGAGTTCTGATGATGAACCTCGATACATGACTCGTAGTAAGACAAAATGATAGACAAATCACAAATGGATACAGATTCAACAACAATTGATGATGCAATTCGAAAGAGATCTGATGAAACAGAAACGATTGTTATGACTGATTTACCGGTGGTAAATGAACCTGATAACGAGACAATAAATTCACATGGTCAGAAAACTACGAGCGAAGTAGTCGTTCCTGTTACTCAAAGTTTTAAGGCCTTAGGCCACCCTAGAGGCCGAAAAAAATAAGCTTTTTTGGGAATTTTTTCCAGAAATATTACGAAATAAATCGAGATTACACAAATGAGACTTTATTATACATATCATTAACTGCATACAATATTTTTTTTTTAGGCAATTTATTTCAAAATGGCGGCGGTACAGCGTTTTTGCGACGACGTCTTTGCCGGAAGAACAGCTCCTGTAATGTGATGAATCATGATTAGGGCCTGAATTTTTTCGATTATATATACTGTTATGAATATAGAGATTAGGTCTTATAGGAACACACGGTATGACGATCGAAAAACGAATACTTGACATACTTCACAGTAAACGGGACAGAAGAAAGTCTTGACAGGACTTTGACTGCAAGCAAACGTGCGAACAAAAGCGTTAAAGATAAATAGAACTATTTGTAATTCATAATATCCGCCCCACAAACAAATATCCGCTTTATTCATTCGCTCGGTCGTAACAATACTATAAGCTAGAGAAGTACATAGGATTTTTTCGATATATTGATTTTTGACAAAATGGCGCACTTCTAAAGTGGAAAGTGAGGAATTTGCCTAAAAAATCGTCAGATAAATGTTAATAACAAATGAACTATGCAATATAAAAAAAAATCCTACGTACTTCTCTAGACAATGTATTTTCGAAGATATCTTCCAAATTTCAAGTCAATCGGTTGAAAATTGTCTGAGTAATCTTTCCGGCCAACTCCAAAAAAGTAGTTTTGAGATAAACGCGTTTAAAGTTTTGAGCAGCAGAAAATCATGGATAATTTTGCAATACCTTTAATCTGCGATGCCTGCACCATACAATTGGCCTTCCAGATTATCTTCCTGCTCATACATATGTTTTCTGCTTGACCTTGCAGCGATTCTGGCCTCTTTCACCCGGTCAGATAGCGATCTCTCTGCAAGCGTTATGCGCTGTTTATCGATCTCCATGTACATTTCGTAGCTGTTCGGGCCGATTTCCAAACCCATTGCCTCCATTATGTGTAGAATTGAAGAAAACCCATCATTAAACACAGAAACTGTAATTTCCGTAGCTATATCCAATACTGTTTTCCCACTTGAAATATTTTTCGGGGCCAATGTCCACACAGTCGAATTGAAATTTTCGTTGTTATTTTGCGTATAATCGCCGATGCATCGAGTTAGAAGATCTTGATTGGTCAGTTCTTCATAAATTGGTTGGATAGCTTCGTACACTTGTATTGGAAGAGCTGGCTTGTGTTTGTACTCAACCAAAGTATTCGTGGCTTTCGCGCGTTGCCATGAGCACCATGAATCCTCTCCAATAGGACATTTCTCGTGCTGCGGTTTGGCATCCGTAGATAATTTGTGATCCAGTGTAGCCCATATACTGCTTCTCATGTTCTCGACTGAATCACTATTTCTACGAATCGCTAATCCATAATAAATAGATAGCTCATCTATAAGTTTTCCAGTCAACTTGCCCCTTCCACTGGGACCTTTTGTCTTTTTTTTTTCAAATTACGTAGTCGGGTGCCCATTCGCTTTTGTACGTGATCAATACACTCTTTCTTGAGAACTGTGAGATCTTCATATGGCTTAGCATCTGTAATTCCTTTAAAAGTCTTCGAATCACCGTCACCAATGTAGTGAGAGTATTTGACCTGATGCAAAGTTTCAGAGCGGCGAAACATCTCAACAACTGCATCGACTTCCATTTTTCCTGCCGATCCATCGTGATTCACAGCGCATTCTCCTACATGACTTTCTGCCCACTCCGCATATTCGGTATCTTTTTTTTAGACCAATGTTCACACACCTTACAGTATTTTGATTTCACTACACAATCAACGATTTTTCCAAAGTTGTAGCCAATAAGAGTCACTAACCCATACAGAGACGTAAATCCAAGTTTTCTCCACGAACCATCGCCTGACACTACAATTCCATTTTCTCCGTTTTCAATCGAAATGGTTTTTTCTTCTTTCGCAGCTCTCATCATACTATTCTTGCAAACTAAATTGGTTGCAGTGTTCATTCTTTTGACAATCTTATCGTAAAATGAGTGAAAGGTAGTCCGAGGTAATTCCATGAATGCACAGAATTTTGTGATTCCGTGCATGTCCGCGCTAACAAATGGGACTCGCTGCGGACCAGACGACCTTGTACTAAAACTCGAAAACGGAGTACTTAAAGATTTTTGTCGGCTATAATCTTTTGGGACATCATTCTTGAGGCCTTAAGGGACCCTTTAAGTAAAAAAAATCGATTTTTCGAAAATTCTAGGGTGGCCTAAGGCCTTAATTTTGACTTATCAATCTGGGATCGAAAATTCAGTAACGTAGATGATATCGAGTCTGATGAAATAACGAGCGACGAAACGCCATTTAACGAGGGATACAAGAAATTCACAGATAAAAATAACGGTTTATTGTGGCACATACGATTTGGACATGCGTCCTAAAAGCAATGCAAAGGATGTTTCCGGACAATAAAAGCCTTCATAATGCTCAGTTCGATGAGTCAATAAGAGATTGTGGAATTTGTATGGTAGCGAAATTTAACAAATTGCCTTTCAGCAAAACGAGAGAGCGATAAGACCACTTGAGATAATACACGCTGATATCATGTGTCCGATAAGTCCCCAGACACATCCAAAGGGATATCGATTTATTTCGGTGTTCATAGATGACTATTCCAGGTTAGCTATGGCTTATCCCATGAAATCGAATAACGAAACTAGGGAATGTCTGGAGGCATTCATCAAGAGTAGCCGAAATCTTCTAGGTTTCGATGCAAAGGTTTGCTACCTACAATCCGATCAAGGCACTGAGTTCACCGGAGGATACACAGTGGAAGTCCTGAAGAAAATCGGCGCTGAATCACGATTTTCGAGTTCAGATACTCCTGAGCATAACGGAGTGGCGGAACGGTTTAATCAAACCATTAAGAGAAAGGTGCGAGCATACAAGTATGATTCAAAACTTCCTGAAAATATGTGGGATTTGGCTCTTGGAGCAGCTACATATGCGTATAATAGGACTCCGCATAAATCGATTGATATGGCGATACCTATTCAGAGGTTTGCACCGCGGAAAAAATTTGACATCGATCAGCTGAAACGTTTTGGGTGTTTGGCTTACATGAAAGTCCAGAGAAACGTAGGACAAAAATTTGGAAGCATTGGCAAACGAGCGATTCTTGTAGGATATACTCCTTCGGGATTTATCCTATTGAGACCTGAAGAAAGAAAGTTTTACGAGAGCAGAGATGTTCGTTTTAATGAGAAGCTTGTTTATGGAAATAAATACTGTAAACAGAGTATTAAAGATTGGGTCTTTGCGTCTGACGAAATCAACAAGGAAAAGTGGTTTGTTGAATTCGGACAAGAAACGAGTGAAAAACAGTCTGAAATCTCAAAAATGGAGGGAGAATTTAAGAGAAAAAGAAGCAGACCAAGGAAAAATCCAATCAACATAGAAATTCTAAAGAGCGTTGAAAACGATGAGGTTCCAGCTACAAACGAGCGAAACGAGAGAAAAAGCAGTGATACTTGACGTAACGAGTGAAATGAGCGACCCGAGTTATCATGCACTGTTAGCCGAAATTAACAGTGATCCGTCTTTTTATAAAGAAGCCATGCAAACGAGAGAGAAATGCAAATGGCAAAAGGCGATTAACGAAGAGCTGAGATCAATGTAAGAGAACGAGGTTTGGACATTAGTCGACAGATATGAACTGACATCAAAGCAGAAAAGGCCTAACGTGATGGACTCAAGATGGGTATTTAAAAGAAAATACGACACGAGTGGACTTACCAAATATAAAGCCAGGCTGGCTATTCGAGGTTTCAAGGATCTAACGAAGTACGATCTAACGGAAACGTATGCATCAGTTTGTCGATTGGCTCTGGTAAGGTCTGTATTTTCGATCATCAACAAATACGATCTAGATGTTGTTCAGCTAGATGTGAAAACCGCGTTCCTGCACGGCACAATAGATGAGGATATTTACATGGAAATACCTGAAGGTACGGAACATGACGAAAGTATACGCTGTACGAAGGTATGAAAATTGCAACGGGCTCTATACGGTCTACGCATAAGCCCTAAACGATGGAACATGCGATTTACTGAAGTAGCGAAAAAGGCTGGACTGAAGTCTCACGATGCTGAGCCTTGCCTATTCACTTGGCGAGTACGAGAGAAACTACTGATCTTACTGCTATATGTCGATGGCATGTTGGTGGCTAGGAAGGACGAGCGAAAATTGCTAGAGATCAAGACTGTTACGAAGCGAGTTTAAAATTACAGATCTTGGTTCACCGAAAACATTCTTGGGGATTGAAATTAATCGGACGCGAGAAAAACGAGAGATTGATCTAAAACAAGAGCTGTATATAGAGAAGATCTTGAAAAGGTTTAAATTCGAAGAAACGTATCCGCAACGCACTCCGATGGTAACTACGCAAGTTGCCAATAAAGAGAGAAAAATTCGAGAAAAATCAAACGAGAGAAATGAGGGAAAATTTATAGAAAACAGTCTATACCGAGAGGCGATTGGAAGTCTGTTATATCTGGCTAATGCGACAAGACCGGATATAATGTACGCGGTTAACGTATTGAGCAGGCACCAAGTCGACCCAACCAATAACGAGTGGCAAATGGTTAAGGGGAGTCAGGTCAAAAATTTAAAAAAATCGATTATTTTTTTTTTCTGTGAAAACATTCATTTCCATGTAATCTATCTATTAGTAAAGTTATAAGCCGGAATTCGCAAAAATGGCTAAGTTTCTACGGTATCATTCATATGTAATTTTCTCAAAAGTCGTAAAAATTACCAGAATATTATATTTGAATTTTTAATTATTTTATTCATTTATTGTTGTTATATGCAGACATTATGGCCGATTTTTTGTTCACAGAGAATAATTAAGGGTGTTAAAAAAAAAACAAAAATATTTTTTTTTCTCTTCGGCAGTTTCGTTTAGTTAAGTATAACCTCTGAACCTGCAAGATCTTAGACCTGAAGCCGAAAAAATGGCCGATTTCTGCAATATACCTGTTTTTTAATGATTTTTATCTATATAATAAAAAGTTTATTACGTATTTGTAAATAAATTTTTATTTGTTTACCATTTTTTAAACCAGTTAGCGAAACGCGATACAAGTGACGCGATGACAGTGTGATGTCTTTAACGCAACACTTAACACTTACATTATATTCGAATTCGCGCAAATAATGGGACATGCGCTGTGATATCTTAGCGCGTATCGCATGCGCAGCGTGTTACTGCCCCGAGAAGTTACTTCTGCTAGACGCGAGACGCATAACCTCGAATTGACGTTTTTATTTTTCGTTCATATTATGTTATTAGTTTGGTTCCGTTGGCCATTTACGGTTTTGTTTCAATCAATAGTGTTTAAAACAGAATCAACAATCAGAAGTGATCAGATATGTATAATTTGTTATGAAGTGATGATTTAATGTTTGTGCAGCACATTTATGAATAAGTCAACACTGGATAAATTTTCAGTGATGTTGTCAATAAAAGTGATCATCCCCATATTATTTACAGGTTTTTTTTTTCAAATTATGCATTCATTTACTTATTTATTTGTAAAAAAAAACATTTATTAATAACATTATTAATAATATTCTGTAATCTGACTTGCAAATAATATTTTTATTTTGTTCATTGAAGGTACTACGGTGCCCCAAAGGTGAAAACAGCATAAACATATTTATTTGAGTGGTAAGCTTTAGATACCATTTGCCGAAACTTGGTTGTAAACCTATTCTGCGCGTGATTCAGACCAAACTGCTAGGCAGATTGGGCTGGTTGACGTCTCATTTTCTTCTTCATGAAAAGATACACCGGCGAAATGGAGCAAAAGTTAATAAAAGGTAATATTTTTCAAGTGACATAATTATTACTAAATAAATTTTATGCTATTTTCTAAATCAGTTATTAACTTTGCTTTCAGAATGAAAAAGATATATTTTGCTCCATTTAGCCGGTGTATCTGTTCATGAAGAAGAAAATGAGACATCAACTAGCCCAATCTGTCTAGCAGTTTGGTCTGAATCACGCGCAGAGTGGAAAACCTAAGACCTTTGCTTAAGATAATATGGAAAAGCATACGCAAGTCAGATGGCAGTAAAAAATCCTTTCATCGAGTACCAACAATATAGTTCTTTGATCATTTTTATATGCAAGAGAATTTGGATGATATTTGGATGAATTTACAAATTTAATGATTTTGACCTGACTCCCTCCCCTTAAACGAGTATTCAGATACCTGAAAGGTACGAAGGGTCTGGGGTTAAGATTTGTTGGAAATCAAAATGACATGCAAGCTTACTCAGATGCGAGCTTTGCCGACTGCAAGGGGTCTCTTACGATTTGCGGTTATGTAATAAAATTATACGGGGATGCTATTGCTTGGAAAACGCACAAGCAATCATATGTCGCTTTGTTTACAAGTCAAGCTGAGTACGTAGCAATGAGTGAAGCATGTCAAGAGTTGATAGCTCTGGACAACTCACTTAAGTTGGTTCTCAATACCTCTTTTTGCCCGATCACACTTTGGTGTGATAACAAAGCGGTCGAAGCAAGCGCAAAAATGAGTGGTAGTGAGAAATTGAGACACATGACTGATATCAAAGAACAATATATACGAGAATGTGTTCAGCGAAAATTGGTAGAAATAAAATGGATTTCTTCCAAAGAGCAGATTGCGGATATCATGACGAACTCTTTCCTTTCAGTTTCATAATCGATTAACGAGCGAGATTATGAACAAACGAGAGAAATTAACAAACGATGTCTGTTTTTTAAATTATTTTGTGACATCTGTTACAGGAGATAAGAAGTAACGAGAGCCAACGCAAGTGCGGAAGGGAGTGTTAGAATAGGCGCCCTTACTCGTACGGCACTGTTGTTACCTCTCCCACTGCCGTTGAGGCGCAAGCCGTTGCGTAGCGCCTCACTTCATTGTCTGACTCCAGAGAGTGAAGACGATATCGATCACGATTTATATTCTATGTTAAACTATAGCGATCTATTTGAATAATAAAGTTTACATTGAATATACGAGGAGAGTTATTTCTTCCCAAAGCACACGGTATCCCAACAGATACACACGCACATACATATATACGGAAATTTTTTTTTACGTCGCTTTTCCCGACGTTTGGACCATTCTGAGTATCCTGACATAAAAATCACGAAAACATTTTATTTCATGAAAACAGAGCTTCCTCTACGAGGAAGCAAAAAATGTACAACAATAGCTATTCCTGTACGGGGAAGGGAAAAATGCACCTTTTCTGCGTTTATCGCTCCGTACATTTCTACGTAAGATTCCGGATCATCTCGCTCATGATGTCTCTTCAGTCCCGTCGTATTACCATTACTGATATTAATCAACTTCGTACATTTCTCGATCTTGCATATAGTATATTTTTCATTGTCCGAAGCGTGGTTTATTTCGAAAAATTTAGCGTGAAGATTCTTCACAGTCGCAGTCGATGGTTTCTGAGTTTCGGATGGTCCGATTGCCGAATCCCCGATTCCACTGCGAGCGGCGCTTCCGCATGCCACTTCGAGTTTGATTCGGTGATGGTCTTCGGTAGGTTGTATATTCGCACCGCCATCCGTACGAATTCGCTTAGCAGTCCCATCATTTGGTTCTAAGCTATTCTTACTCCGTTTCATTATGCGAAGCAATATGTCCACGTGTCATCAACTAAAAGTACGAGCAATCGAGAAAAATCTTGAATCTCGGCGTTGAAACAAAAGCAAGGTCGAGACGTGATCAGCTTGCCTGTCGAATTCCAAGACAAGACAAAATGTTGTCAACCGTCATAGAATCGACACGTGATGACATCTCGATCGCCAAATAACGTGAAACAGTTTCGATCTTGAGACTGTCTCGCTGATCCGCATCACTAGTTGTAAATGATTTAAAAAATCGTGACGTTTTTCCGACTCTGATTTCAGAATTGACAGGACTGATTTCCGATCGGAAAATCCAACCTACATGTTTTTTCTTCACGATATCAAATTTTGGCTTTCACTATCGTTTTCAAGTCGCATATTGTACCTCAGAAAGTACTGGTTACATGCCTTTTTACCATGATTTGAAAAATCGAGTCTTTTTTCCGTTTCTGATTTCAGAATTCACGAAACTAATAAAATGGCACGAGGTCGTATATAAAAAATGCAATTTATTTCAGCTACGATAATCTGTCAAAGTCACAGTACACTAATAAATTTTTTAATAGCGAAGCTCGATGTGAGCGCGCCAAGCGCGCATTCGCTGCTAGTCTCTTTAAAACAATGGAACTGTTTCTTTATTATATGCTCACTAAGTAAATGTTTCCTTCAAATCAATAGTATATTACGCCAGTAGGGAGGGAAAGCAGTCTAGTCTACTTTCACTCCCCAGTAGAGTATAATATTTTTCACCATATTCGCAGCGGAAAGTTCGAATTACGTAAAGCCCGTAGGGCGGGAAGTCGAACTTTCCGCGCAGGTATGGTGAAAAGATATATTTCATTGAAATTAATGAAAAAAAAATTAATCCCCCCACTTCTTTAGCGTCAGTGAAATATTTTCTCTTGGTGTGCTCGATGTATTTCACATAGAATACTCGATATTAAAGCGTAAATGTGCCATGCGTGACCAGTGAGTTGACTCGCGTTTCTTATCGTGATACAAGTCGGCAGCAGCAGCAAGAGTGCGTCGCAGTATCGTACGATCAACACTAACATCAACAGGCAATGCATGACTCCTCGAGGCTCGTGCTTACTAACCCGAGCAATCGTTCTTTCAAACTAGAAATTTTACAAACGAGTAATTATCGTGCCAGCCGTCTATATCGATCCTTATCGAGTGGCTTGCAATTTAACGCAATTTAACAAACCCAGGTCGCGCGTGAGAGTGAAAGTTTAATACTTTCGATCAGATCTATTATTTAAAGTGACACCCCCACTAGTTTAAAAGGTCTTAAAACAAATACAGAGTATTCAAAAAGTATTACGAAATTATGTGATCTTAATGTGCTTTAGAAATTTCTTCATGTCAATGTTTTTAAAAAATATATATTTAAAAAAAATTGTACCCGCTATCACAAAATACTTTGTAGCCAAGATATCGTGCTTTCATGGGTACCTGTAATCATTACAAGCGAATATCTCAGAGAATATATATAATTCAAACAGCTTATGAAACAAGTTCGAATTTAAAAAAAAAAAAAATT
>OZ019979.1:8501842-8796546 GCA_963970395.1 Ephialtes manifestator
TTTCTCTCATTCGAATCGTCTTCTTATATGCAATGTAGGGCCGTCACACTATTGATCTTAAAATTCATCTAAATTTAACTACTTAATATTTCCATACCCACCGATTTTACCGCTCCATCCCTTACCGTTAAAAAACCACGCCCATATCCTATATTATTGTAACGTGGCGTACGATGTAGCTAGAGCATTGTGATTAGTCTTAAAATTCATCGTAATTTAATAGCTAAACATTTCCGTACCAACCGATTTTACCGCTCCATCCCCTTCCGTTAAAAAAGCCACCCCCGTATTGTATATTATTGTAACGCGGCGTACAATATATCTAGAACATTGTGACTAGTTTTAAAATTCATCTTAATTTAACAGCTCAACATTTCCGTACCAAACGATTTTACCGCTTCATCTCTTTCCGCAAAAAAACAACCCCCTTACCCAATATTATTATAACGTTGCGTACAATATAGCTAGAGCATTGTGACTAGTCTTAAAATTTATCTTAATTTAATAGCTCAACATTTCCGTACCAAACGATTTTACCGCTCCATCCCTTTCCGCTAAAAAAACTACCCCCTTATCCGGTATTATTATAACGGGGCGTACAATATAACTAGAGGATTGTGATTAGTCTTAAAATTCATTTTGCATTAACAGCTCAACATTTCCACTCTTTCCGATTTTACCGCCCCATCCCTTACGTCGAGATACTTGGAAAAATCCATTTATGGACCCCAGGGGATGGTATTTCCTGAAGGAGGGGTCCGATTTGATTGAAAACAGTCTTAATCGAAAGCCTTTAAATAGCCGTTAAATCACACGCACATTTCAATTCGGTGCTCCTTAAGTTAATCTTTTTTTTTAATTGTGGATCTTTCAGCTTCGCCGTCACTCAGAACATCCACAGCTGAAAAAAAAGTAAAATGTAAGGGATGCCAAATTAAAAACTGCATGTGATTTAACGGCTATTTAAATGTTTTCGATTAAGACTATTTTCGATCAAATCGGAACACCGCTTCAGGAAATACCATCCCCTGAGCTCCGAAACTGATTCACAAGATAGCACTTGGAGCCGAGGGGGTGGTATCTCGTGAAGGGATGTTCCGGTATGGGGCGGTAAAATCGGAAAGAGTGGAAATGTTGAGTTGTTAATGCGAAATGAATTTTAAGACTAATCACAATGCTCTAGCTATATTGTACGCCGCGTTATAATAATACCGGATAAGGGGGTTGTTTTTTTAGCGGAAAGGGATGGAGCGGTAAAATCGTTTGGTACGGAAATGTTGAGCTATTAAATTAAGATGAATTTTAAGACTAGTCACAATGCTCTAGCTATATTGTACGCAACGTTATAATAATATTGGGTAAGGGGGTTGTTTTTTTAGCGGAAAGAGATGGAGCGGTAAAATCGTTTGGTACGGAAATGTTGAGCTGTTAAATTAAGGGGTTAGGCCACTCTAGGGGGCCACAAAAAAGGCTTTTTTTGGGAATTATTTTCAGAAAAACTATTAGAGACATCGATTTTTTGAGAAAGGGTATTTATTGTACATATCATTAACTGTATATAGTAATTTTTTCATAGTAATTAATTCAAAAATAGCGGCTGCACAGCGTTGTTGCGATGACATTTCTTTTTTTTTGGAATCCACGGCCGGACACACAGCTTCAGTAATTTTTTAATTATGATGAGTTTTTTAACGGTTTTCACTTATACATAACAGTAGCTAGAGAAATACGTAGGATTTTTTCGATACAGGCATTTTTGACAAAATGGCGAGCATCTAAAGTGAACGTTCAAAAATTTGGCTTAAAAATCGTTCGAAAATTATCAATAACAAAAAAACTATGCAACTTAAAAAAAAAATCCTACGTACTTTTGTAGATAATATATTTTTGAAGATATATCCAAAATTTCAAATAAATCGGTGGTAAACTTTTTGAGTTATGTTTCCGGCCAACTTGAAAAGAGCAGTTTTGAGATAAACGCGTTTATCTGCCGTATACCTGCTTTGACCCTTCTCAGTACCTTTACCGAAGCGCACACAAGAGAGGTTCCCTGCTAACCGGGCGGCCTCCCGTTAACCCTTTGATGCACACGTTTTTATTTTTAAAAAGTTACTTTTATTTAAAATCGAGAAAGAAAACGTTGAAGTATTTAAAAAATGATAATAATCTAGGTGGGATGTTAAACATCCCGCTGTGCATCAAAGGATTAAAATTTAAAAAATGGGGCATTTACAAATTTTTGCTTGCAATAATCTTTTGGGACAGCATTCTAGAAACCCTAATGAGCCATTTCCAAGGAGAAAAAAAAATCGATTTTTCGAAAATTCTAGAGTGGCCTAACCCCTTAATATGAATTTTAAAACTAGTCACAATGTTCTAGATATATTGTACGCCGCGTTACAATAATTTACAATACGCGGGTGGCTTTTTTAACGGAAGGGGATGGAGCGGTAAAATCGGTTGGTACGGAAATGTTTAGCTATTAAATTAAGATGAATTTTAAGACTAATCACAATGCTCTAGCTACATCGTACGCCACGTTACAATAATATAGGATATGGGGGTGGTTTTTTAACGGTAAGGGATGGAGCGGTAAAATCGGTGGGTATTGAAATATTAAGCAGTTAAATTTAGATGAATTTTAAGATCAATAGGAAGGTCCTAGCTTTGTTTTTGGTCGAGATATTTAAAAAAATCAATTTTTTCCTCCTGGGGGTGGTATCTCCCGAAGGGATGATCCGATCTTATCGAAACTAGTCTCATTCGAAAGCCTTTAAATCACATGCACATTTTAATTCGGCGCCCCTTATATTGAACACTTTTTCAGTTGTGGATGTTCTAGCTTCGCCGGAAGCTAGAACATCCACACGTTTCCGGTATTAGGGATGGAGCGGCAAAATTTTTTTTTTGGCACTTAAATAGCCTTTAATTCCTATGTAGGTTTTAAGTAAAAAATCGCATTTGGATGTCCTAGCTTCTTTGACATGAATTTCGTATTGTCTACTTTCGTCCAGATTAGGTGTAACCGAGAAACTTATTTATATTACCGTCTCTAGCACTGAGATCGCCCTGAAAAGTACGGATGGTAAGGACAACAAAACTGCGGGATACACACTTATCAATTCCTATGACTATACAGACTCAAACACGCTTAATTTGCGATCGCGTATGTTCGACAACGACCGTGACAAAAACAATAATATTTTTTTCAGAATTGTAAAGGAACGGCACAAACGTTTATTTGATCATTAAACAATAAATATCCGTGTCAGGGACACGGACGATAAGGACATTGTAGTCACTTTTACCAAAATAACTCGCATATTCTAGAAATTTTGGCTTTACCAACTAGGTGCCTGTGTTCCAAGAGACCAACAGCTACATGTTAACACCAAAACATGTAACAATTTATCGTTGATGTACCCTTAAAGGCAGAGGGACATGCTTTTTCAAGTTCCATGAGGAATTGCTCATATACGCTGTTGTACCGACGGTAGTAGCCGCTTGGTCGATGTGTATCTTCGTCGGTTAAGGAACTCCGCTCGCGATCGGTACATCGATAGCTCACTTGAAGAATATTTCAACCTCCCTCGAGATTCGAGAATATTTCGAAAATAGAGAAAAATCTTTTCTCGAGATTTGAGAATATTTCGAGACGAGATAAAACACCTTTCTCGAGACGAGAGAAAAAAACCTTTCTCGAGATTCGAGAATACTTCGAAACGAGAGAAACATTCTCTCTCGACTTTTGAGTCGAGACGATACGATATTTTTTCATATTTGTCGAGACAAGACGAGAGAAAAGCCAATTCTCGTCTCGTCTTGTCTCGCGGCATCACTAAAACCTTTATAACTCGGGAACGCCTCGAGATATAGAGCTGAAATTTACACCATAGATAGATGGGTCAATCCTCATCATTCATACCAATTTTTGTTAAAATCCCCATGGTCGTTAAATTTTTACGCGGTTTTGAATTTTTTCAAAAATGTCTGTTAACGCGATAACTCTTTTAATTTTCGAGATATTAAGCTCAAAATTGGTATGTATGTGAGCTTTCATACACCGGTGATCCCTATCAAATTTGGTTAAGATCTATTGAAACGTTAAAATTTTATGAGATTTTGATTTTTTGACTTTTTGATTTTTTTTTCTGCGGTGCGAATTTTGGTATCAAAAATCGAGCTGGGAGTTAAATGAGTGCCAGATTCATGATTAACAGATAAATACGTCAGATATAGCCCAAAAATGTTGAACGGTACCATATTTTCATAGCGATGTTGTACAGTCTATATTGCCAAAAGTAGCGATTTATGTCGTATATAAACTAGCCATATCCTTGCTTCCCAATGAAATTTCTAAAAACACCGGTTTCTATCGTGTTTTAAAAAAAAACAGAGAAGATAGAGTATTCAAGGGAGTTTCCGGACCGTTCGTCCTTATTATATTTTCACAAAGCGGGAGTGTGCGCTTATTTATTTATTTAAAACAAGGATGCAAAGTAGAACCTTGCACATTGCTTCCTCATTATATTTCGCTTTTTACAAAGCTTCTTCTATGAGGAAGCCAAAATCAATGACCATACTTCCTCTTAGAGGTTGCTTTGTAAAAAGCGAAATATAATGAAGAAGCAATGTGCAAGGTTCTACTTTGCATCCTTGTTATTTTTTTCTTATAGTATTTTCAAGATTTTAAAGGTTTTAAAATGTTTTAAACGATTATGTGTGGATACACCTATAAAAAAACATTTAAAAAATACAAAAAAAGTAGAAGACATAATTTTTCCACTTTCGCTTCCGGGACAAAAATTTTGTTCATCTTTTTCATAGTATTTTTCCGAATTTTTTTGGACTATTGAAATGAGGCGTTTTTATTTTGCTTTAAATATTTATAATAAAAAACATAAATAAATAAAAGTATGAAGAAAATTCTGCATCCATTTTTCATGTGGAAAAATAAAATAAAAATCGCAGAAGGTCGAGTCGGCATGGAATGCCCCATAGATGTGTCACTTCGAAAATGTAACCACTTATAACTCAAGTTCTGTTCAACCGATCGAGTTTGAATTTTACAGATAAGTCAAGCAACAGCTAGTCTTTGATGTCTGCATATATTTTTTACCAAATATATGCAGAAACTTCAATTTCATAGTTCTTTAATTTAAAAAAAAAAGCGCAATCACCCTAACTTTCTTAAATTGTCCGATATTTGAATAAATAGTTCTTCATAAGTGCAAGTAAATTAAATGTTATTTGGTATTAAATTTGACTGAAATTGGAAAAGCGGTTCGGATTTTATAGTTTTGAAAATTTCGAAAAATTTATGTTAATTCATTAACTTTTGCAAAACGTGAAACAAGCGAGTCTACATTTTGTACGTAAACGGAATAATATTCAGCGATTCTAAGCACATAATTTAGTGGAGATTGGTAGAAGGGTTCGGCTTCTATAGGAATGTCAAGTTTTCGTTATTATTTCTTGACGAATAAAATTTCGCTAAACTTAAATTTTTCAAATTTATGTGAAACAAGCATGCAAAGTAGAACCTCACATATTGCTTCCTTATTATTTTTAACTTTCAACAAAACTTTCTCTAGGAGGAAACCAAAATTGATCAACATTCATCCTTATAGAGGTAAATTTGTAAAAAGTTGAATGTAATGAGAATGCAATATTAAGGTTCTACTTTGCTGTAAATAATTACTATGACAGGTAATAATGTTTATTGCAAAAGTCAACGAGCGATATCGAAGTAATGTTCGTATTAACGTAGTCCTTGTGCCTGGTATTCATTTCGCATAAGTTCGAGAAAAATGAGAGGGAATTGCAAACACTTCTCGATGCTATATAAATCTGAAAAAAATGTATGCATATTAAAGATACTGAAAAGATTCATTTTGCATTATAATAATTAGAAAATGTTATTAACAAATTGATGAAAAAAAAGTGTTTAACAAATCACCCACATTTTTTTTAAATAAAAATGATTCGTTCATTTTTCTGAATACGTATGAATTTTTTTCGAGATTTTCATGTCAGTATGCTTAGAATCACCTAAAACGTCGAGAAAAGTGGTTTAGAAAAAATGTCCGTATGTATGTATGTGTGTGTGTGTGTGTGTGTGTGTGTGTGTGTGTGTGTGTGTGTGTGTGTGTGTGTGTGTGTGTGTGTGTGTGTGTGTGTGTGTGTGTGCTGGGCTTCGAAAATTCAATCTCCTCTCACTCGGTAACCGTTCGAGCGATCCGGCTCAAATTTGGCACGCAAGTAGAGTAGCTGCCCCTCTTTGAATGTTGTGATTTTTGCCAAAATATGTGAAGTCATTAAGATTTTATGTTGATTTTAATTTGTTGAAAAAAGGGCGTGGTCGCTCTAACTTTCGTAAAAGTTCGCCGATTTGGCTAAATAGTTCTTCATAACTGAAGATACGTTCAATGTTGTATGGTATTGAATTTCGACGAAATCGGTAAAGCGGTTCGGATTTTATAGAATTTTGAATTTTTCGAAAAAAATAGATTTTGATCTAAATTACGTCGAATTTCAACAAATGAACAGAAATTTTGTACAGACGAAAAATAACATTCAGAAATGCCATGTACCAAATTTGGTGATGATCGGTAAAGTCGTTCGGATTTTACACCATTTTTCATTAAAAAAAAAAATGTAGATTTTCGCTATAACTTCCGGAAAAGTTGAGAAAGTACGACAAAAATTTGTATCTAATCAAAATTAGATGTAACGGTGTTTGCAGAGGTGATTTATAGCTGTATAAAACACCTCTGCAAAAGAGACACAAGGTATAAAAAAAAAGATGCAAAGTAGAACCTTGCACATTGCTTCCTCATTATTTTTCGCTTTTTACAAAGCTTCCTCTATGAGGAAGCCAAAATTGAATAACATACTGCTTCCTCACAGAGGGAGCTTTGTAAAAAGCGAAAAATAATGAGGAAGCAATGTGCAAGGTTCTACTTTGCATCTTTTTTTTTATGTTTTGAGATGATTTGGTGTTACCCGAACATCCGCATCAATCACGGCCTCTGGATTGAAGAGACAGAACAAGATGAAATTTGAAGCATTTCTTAATCTAGCATTGAGTAGTATGCCCATGAATTATAAGAAATTTTCTATTTATTAATATAGGAATTGACCTTAAAAAAATGGCACTATTCAGGTGAAAATTGTGTACTTGACAAAGTCTTTGCAGTGAGCGGAAGGATTATGCTCAAATTTGCAGTGTACTCCTGATTTACCTTAATGCAGATGTATCTTTATTTAGTTTTTTTTTAAATATTAGATTGGAGACCTACCACCATAAAATTATATAAATTATATAGATAATATAAATACTTTTTTCTATGAAAAATCATTGCAACCTTTTGTATTGTACACCACAAAATAAAGTAGTCATTATTTCCTGCATGTTTTTTTATTGTTTCATTTATTCAGTGTATTTGTACACTTTAATTACAATGAAAGTTGATAATCAATATACAATAAATGGAATATGACTGAACATAACCTATACATAAAAATCATAAAGCATATTCATTTACAACATATAACTTATTTTTAAAACTTAATGTTCAATATGTATATTCTGAAATTAACCCTGTTTCTTTGTTAGGTTTTACTGGCACTCGTTAATGTACTAACTACCGTTCATGTTTTCATTTCTACATGTTTGGCTGTCAAAAACCAATTTGTCGTATGTATTTCACTCAACCGCACTAACAATATAATTTTTAGTAACACGAGTGTAGTCTTTTAGAACGATAATAAGAACTCAACTGTCCAAACGTACCCTTTCTTTAACAATAGACTTAACAAATTTATTTTCACTTGTTATGCACTTGACACTTTAGCCCATTGATTTATTTACATAGCAGACCCGAGCGACCGTCATTTTTCGGTTGCTTTACCGTCACTTACAAAAGTGACCGTCTATATAAGGTCCCGTTTTCATGACGCAATAAAAGCCAATCAGCTATGATGTGACGAGCGAAGTATTTAATGAGCAGAAGCAATTGAAATGTCAGTCGGGATTTTTGATGATTTTGAAATATTCAATTAGAAAGTGAAATAAAGTGTTACATATTTTTTAAATAAATTCTGTGGTTATTTTCATTCAGTTGCAGTGGTTCTTTTGGACTTTCGCAGTCTCGACATTGGTATGCCAGTAAATATTTGATGTGAAAAGTGGTAAAATAGTGATTGTATGTGGGGCATTCCATCCGGATTCGACCTGGGTCTGACCCTCGACACCCACACACACACACACACACACACACACACACACACACACACACACACACACACACACACACACACACACACACACACACACACACACACACACACACACACACACACACACACACACACACACACACACACACACACACACACACACACACACACACACACACACACACACACACACACACACACACACACACACACACACACACACACACACACACACACACACACACACACACACACACACACACACACACACACACACACACACACACACACACACACACACACACACACACACACACACACACACACACACACACACACACACACACACACACACACACACACACACACACACACACACACACACACACACACACACACACACACACACACACACACACACACACACACACACACACACACACACACACACACACACACACACACACACACACACACACACACACACACACACACACACACACACACACACACACACACACACACACACACACACACACACACACACACACACACACACACACACACACACACACACACACACACACACACACACACACACACACACACACACACACACACACACACACACACACACACACACACACACACACACACACACACACACACACACACACACACACACACACACACACACACACACACACACACACACACACACACACACACACACACACACACACACACACACACACACACACACACACACACACACACACACACACACACACACACACACACACACACACACACACACACACACACACACACACACACACACACACACACACACACACACACACACACACACACACACACACACACACACACACACACACACACACACACACACACACACACACACACACACACACACACACACACACACACACACACACACACACACACACACACACACACACACACACACACACACACACACACACACACACACACACACACACACACACACACACACACACACACACACACACACACACACACACACACACACACACACACACACACACACACACACACACACACACACACACACACACACACACACACACACACACACACACACACACACACACACACACACACACACACACACACACACACACACACACACACACACACACACACACACACACACACACACACACACACACACACACACACACACACACACACACACACACACACACACACACACACACACACACACACACACACACACACACACACACACACACACACACACACACACACACACACACACACACACACACACACACACACACACACACACACACACACACACACACACACACACACACACACACACACACACACACACACACACACACACACACACACACACACACACACACACACACACACACACACACACACACACACACACACACACACACACACACACACACACACACACACACACACACACACACACACACACACACACACACACACACACACACACACACACACACACACACACACACACACACACACACACACACACACACACACACACACACACACACACACACACACACACACACACACTCGCACACGCCCACGCACACACACACACACACAGACATTTTTTCTAAACCACTTTTCTCGACGTTTTAGATCATTCTCAGTGTCCTGACATGAAAATCTCGAAAAAACAATTTTTCACGAAAACAAAGCTTTCTCTACGAGGAAGCAAAATTATTGGTAGTAGTTGAGTGACTATTTTATCGGACCTACTCTGCGCAAGAAGACGAAACGAGACTATGGGAGCAGGAATCACATACGTGGTATACATAGGATGGTACGTCTCTCGTTACACCTGTTCCTCATGTGTGATCATTGACCTCAAGACAACGACGATGACGTCGAGTGCGAATTTGAGCACGTGCCCCGTCGCCATTGCAGCCTTTCCATAATCGTGAAGATATGCTCGTGTTACTGCTAGAGTAAAGGGAAGTGGGAAGGGGAAAGGGGCGGAGATAATGAGATGCTGGAATAGTCGTGCTAATCCGGCCATAACGGAGCTCCTACTTTGTACCATCAAGTTAGCTTGAACAACTTGCCCACAAATTTTCTTCGTTTCAATTAACCTCTTCACTGTCAAGGGTCCCTATAGGAGCCAAAAAAGTTGTGCCATTTTTGCTTTATGATCCTTCTACAGGGGCATCTTGAAAATATATATATGGGGCATTCCATACCAACTCGGTCAACGGCTGACCCTCATTTTTTTGTCGCGTTAATTTTTGCTTCCTCACAGAGGAAGCTTTGTTTTCATGAAAAAAAATTTTTCGAGATTTTTATGTCAGGACACTTAGAATTGTCCAAAACGTCCAGAAAAGTGATCTGGCAAAAATGTCCGTGTGTGTGTGTGTGTGTGTGTGAGTGTGTGTGTGTGTGTGTGTGTATGTGTGTGTGTGTGTGTGTGTGTGTGTGTGTGTGTGTGTGTGTGTGTGTGTGTGTGTGTGTGTGTGTTCGTGTGTGTTTGTATGTGTATTTTAATTTTATGCCGTTTTGATTTTTTTGAAAAAAGGACGTGGTCGCTCTAACTTTCGTAAAATTTAGTTTATTTTGCTAAATAGTTGGTTATAAGAGTAGGCGCACTCAATGCTGTTTGGTATTGAATTTGGCTCGAATCGGTAAAGTGGTTCAGATATTATGGAATTTAGAATTTTTAAAAAATTGACATTATCGCTCTATTGTAACTTTTGCAAAACTTGAAATAGCGAGCTCAAATTTGTATATAAATGAAACAATGTTCAGCCATTATATATGTATAATTTAGTGACAAACGGTATGAAATTTGTGATTTTATGGAATGTTGAATTATTTTTAATAATATACGTTACCACATTTACTTTCGAAAACGCTCTAATAATAACGAAATAACGGAATAACGAAATAGAAAAAGCGAATTCACAACATGTTTGTTTATCTAATTTAAAAAAGGATGCAAAGTAGAACCTTGCACATTGCTTCCTCATTATTTTTCGCTTTTTACAAAGCTTCCTCTATGAGGAAGCCAAAATTGAATAACATACTTTTTTGCTTCCTCAGAGAGGAAGCTTTGTATAAAGCGAAAAATAATGAGGAAGCAATGTGTAAGGTTCTACTTTGCATCCTTTTTTATATTATTCTTCAGACTGAAAAATGCTTGCAAACAATTTTTCTGAGTTATACATAATTAAAGCTATCTAAAAAACGCCCTAATAAAAAAAAAAAAACTCAAAAATACTCAAAAACACTATGATGTGCAATAAAACGTTTGAATCATAGGCAAGAGTGGGCCAAGACCTCCTGCTATTTTTTTTCATTTTATAACATTATTCAAAGGTTTTTTAAACGTTAAATAGACAACGCTTCGATTTAAAAATCTCAAAAAAATCTCAAAAATGCTGTCATGACATCCTAATACATATATATACATATTGCAAAAAAAAAAACAATTAAAATTACTTTATTAAACTTGCAACAGTGTGTGTCTGGACCTCCATATGTACCTTTTTACATAGAACCCGCCGGATGTTTTTTTGTTTTCAGAATAATAATAATAATAAATAAATAAATAAATAAATAAGGTATTTTTTAGTTCTTTTTAGCGATTTTTAAATCGGGGTGATTTTCTTAACGTTTGAAATATCTGTCATTAATATTACACAATGAAACAAGAAAAAAGGTCTTCTTCCTCATTTTCCTTCTGATAAAAAATGTTGTTGTTCATCATAGAATTTTTGAGATTATTTAGAGATTTCTAAATCGCAGCGTTTTTCTTAACGTTTGAAATGCCTTCAATATCATAAAATGAAAAAAAAAATTGAAAAACGTCTTCTTCCTCTTTTTTTTCTCAAAAATGTTGTTGTCCGTCAAAGTATTTTTGAGATTTTAAAATCGAATCGTTGTTTATTTAACGTTTAAAAGTTCTTTGAATAATATTATAAAATGGAAAAAAAATAGAAGGAGGTCTCAGCCCACTCTGATCTATGGTTCAAACGTTTTGTTGCACATCGCAGTATTTTTGAGAATTTTTTGGGAATTTTAAATTAGGGCGTTTTTTAGATAGCTTTAATTATTCATGACTAAAAAATTTCTGCATGCACTTTTCATCTGGAAGAATAATATAAAAAATTGCCGCGAAAAGAAATGTGAGGGTCATCCGTTGACCGAGTTGGTATGGAATGTCCCATATATTTACACTATCCGATTGTTTTCGCGTATCATACGGTTTTTGAGGTCGCACAATCCGGAAATATTATCAAATTTTCAGAATATAAAATGGCGGGTCGAATATGGCGGTTCGGAATTCCAAAAAAACATTTGGATTTCAATAAAAATGGGTATCCTAGAGTTTTCGAGGTTGCGGAATCCGAAACTACTATAAAATTTTCCGAATAAAAATGGCGTGAATATGCACGGAGAGAAGAGTCTGGTAGTCATTACTCGATTTAGTATAGTAAACTCGGTTTATTCAGCGCCTCTGGCGTCTATTTCTATATTTTCCTATAGAATAATGTACCGTGTTTTATGGTGTGCTACATGCCGCATAAGAATCGTTACTATGTTTCGGTTTTCAAACCGTATAATAAATTATCCAAAGTTTGTAAAGATATATATGCAAAAGTGTGTAGACGACGTCTCAAAGATTGCCAATGGTCGCGACTTCGAACAGACAGTGATTACGATTCGCAATATATGAAGAAATTCATCTCTCAATATATTAATAGAATCTATAATTACGGGATCGGTTCCGAAAGAAATGCGAATATTTCACATATACAAAATACAAATTCTGATATCCTCAACGTTGTAACTATTAAGACTGTGCGTCTGGGAATCATTCCCCAACCATAGGCTATAGTTCTAAACAATCCATTAGCTATACGCAAAAGATGTGCGGTGACCGCTATACGTTTGGCGGCGGCTGAGGGTATTTACATCGTCAGCGGCGTCAGACGCTCATTGTTCTCGGTAGTGTAGTGCACGTAACAACGAATTGTGAAAACGAAAAAGCAAGCGCACGTCTTTTTTATAGATATATTGTATCCGGAATATTATCTATGCATTCGTCTATACTATAACCCGAGCAGAAATTTGTTCTGTTTGAGGTCCGGGCCTCATCGGGTTTTCCTTAATTAGTAATCGTGCCCGGATAAGGCGGCTCTACCGAGTCCTAATATGGCATGTAACGCTATTTCTGATCTGGCCGCGATCAGGCTACAAATCCGGGCGTTATCAGGCTCCCTATCCGGCCACGATCACTAAACCGGCCATGATCAGGCTCCTGATCGGGTCCATAGTAAAAAATGAGAGAATCCAATATATATAAAATGTATAACGCCAGTTTAAAATGATGTATTACTGGTTTATTTTTTAGCTAACCAGATTCACTTATAAAGGACTGATAATCTCGAACAAATCGCTAAATAATGAGGTTTTTTTAAATAGTGAATCTATCCTGCAGATCCAAAATATATACAAAACTCAGGACGAAAACAGAATAAAAATAAAAGGAACAGTGAGGAGTGTTAAAAGATTTATGTTCATATATCCATGTGACTCATCAATTTTTAAACCGTGACGCGTAAAAAGACGCACACGGAGAGAAATTTCTGTGTCATGACAACAAAAATAGTTTTGTTAGGATAACACAAAAAATTGGTCAGCCCAGCTAAAAGATTTGTCAGCCGAACAAAAGATTTATCAGCCGAACGTAACGATTTTTGTTGTCCCCGTTTTATGTTGTCATGACACAGAAATTTCTCTCCGTGCAACGTCGAAAAATGTTTATGATAGAATCAATCGATTGCAAAATGATGATTTTGGATATAAGTGACGCAGTCGCCGAGAAAATATATGCTGTTCCCCTTATACATGAATAATTGTGTAAGACAGATACATAAAAATACAACTATTTCTAATCGATATTATCACGATAATAAGCGATATTAGAGAGGAAACATCTCTTATTTATTTATTGTACACCGGTAATGGCAGATATGCTCTTCCAGTACTTTGATAATTTCGTCTGAAGTGGTGTATATTTTAAGTCAACCAGATTTGAATATTCTGGCTAAAAGCAGAGCCGCTTCTCGCTAGCCCAACCAGGAGTGACTGACCGATGCCTGGTCCCGACATGCTATGGAAAACTTTCGTCTAACCACATTGGAAATGTTGTACCTATACATAATCCGGGCGGGGTCGGGACCTCACTTAACTAACCAGATCAGGAATGCCCGGTCGGTGCCTGATCCCGGCTTGATGGGGAATATTTCAGGCCAGCCAGTTTTGAAATATTATACCGATATATAATCCGGACAGGACCAGGGCCTTATTCGGTTAGCCTGAACGGGCATGCCTGACCGATGCCTTATCCGGACCTGCTGGTACTTCAGGTAGATTTAATTAATTTCTGCTCGGGAAGAAAATCGTGACATGTCGTCGTGGTTGTAAATCGGTGCGTAGCCTGCACTATTTGCAACGTCCTTGGCAAACAGTGTCACCGACTTTTTAACCGGTGTTTTAATCAATCTCGATTAGCCCCTGTTTCAAAAAGTTTAACTCACATTTTAACCGAAATTATTTTTTTAAGCGATTTTTACTGCCGAATTGACCGATTGTAACCGACATTCTTACCGAATTTTTAAAAAGTCAATTTTGTTTAGTGAATTCAAGCGATTTTAACTGACAATTTAACCGAACGAAACGTCTTTAATCGGTTAAATTGTCGGTTACAGCCAGTGAAACAGTGGACTATCGAGACTTATCTTTTCTCGGTTTAAAATTCGGTTAACTTCAGTTATTTTCAGTTAACACTACAGCTTGCCAGGGGTGACATAACCTGCTTTTTAATGACTTCCGAGATCGAGACAAAAAGTAGTGATGATCTTTTTATGTGATCTTAAATTAGAGAAAAATAAATTATTGAAATGAATAAATATTTAATAATTAAACAAAACAACGAGTATTTTTTAATACTCCATTTTTGTAACCTATCCCTATCGTACCTTTATATATCTTTACTTTTTATTGATTTAAACATCATTTTTACTGTACGAATTTCCGACATTCATTGGTATACGATACATCAGTAAGTACATAACTGGCTTAGCAATCTTCAGTATGCTGCATTTAACCAGCAATGTAATGTTGGTAAGTGATTCGTGAACACAACTGCCATCGTTTGCCATACTGTATATTAGACACGAAAAACTCGCGTTTACTGTACCGTATGGCAATCATTGCCAAACTGGTCGAATAAACCGAATGTACTATGCTGCGTGGGAACCAACGCCACACTTTTTGAATTGTGGTTAGCAGAAAGTTCTCTCCTTATGGCGGTTCGGAATATCTAAAAAATTATTTGGTTTTCAATAACAATGGGTACTCTACAGTTTTTGAGGTTGCGGAACTATTATCACATTTTCTGAATATCAGATATTTGAGATTCGGATTCAGCGACTCCAAAAACCTTTACAATAAAATCTACATGCGCTTTCGAAAACTTTTTTTTTCAACACATTTTTGGCACGAAATGTTATTTTACCCCTGACAGCGAAGGGGTTAACTGCTGAGATTTTAATGTGGTAATACGGTGGTTAAGATTATAACTAATGGGAAATAATTATCTAAGTTGAAAAATAAAGCTTAAGATATGTTAGGATTTACTACACAGTTCGATCTAATGAAAACTGCAGAATCGAAAGATAAGATCGCTAAGATCGGATCACGTGTCCACTATAAATGTTTACAAGGAAGCTTTGGTTCCGTACCATCTACGACGATGCGGAGTTGTGCCAACACGATGACTGAGGCAGATCAGGGAATAGAAAGAGCAAGACGGAGTAAGCTGTCTAAATCGGACTTTGACTTAGTTGAGCCGAGACCGGCTGTGTCATGGCTTGGAGAACAAGCAAGAAAGCAAGTGTAATAATACGTTACTACTACCGCTGGTGCTGATGTTGGGTATTACGGATGTCGTTGACCGGTCGAACCCTCTACGCCAACCAAGCTTTTGCTGACCAAACAATACGTCTCTCAGCGTAGAACGCGGATATACAAACTTCTAAACTACCCTTTTACTCAACTTATTTATATTAAATTCATCCAATACATGTAAATATGTAATTCACCGAATGAAGGCTACTAACCCTACGCCTCATGAATTATTGTTTTTCCCTTTAGACTTATGACTCGGGTGTAATACACCCCACGCTTTTCTTGATTATAAAACCGATCTTATGGAACTAAATGAACTTTATCATACATTAATTTCTTTGTTTGTTTATACGGAAGAGAACGATGTATGATACATTCGATTTAATTAACATTTAGTTACACTGTTAAAAAAATCTGTATTAAAATTAATGCAAAAGTGTTGGAAGTTTTTTTGCGGATACCGTATATGAAATTTTGTATACATGTGTATATGAAAAATCATAACATTTAGAGGAATATTAAAATTCAACGTTATTAAGATTTAATGTCAATATGACCATATGCATAAACTGTGCATTAAATTTCATAAACATGTATGATGAATTTTCATATGAGCGGTATCTGAAAACTCAAGCACATATGTGGTGGAAATTTAAAGTGGACATAAAAACAATTTTTAAAAATAGAAATATTATTCGGACATTATTTTTTCAAACAAATTATGTCATCAGAAATTGTTGGGTATAGATTTTCGCCACAGAAAATTTTTCGCCTACACTGGGGTTTGAACCTACGACCTACTTACCTAAGTACCTAACAACGCACGCACGCTACTAACTACGCTATCAACGACTTAGTAATTTTGGATATCTAAATGACATAAGAGTTGTGTAACTATTATTCTCTGAAGTATACTTATAATTGACATAACAAAAGAGCGCGAAGTGGGTTGGAAATATTTTCAAGTGAACATAATTTTTGGACGAACGGAATCTTTTTCTCACGAGGAAGCTCAGGTATTCGGATTTTCGAAAAAATTATATCCACAGACCTGTGAAGTTCTAACAACAAACATAAATCAAACATAAATTTGCCGCAATAGCAGTGCGAGATGCTCCAGTGGTTAAAAAAAAATCGATTTTGGGAACCTCGAGTAACTTATCAGCTAAGTAATGTCGCTGAAGCTAGCAGGCAGTTCGGCAGTCAGTTCGCCGCGCGGGTAGGGGTTCTCACTAGGGGTGTGCACGAGCCTGCTCGAGCAGGCTCGGTCTTCGCTTTCTTTGCTCGAGTAGACTCGAGCAATGTATCGAGTCTTCGTTAGGCTCGTGCCGCTCGAGTTTTGGCCAGGCTCGATGCGCTCGAGTTTTCGTTAGACTCGAGCCGCTCGAGTTTTCGGTAGGCTCGATGCGCTCGAGTTTTCGGTAGGCTCGATGCGCTCGTGTTAAATAATTGAAATTGAAATCATTTTGTGAAGATGAACCATTTCGTGGGTAAACATTATTTTGTTAATTTGACAATTTTGTTTGTATTCGTCGAATTGTTTATTAAATTCGAAAAGTAACAAAAAAATATTTATATTTTATCGAATTGACCAATTTTATGCAGACTTATTAAATTTATTAAATTAAGTTAAAACTCGAATGGTATTGGAATTGCACGTATCTCGTATCAACTCATCTTATTGTCTGTTGTCGATTTCCGAATTAAATCTTTTGCTGCATGTTCTGCATGCGATAAGGACAAGTTAATGTTTACTATTATTTTGCATAAATCTTCAACTCTAGTGAAATTAAAACCACGTTATAGGTTCTCACCAAATGTAACGCAAATGATGGCTTAATATTTATGTAGAAAATTCAGCTTGACATCGAGTAATTTCCGAGGATATTTTCAAAAAATTCAAAGTGCAATAAAATTTAAATCCGTTTACGTCAAATCCGGAGGCAAACTGTATTTCATAGTATTTCATGTGTGAGTCAAACTTTATACAAACTGGTGAAAAAATTTTTATTTCATTTTTGCGAGAATAACTTATATTTCTTTGCAGTAAAGTGAAAATTTACCATCACAACGCCTATACCTTCGACCAAACTTATCTTTCATAATAAATTATCATGAATTTAAGGAGAATATAGCTACCAGATACTTCAAAATCTACAAAAGTTATATACAGACACTAAAAAATAAAAGCAAATTTACTGTGTCAAGAGATACGAAATTCACAAAACTGGTATGCGGAATAATGATTAATGTGACATTTAATGTAAAACTAATAACAGTAGGGTAAAGTTATACACGTGAAGATAATTAAAAAAAATATTTGTATAGAAATTACACAACGTCTGTAGCAATCCAGTTATTACATGACTACGATTGTAAAAATAAAATCAACTTCTTAATATTAGTTGGTGGATTTATCAATTTATATATAAAAGTTTGATATTTGTATAAATATTACAATTTCATCGTCATGAATTTAGTACAATTTTCTCTAAAACGTTTAAGGTTGTTAATCAGTCGGGAACTGCGGGGTGAGGCGGCGGGATGACTAGGTGGCGCGCGGTGTGCGGTGCGGTCGTTGTGGGAGAGAGACAGCTGCGTATTCAGTTCCCAACCAAAGCTGCCAAGTCGCTTAGTTTTTGCGCGAAATCTCCGTTAAATAACTTATAACCCCATAATTTTTTCATCGAATCATTATCCTTGTCCTTTTTTCTATATAGTGTGTATTTTTCATAAGGCTGACATTTCACGTTTGGAAAATATCGTTCGATAAATGTGATCGGCGGTACATCAGCTTGGAAAACTGAACTTTAGTAGAATCTTAATCGCCAGAAAATAATAAACAACATTTTTTATGTGTATACAATCTAACTCCTTCTACCGATTTTCATTAAATTGGATATCGAAAATCACTGAACATTGCTTCGTTTACGTAGAAAACTTGTTCGCGCAAGATCAAGTTTTGCGATAACGTCAATTTTTTGAATACTCAAAATCTCCATAAAGTCTGTGTCGCTTTATCGATTTTTCCCCAATTCAGTATCAATGTTTGCGTTACTATGTCAAAGTTTCGTGCTAAGTTAACGGACAACATCTTGAGGATCATACAAAATCAAAATGCTTGAACCGATTTTAATCAAATATATACCAAATAAATATTTATCCGCACTATATGTGCCATGAAAGTTTGTGCTAACTAGGTCGAATAGTTCTCGAGTTATGCTGGTATGAATATTAGCCCCTCCATCAAACACAACCACATATTATCACACATAATCACATATACATATACTCTTTTCTTAACGATAAAGACCATTTTCAGTATGCAGTAATGAAAATCTCGAAAAAAAGTTCATAAAATCGCTTTCTCTATGGCCAAATTTTGTAGCATTTAGAAAGATCTTCACCATTTTTTCGAACAACCGATATAGAAAAAAAAGTTGCAAATCATAATCTGATAGTTTGGATATACGCACATGAATATATTGAGACTCGTTTATGTATAATAAATAATAATTTGTAAAATATGTAAATAAACATAAAAAATAACTTATTACATTTAATTCACCTTCATTCACATCCTTTAGGATGATCTGTTTAATACAGTTTTTCTCGGATGGATACATCGTCGATACGACTTCCCGAGAAAAAGTCTGTAGAAATAGCTGTATTCACGAAATTATGAAAGCCCCGATGTTTCACAATTTTCAATGGGTCCAGATCCCATATTATCATTTTTTCCAGGGCATCGGTTAACTTCTTTGCTCACACTGAGTTACGGTCGAGTTTCTTTGTCGTAATTTCGGTATTAGAGCTTGAATGAAAAAACGTATGAGTAATTAAGGGATGTACACGGTCGGCAACAGAAACTGTACAACATTTTTCTCGGATCCGATTCATCTTTTGGATAAAAGGCATGTACGTTGGCTGAATATTTCAAATGTTTCAATTTTTATATTCGTCCAAATATATGTTTTATCAAATTAAAATATTTCTTCGGTGCAATTGGAGTGGAAATGTTTAATTTAAAATAGATGATTATTTTTAAATTAAAGTTTATATACCTTCGATCGCGGGGTTCTTATGAAGCGGAGTATGACGCAAAAGAAAAGTCGTAGATCTTGACGAGCATTTCAAAACTTTATTGCACTCGTTGAACTTTGCCGATGTAGTACAGATCGTTGTGAATGTTTGCCATGCGATGTTTTTTTGGTGGGTCACCATTTCTACATCTACTAAATTCGCGAATTCGCCATCTTTTCTGCTATCCGAAGTGCCAGCAGTCGAAAAACTGTCCCGTGAATCGTCTTCCATATTTTTTAAAAATCAATAAAATCTGTATATTAGAAGTTCTTCCTGTGATTAAAATATCCATACACCTCGATACTTACTGCAGCAAGTGTATAAATCAACAAACCACACTTTTTCGAAATCGACGATGGTACTGATACCGAATCACAACGAAGGTCACACAAGGTGAATACTGACAAAAACACTATCTCTTCACCCGCGCTATAAAAATTGAAAGTGCGAAAGTTCTAAGTTCCACCGCAATAAGCTTTGTGCCGGTGCGAACGCCATCGACAGCTTTGTATATTTGAAAACCTTGGCCGTATATCTATATCTATTATATATATATCTCTCTATATTATAAAAAGATCTCGCCGCCGCCGCCGCCGCCGCCGTGTCAAGAATCGAGGGACTTAGAATAATTCGGGCTCAGGGCTTGACGGAAGGGGGGAGGAGAGGGGAGGGGAGGGGAGGGGGAGGGGACACCCTTCGGGGGGGGGGGGGGGGCACCCTTCGGAGGTGGCACCCTTGGGTAGGGGGCGATTGCGAGCGCGCGCAGCGCGCGAGCCACAATAAAATCCTAGTATATATATATATATATATCTCTATATTATAAAAAGATCTCGCCGCCGTGTCAAGAATCGAGGGACTTAGAAAAATTTCAGGGGTCTTTCCCATACTTCCCAGAGGTCTTTCCCATACTTCCTGGAGGTCTTTCCCATACTTCCTGGAGGTCTTTCCCATACTTCCCGGGAGTCTTTCCCATACTTCCTGGAGGTCTTTCCCATACTTCCTGGAGGTCTTTCTCATACTTCCCGGGAGTCTTTCCGATACTTCCTGGAGGTCTTTCCCATACTTCCCGGGAGTCTTTCCCATACTTCCTGGAGGTCTTTCCCATACTTCCCGGGAGTCTTTCCCATACTTCCTGGAGGTCTTTCCCATACTTCCTGGAGGTCTTTCCCATACTTCCTGGAGGTCTTTCCCATACTTCCTGGAGGTCTTTCTCATACTTCCCGGGAGTCTTTCCGATACTTCCTGGAGGTCTTTCCCATACTTCCTGGAGGTCTTTCCCATACTTCCCGGGAGTCTTTCCCATACTTCCTGGAGGTCTTTCCCATACTTCCCGGGAGCCTTTCCCATACTTCTTGGAGGTCTTTCCCATACATCCCAGGGAGTCTTTCCCATACTTCCTGGAGGTTTTTCTCATACTTCCCGGGAGTCTTTCCCATACTTCCTGGAGGTCTTTCCCATACTTCCCGGGAGTCTTTCCCTTACTTCCTGGAGGTCTTTCCCATACTTCCCAGGGGTCTTTCCCATACTTCCCGGGAGTCTTTCCTATACTTCCTAGAGGTCTTTGGGGAGATTGCACTTTTTTGGGGGAGATTGCGAGCGCGCGCAGCGCGCGAGCCACAATAAAGTCCTAGTATATATATATATATATATATATCTCTATATTATAAAAAGATCTCGCCGCCGCCGCCGCCGTGTCAAGAATCGAGGGACTTAGAATAATTCGGGCTCAGGGCTTGGCGGAAGGGGGGTGGGGAGGGGAGGGATGAAGGGAGCGAGGGGGGGAGGGGAGGTACTCTACGGGGGGGGCACCCTTCGGGGGGGACCCTTCGGGGGGGGGGCACCCTTCGGAGGTGGCACCCTTGGTTGGCGATTGCGAGCGCGCGCAGCGCGCGAGCCACAATAAAATCCTAGTCTATATTATAAAAAGATCTCGCCGCCGCCGCCGCCGCCGTGTCAAGAATCGAGGGACTTAGAATAATTCGGGCTCAGGGCTTGGCGGAAGGGGGTGGGGCTAAAGGCTTGGGGCTAGCCCCACCCCTTTCCGCAAAGCCCCGAGCCCGAATTATTCTAAGCCCTTTTCCAAAAACATAGGTCCCCCAAGGCTGCGGGCACCCTTCGGGGGGGCACCCTTAGGTGGGGGGCGATTGCGAGCGCGCGCAGCGCGCGAGCCACACTAAAATCCTAGTATATATATATATATATATATATATATATATATATATATATATATATATATGTACGCGTATAGTATATTTTGAAGACACTCTCGGCAACATTCTATTTCGGGGACATCTGGCTATTTTGAGGTCTGACCTCAAAATTTTATACACGTAAAGTGTAGTAAAGTGTGAGGACTGTCCCCAAATAATCAGCAGTCGGTCATTAGTATAGATTGGGAACACGGATCATATAGTGTTATTCCGGGGACAGTCCTCAAAGTAACGCTGTTACTTTGAGGACTCAAACAAACAAGTATACCTTTTGTACTATTCAAGGACAGACCTCTAAGTACGAAATATGTAGTTTTGTGATTTGACGACAGTGTTCAAAGCTTAGTGTATTCAGTGCTGTAGGGTGAAAAGGTTCTGAAACGGTTTTGAGTAGTTTTTACTCCATGTATTAGAGCAAGTGAATAGAAACTACTGTGTTGATATAAGTTAATTTGTATCAACATTTTTCCGAAATTATTGTTTTGTGGACATATAGGATATCAAAATTCGATTAAGTCAAACAATTATTTTCGGTTAAAAGACATTTTTCCAATGATGTGTATGTTGATGATATGATCAGAGTTTTCACAACTAATTTAAAACACTGTTGTAAAATTCAGGGATTTTATATGATTATCTTTCCATGTTTCATCGCAATGATAAAGATTATTTAGATCAGATGAATATTCCAATGTTCGAAGATTCTGTGTACCAAATCTGTACTGTTTACTCTACCATGAATCTACCATTTATAGAATTCGTGCAGGACAAGATTAAAATGCATTTGTTTTCAAAATAACGATAATTTCAATTTATTCAGAGGTTTCAGATTTGAATATCTGTGAGCAGCACAATTAACGAAAAAGATTCATTGATATATTTCATGAATATATAGCCTCAAAACACCCATAAGTACTCAAACTAGTCAATATATAGACGTATAGGTCCCCAAAAAAATACAATCCATGAAAACATTGTTGACTGGATTGTTTGAGGACACATTCGTCTATATATAGACTAGTCTGAGGACTTCTGGCTGTTTTGAGGACGTATGTTCATGAAATATATAATTGTGCTGCTCATCCCTGCTTAAAATGCCCGTTTAAAAACGATAGAAAACAAAGGATTTCGGAACCAAAAACACGATAGCTATCGTGCTTTTGGTTCCAAAATCCTTTGTTCTCTATCGTTTTTAAACGGGCATTTTTACTATACACAGATATTCAAATCTGAAATTTCTGAAGAAATTACAGTTATCGTTATTTTTAAAGCAAATGCATTTTAATCTCGAACGGTATATACGTTTCACATGAAAAATAAAAAAATGTTGAATCTGAAGACCATGAAATTTTCTTTGCAGCTGCATTATAATTATTACAATAGGGTAGATTCGGCATGGAAAATTCATCAACTGTTTTACGGGATTTCGTGGAAGAGTTTAGTCGGAACTATCAAGGTTGTAAATGACCAGCTGAACATCCAAATATGTGAAAAAGGTGTTTGAATCTCTGCAAGCAGCACAATTAACAAAAAGGTAGTTTATACATTTCGCGAACATATGTCCTCAAATCAGTCAGGAGTCCTCAAACTAGCCAATATACAGACGACCATGTCCTCAAAAATCCATACAATCCATAAAATGGTTGTTGACTGGCTTCTTTGAAGACATATTCGTCGATATGTAGACGTCGATATGTGTTTGAGGACTTCTGGCTGTTTTGAGGACATATGCACGGAATGAAAAAAATAGTTCCGGCTACCAATTCCAGTATATGCTGTGCCGCGTGTTAGTCACTGAAACTAAATCGGATTCGTAGTCTCAACTTTTTTCGATTGGTAGCAAAAATAGTACGTATGACTAACAACTTGGTTCCTGCAACTATCACGGCTGTTATCCAATCCAAATGATTCGTTACACGGAAGGAAAAAAGTAGTTCTGATAACTGATTTATCGGTCCCGACAACCAATTGAAATAGTTAGCATAGCGCCAACTACTCGGTCGATTGAAGAAACTATAACCTCGTTGGTAGAGTATCGATAGTAACAATGACCAGCTGAGATCATAAGCTCAACTCACCGGTTGGTTGGCGTAATATGTGTGTATAGTTTCAGGATTTGTGGCTGTTTTGATATAGATGTGAAATATAGATACGCCAATCGGATGTAAAAACTGATTCGCACGAAAATTCTACTGTGAAGAATACAATATGTAACGTAAACACAGCGGGGTTCAATCTTATCTCTGTGTTATGTTTATATTTTTTCCTTCGGTTTCGTCTTCACCATTGAAATGCTTGTTAACAATAGAGTTAAGAAGACGTTTCCGAGCGGCTCATTCTTGCTTTGTCGTAAGCACTAATGACGCCATCTCTTTTGCACTCGATAGCGTTTCACCGCCTGTTAAGAAGGGAAATACTACTTTTAAATATAATTTCGTTAAAGCAAGGTATAATCGTGAATATCTAATTTCTTCATTTTCTTCTATGCGACTAAAATTTTTGAAAGGAATGAAAAATCTCGGTGACAGATAGCATTGTGCTGTTTTTTCAAGATCGTGCATTTTTCATGCTAATACAAATTATTGAGATCGCGACAAATTTGTTTCATCCGAAAATGTGATTTCTGTCTTTTTTGTTGTTCCAAATGTAAATCATGAAAGTAAATATTGATGCTCATTAATTTCTATGAAAATATAAAAATAACGACATACATCAGTATAGTGTCTACTATGAGGGACTACGATTTTTGTACGGATAGTTTTATATGAGGACATATTCTATGTATACATATATATATGCGTCCTCATATGTGTCGTTAAATAAACTGAAAAATGTCCTGACGTACGTCGTTATATGAAAAGTCCTCATAGTCGCCAATCCTTACAAATTATTGAATTAAATCGAATCGAAAGTATAGATTCCACTGGAAATAGTTGTATATAACGTATATTAGCATCTAGCATCTATTTCAATGATTATATGTTACATTTTTTTGGAGTCCTCAAAGTATACTCTACGCATACATATATATATATATATATATATATATATATGTATGTCAAAGGGTCGATATGGGGTCCACGAGAACGTATTTAAATTTAGGTGTACATAGATCTACATTGCGTAATAGAAGTATACAAACCTATCGAAATCACTATGTATATCGCCAAAAAAAATATATAATCAAATTTAGGTTTTTTATGTGAATGGGTTAAAACAAGTACCACATATATTTATGCATTGGTAAATCCTAGGACCACTATTATTTGCAGCAGGCCTTTACACTGAGAGAAATCGTGATAGTGTAATCAACTTTAAATCCATATCTGTAGATTTTTAGTCCATGTAACAATTTGAATAGTTATTTTTATTGATTTAATAGTTAAATTAACAACGTTATTGTTACTGTAACTAATTCTATAGTTGGCACAACATAATGTCGTAGTTACTTTTACAGTGAATATATAGTGAAATAAAACCTTAGTCACTTTTTACACATTTACAAGCGTGTTCTTTTAACATATCATTACCATGGACAAACAACACGCTTGAAAGTGTGTAAAAAGTGACTACAATATAAATCATAGAAAACAACACGCTTGGCAACACGCTTGTTTTTGCAGTGTATAAAACATTGATTGTCCATATAATATATATTATAAGGACAAATAGCTACATGATGCGTTCACAATTAAAAATGAAATGAGGCTTATATTATTTGCAATTTACCAAAGAATTTTTTCATTATGCATTGTAATGGTACATGTCAGGACCAGTCCGTGCGTTGTAAGGGTAATTGCGCGGACCGTTTTCTATTTTTTCAGGGTCGGACCTGACATTCACCGTTACAACGTTGGGATCGGTACCGGCATGTATCATTACATATAAGAACATACAATAGTTCATCTCTCTGCTCACAAGCATAGAAAGTGGATACGCTTCATTAAGTCTCTTTGCGACTTGTTAGCATTGTGAGACACGATCGTTGTCTAATGGCTAATATCGTAAGATTGTAATCGAGCCGATGTCAAAACGACCAAGCAACTGAACTTGTTTTGACCTACGCTTATTGAGCTAAGCAAGTGTAAGAATATATCGATATCTATGTTCGTAACATTTCAAGATTTGTTTAATATATCGACACTAACGCTCGCAAAGTTTCAAGATTTGTTTAATATAGAAATGTAATATAAGAATGTTGATACGAACAAGGAAAACATTTGCTTACAGCTGCGTTACTCATAGTTAATCAGAATGTGGATAAGTCTGCAACAATGTATTTGATAGTTATGATTTGATTAAAATAAAGTCTTTGGTATAAAACATTGATTGTCCATATAATATATATTATAAGGACAAATAGCTACCTCATGCGTTCACAATTAAAAATGAAATGAGGCTTATATTATTTGCAATTTACCAAAGAAATTGTTCGTTATGTATTCTAATGGTACATGTCGGGACCAGTTAGTGCGTTGTAAGGGTAATTGCGAGGACCGTTCTGTATTTTTCCAGGGTCGGACCTGACATTCACCGTTACAACGTTGGGATCGGTACCGGCATGTATCATTACATATAAGAACATACAATAGATCATCTCTCTGCTCACAAGCATATAAAGTGGATACGCTTCATTAAGTCTCTTTGCGACTTGTTACCATTGTGAGACACGACCATTGTCTAATGGCTAATATTATAAGATTTTAATCGAGCCGATGCCGAAACGATCGAGCAACTGAACTTGTTTTGGCCTACGCTTATTGAGCTAAGCAAGTGTAAGAATATATCGATACCTATGTTCGTAAAATTTCCAGATTTGTTTAATATATGGACACTAATGCTCGCAAAGTTTCAAGATTTGTTTAATATAGGAATGTAATATAAGAATGTCGATACGAACGAGGAAAACATTTGCTTAAAGCTGCGTTATTCATAGTTAATCAGAATATGGATAAGTTGCAACAATATATTTGATAGTTATGATTTGATTTAAATAAAGTCTTTGATATAACACATTGATTGTCCATATAATATATATTATATGGACAAATAGCTACACCATGCATTCACAATTAAAAATTAATATTAGGCTTATATTATTTGCAATTTACCAAAGAATATTTTCGTTATGTATTGTAATGGTACATGTCGGGACCAGTTAGTGCGTTGTAAGGGTAATTGCGGGGACCGTTTTCTATTTTTTTGAGGGTCGGACCCGACATACACCGTTACAACGTTGGGATCGGTACCGACATATATCATTACATATAAGAACGTACAATGGTTTATCTCTCTGCTCGCAAGCATGGAATGAAAAAAAAACTAATTATTTTGTGCTCGATCTCTTTTATAATTGTGTATATGATAAACTCGAAAGTGATATCAGGAGAATGACGAATATACGGTTTAAGTTACAGATGCTTTCGGGGATTAATTGCAAATAAAAGTTAAACATTTTATTGGGAACGACGTTCAAGAGGAACTGATTCTTTAGCAAATTTAAAAACCTGTCTCAAGATATTTGACATTCATATAGAGGTCCCATTCAATATCGAAGGTTGATTTGCCATATGCGAAAGAAATCTGTTAAAACAGCCTGTTTTCGATGAAACTGTATACGACAGACCGAGGGGCAGTTTGTTCATAATTCTAGTAATTCTAAATTAAGCGTAAAATGAGTTCACGTTCAGATACGATTGGTAACATCAGAACTAATTTCTAGATTCTGGATTGCCATAACCTCCCCGTGATCCGAAATATCATCGGTCCCCATAATATCCTTTTTACACGTAATAAACTAGGTCCCCGTAATATACAATATACATAAATGGAATTGTGGGGACCGGTACCGGAATGATCCCTTTCATATAGAAAAATATCGGGACCGTCCCCATATGTGCCAAATGTCCCCATAAGTACCACAAAACCTCCGATATGGACCTGGAATGTACCCTTTGACATACATATATATATATATATATAGCCAATTGTATATAGATATACGGCCAAGGTTTTCAAATATACAAAGCTTCCGATGGCGTTCGCAGCGACACAAATCTCTTTGCGGTGGAACTTAGAACTTTGACACTTTCAATTTTTATAGCGCGGGTGAAGAGATAGTGTTTTTGTCAGCATTCACCACGTGTGACTTTTGTTTTGACTCGGTATCGGTACCATCGTGGATTTCGGAAAAGTGGTAGCTTGATTTATTCTTGCTGCAGTAAGTATCGAGGTGTATGGATATTTTAATCACAGGGAGAAATTCTAATATACAGACTTGGTTGATTTTTAGAAAAACTGCTGGCACTTCGGAAAGCAGAGAAGATCACGAATCCGCGAATTTAGTTGATGTAGAAATGGTGACCCACCGAAAAAGCGTCGTATGGGAAACATTCACAAGCATCAATGCTACCACGGCGAAGTGCAACGAATGCAATAAAGTTTTCAAATACTTCTCAAGCTCTACAACTTCTCTCTTGCGTCATACGCGGCTTCACAAGAACCCTGCGAACGAAGGTATATATACTTAAATTAAAAAATGCTCATACATTTTTAATTAAATATTACCATTGCAAGTGCACCGAAGAAATTTTTTTTTGATAAAACATATATTTGGACGAATTAAAAATGTGAAACATTTGAAATATTCAGCCAAACGTACATGTATTTTATCCAAAAGATAAATCGGAGCCGAGAAAAATGTTTTACAGTTTCTGTTAGCGACCGAGTACATCACTTAATTACTCATACGTTTTTTTTTTTCATTTTAGCGTCTAATACTGAAGTTACTACAAAGAAACTCGACCGTAACTCAGTGCGAGCAAAGAAATTAACCGACGCCCTGGCAAAAATGATTATTTGGGATCTGGAGCCATTTAAAATTATAGAACATCGGGGCTTTCGCAATTTCGTGAATATAGCTGCACCAGATTACGAAATACCTCGCGAACGACTTTTTCTCGGGAAATCATACCGACGATGTATGCATCCGAGAAGAATCGTATTAAACAGATCATCCTAAAAGATGTAAATGAAGGTGAATTTAATGTAGTAACTCATTTTTATGTTTATTTACATATTTTACAAATTATTATTTATTGCACATAAACGATTATAAATATATTCATGTGCGTATATCCAAACTATCCGGTTTTGATTTGCAACTTTTTTCCTATAAGTATCGGTTGTTCGAAAAAATGGTGGACATATTTCTAAATACTACTAAAGTTTGTCATAGAGAAAGCGATTTTATAAACTTTTTTCCAGATTTCCACAATAGCTTACTTAGAATGGTCTTTAACGTTAAGAAAAGAAGTTCAGAGTTGTATACGTATGTATTTATGTACGTGTATGTGCGGCTCTATATATGACGATATGTGGTTGTGTTTGATGGTGGGGCTAATATTCATATCAGAATAACTCGAGAACTATTCGACCTAATTATCACAAACTTTAATGACACATATAGTGCGGATAAATATTTGTTTGGTATATATTTTATAAAAATCGGTTCAAGCATATTGATTTTATATAATCCTCAAGATGTTGTAAATGTGCGTTAACTGAACACGAAACATCGACATACTAACGCAACCTTTGATATAGAATTGGGGCAAAATCGATAAAACGATTCAGACTTTATGGAGATTTTGAGTATTCGAAAAATTGACTTTATCGCAAAACTTGATCTTGCAAGAATAAGTTTTCTACGTAAACGAATCAATGTTCAGTGATTTTCGATATACAATTTAATGAAAATCGTTAGAAGGGATCAGATTTTATACACATAAAAAATGTTGTTTATTATTTTCTGGCGATTAAGATTCCACGAAGTTCAGTTTTCCAAACTTATTAAACAAAAATATATACGGTACTAAATTTCAGGAGTATCTACGCTCGCGTTTACAACCGACGTATGGACGTCTCGATCTGTTGAAAGTTACATATCGTTAACTGTTCATTATGTTACAAAACATTTCGAGGCGAAACAATTCACTTTGGCAATGGTCCCCTTACCTGAAAGTCATACCGCCAACAACCTACATTCTGTCTTAAAAGCGACGATTGCTGAGTGGGACCTCGATTCTGAACTGATTAGATCCATCTTTTTTACAACGGATAACGCTGCTAATATTGTGGCAGCTATTAGATTAAGCACGGACTGGCTGCGAATTCCATGCTTTGCGCATACGTTACAACTCGCCGTCAAAGACACTGTTCAGGTAACTAAAATCAGTTCAATTCTAATTTTCCAGATATCGCGCTAACATTTGGTACACAAGTTGATTATCATATAATGTGTGAGATTGAATTTACCCCACATCGGTTGAGAGATTCGAATGTTATGATATTTAAAATGTTTTTTGAAATGCTTTTCACACTATAACTTTTTCCGATATTAATGTAATTAGCCACACTGTTCACTATAAATTTACAATACCGGACTAGAAGTAATAATACTGGAAAAGATTTTAGAAATTTGGAGATTTACTGTTACAATATACTAGGAACTTATATTCTATTTTTCTCTTTTCTTCTCGTGTCGTATGTAAATTTCGAGCTTATAATTCGAGTAATGTAATATTCTGTGTTAGTCGCTAATTTCGCAATACCGCTTATGAATATCACCATGAACTAATATTAAAAAGTTGATTTTATTTTTACAATCTTCGTCATGTAATAACTGGATTACTATAGACGTTACGTAATTTTTATAAAAATATTGAAAAAATTACCTGTTGTTAAGTTTACAGTGAATATCATACTAATCATTATTACACACACCAGTTTTGTAAATTTCGTATCTCTTCTCACAGTAAATTTACAATCTTTTTGAACAGTTTAGAATTTTATACACAAATAAACTGACATTCAACCATGATGGGTGTTGGATTTGACAAAAATCGATCAGGTGGTTGAAATAAATGGTTTATATGAATGACAATTTGCTTTTATTTTATAGTGTCTGTATATAACTATTGTAGATTTTGAAGTATCTGATAGGTATTTCCTCCTTAAATTCATGATAATTTATTTGAAAAAAAAGTTTCTTCCAAGGTATAACCGTTGTGGTGGTAAATTTTCATTTTACTGCAAAGAAAAAAAGTTAAATTATTACGTTAATTAAAATCAAAAGTTAAATTATTACGATACAATTAATAGTAAGAATTCTGTTGTTTAGAAATTCGATGAATTCATCGCGTTATGTCGAAAGGCGAAGTCGATAGTAGGCTTCTTTTCACGCTCAACAACAGCACACGAAAAGTTAGCCAAAGTTCAGCTGAATCTCGTGCCGGTGGAACAGCGAGTACGACATGATGGCGAGACTCCTCACTTTGAAAAAATATCTGACCATTGTGTTGTGCGATAAAGGTACATGTAACTAATAATAATTAATCTATAACTGAAGAACCGTTTAACCGATTGAACTAGTATTTGGAAAATTCGTCTTAGGTTGTTGCGATTTTCAGATAAAACGTATGCAGAAACTTCGATTTTATAGCTTTTCGATAAAAAAAAAAAAAAAAAAAACAAGCGTGAATGCTCTAATTTACGTAAAATTTATGATATTGTGTCAAATAGTTTTTTGTAAGTGCAGCTGTATTTAATGTTTGTTAGGAAATTTGGCCCAAATCTGAAAAACGGCTCGGATTTTATGGAGTTTCCAAGTTTTCGGAAAAATTACGTTATTGTATTATATGTTCACTGATGCTAAATACACAATTTATTGGAGATCAGTAGAAGGGCTATATGGAAACAAAATGTCTCGACATTGTTTCTTGACAATTGACATTTTGCTAAAGTTCAGTTTTTCAAATTTATCTAAAACAAGGATGCAAAGCTTCCTCTATGATGAAGACGACATTAATGAACATACTTCCTCATAGGGGTACATTTGTAAAAAGTTAAAAATAATGAGAAAGCAATATACAAGATTCGACTTTGCATCGTTATTTTGTGGTTTACAGTGATTAGGGTAAGCTGTAATAATTGTCTGTTGTAAATAATTATAAGGTATGCCAACCAACTTTACGCCGAGTGAATGGCAGCGTATGGAAGCGTACGTAAAATGAAACGGGAGTTCTGTATGATCAAATTTAGTACTGCCGCATCGATGTCGCAGTTTCCCAAAATTCGAAAATCGCTTATCATCATCATGATTAAGATCATACATTTCAAGAGCCATTTTTTCATTTGAAATCGCACGAAATAGTCAATGAGCAGACGAATATTTCAATATTTTAAAGGATATAATTTTTTGATTTTGGTAACTTCAATGTTGATGCGGCAGTACTAAACATTATCGAACATGTTTCTGCCTTTACACAATTTCATAGTCCATCGAAAGCAACCACAATCTCCATGAGCGCTTCACCACGTAGAAAAAAAATTATAAAAATCGCCGCTTTTCATGAATTTTGGCCTTGATGCGGCAGTACTTAATATCGCACACTTGCCAGATTTCCCGAAATTTTTTTTTTTGTGATAATCAATACAGCATTTCAGGAGCAACCGATTCTAAGAAAATTATGTTTTCTTGAACAGCCCTAGTGTACATTGTCTAAAACTTGACATCTATGTTATTTTCGTTATTGTAAATCACATAAAAAATTATCAACAAATGTACACCTTTTTTAAATTGATGGACATATTAAACGTTCCCGAAAGGTCCCGATTTTGCAATGAATAATTAATATCTCGGATTCTAGAGGTGTACATTGTTTATAATCCGGCAGATATCTTCGGATAAGTATTCTAAACAATATAGGAAAATACCAGCATATGCACACCCTTGGATCTAGATATTTATAATAAAAGAGTCGTGCGGGCGATCTAATTCGGGTATTTACCTTCATTATATCGTTTTTTCTTATTGTTTACATAACGTATACCTCGACAGATACTCTTAGATCGTAATTGATATATTTATTTGCTGTTAGCAACTTTTATAAATGCTGAAAACACGAATTATGAGACGACAGAGTTGTGTAAACCAAGAACTACGGTAGCGCGTGAGAACCCCTGCCCGCGCGGCGAACTGACAGTGAGGCGAACTGAAGGTGAGAACTGAGGCTGAGCTGCCTGCTAGCTTCAGCGACATTGCTAAGTAATAAGTGTTAGCGATCTAGTGCGGGTTTTTTTTCGTTATTGGAAAATGTGTATTAAATTTCAAATCAGTCACTAAAAATTCCTAAAATGCATGTTGATTTTCATGTACTGATTTAGTAATTATTGATTTAATAATCATGTATTGTAATTTTCTATCACCGGATTATCGAAATTCATTGATCTGTATTAAATTTATTATGCAAACATATTAACTTCGATTTCCTATACCAAGTTGTACAAAATTCATACACGTTTGTATAGGAAAAACTCGAACATTTTTTACAGTGTAGTGAAAAATCCATTTAAGATCACGGAAACGAAAAAAGCAAAAACCTTTTTTTAATAAAAAATTGTATCTATTCAACCGATTAACCGATTCTCAAATTTCAAACGGAGTTTTAAAGAGGATATTCGAGACTATCCGAAAAAACACTGTCACTATGTTTCGTTAAAAAATTCTATTTATTTGTGACCTTGAAAATTACGAAAACGCGCAATTTGATAAACGGAAAAAGTCACTGACCAAGTCACGAAAAACTGTACTTAAGGTAGTCCTTGCGCCTGGTATTCATTTTGCATAATGAATAAACTATTAATTTCGAGTACCCGAAGGTATTCAAGTACTCGAAAGTATTCGAGAACCCAAAAGTATTCGAATATCCGAAGGTATTTGAGTACCCGAAAGTATTCGAGTATCGGAAGGTATTCGAGTACCCGAATGTATGCGAGTATCCGAAAAAGAATAAAAAAATTACTCGACTCGACCTGCCTCGAAAAAAAGTGCTACTGGCACACGCCTACAGTCGATTATACATCAATAATAATTGTCTAAAGGGTACATTGTGCTGGAGTTCTGATATGAAAAAGAAAAGAGCATGATAGTATATACTCACATGAGGTCCGGACGAAAGTGATGAATCATCGCACAGAAGGCAAGACCGTCTCTCCAAGAGGTGGTCATGTTTTGCACGTTAACTCCGGGATAACCGTCCGTTATCCTTCGACACCATAGTTCCAGAGCCTTCGTGCCACGACGTTCAGTCATTTTTTATACTTTCTTCTTCTCTGCGTTTCCGTTTCTGCTTCTTTTCCCGCTGCTCTCAGACTCGCTCTTTAAATCAACCGATATTCACGCCCTCCGACTTTTCCACTTCAGTAACTGGAATGTCAAGGAAATCTGCAAATTAAATTCACCGATTATCAATTTTATAATCCTCCAACAATTAAGAATTTCGTTACTTTTCTAATTCTATAATACTTTAACAGTATAACATTTCATTAGTCTTTAATATATCATGTTGGATATTGTAAAAGTATTCATTATGAAAATTAATATACTTTTGTTGGAGATTTTTATACATAAACCGGGATAATACATTTAATATAGAAGCATGATGTAAAATTAATGAACGATACATTAAACACATTGAAAAAGTCATGTTTAATATAAAAATACTGCAATATTACTATATATTTGTATATTAAATTTAATATGCCGGTTTATGCATAAAAACTTCCGATAAATGTATATTAATTTCATGAACATTTTTTGCCAGTATTGTGATTCACTTGACGATTTATAAGTCACTACGTTGTGAAGAATATGTCGTCCCGTGTAACTTCCAAGTCAGTTCCCTATAATTATTTCACCCGGTCAATCAATCGGAACAAAAAATCAAATGATTATTATACGCTTGAAACATTATTTATCAGTGGGGCTCAAACGGATTCGTATCAATGGATATCATATATAGAAGCAGGCGCGATAAAAACCGCTGGACTGAGAGAAAAGTTTGTTAACAGTTAACAAATCAAGTGTTAAATATGACGAAATGAACCATTTAGTTGTTGGTTCGAATTCGAATTCGAATTCGAATGTGTTGCGTTGTAGACATCACACTCTCATCGCGTCATTTGTATCGCGTTTCGCTAACTGGTTTAAAAAATGGTAAACAAATAAAAGTTTATTTACAAATACGTAGTAAACTTTTTATTATATAGAAAAAATCATTAAAAATCAGGTATATTTCAGAAATCGGCCATTTTTTCGGCTTCAGGTCTAAGATTTTGCAGGTTCAGAGGGTATACTTAACTAAACGAAACTGCTGAAGAGAAAAAAAAAAAAAAAAAAAATATTTGTTTTTTTTTTCAACACCCTTAATTATTTTGTGTGAACAAAAAATCGGCCATAATGTCTACATATAACAAAAATAAATAAATAAAATAATTTAAAATTCAAATATAATATTCTGGTAATTTTTACGACTTTTGAGAAAATTAAATATGAATGGTACCGTAGAAACTTAGCCATTTTTGGGAATTCCGGCTTATAACTTTACTAATAGATAGATTACATGGAAATGAATGTTTTCACAGAAAAAGAAATAATCGATTTTTTTAAATTTTTGACCTGACTCCACCCCCCCCCCCCCCCCCCCCTTAAAGCTAAACGGTAGATTTGATAAGATTTTAAAAAAAATTTAAAGTAAATATAAATTTTGGGAAAGTAAAATAAAGAATTACTATTTCATATTACCGACAGTTGTAAATCAAACTATAAGAGAAAGGCGTAAATTTAGACTCGAAATTGTCAATCTTGTCTCGTTGGCACACGCAGAAAAAAAAAGTAGTGATACAACCACTTTTTTATGAGTTTGCTATAAATGAATTGTGATCGTCATTTGTTCATTTACGGAAACTGAATAAATGATGGTCACAACGCATATATGGCGAATTCATTTAAAAAAGTGGTTGTGCCAAATACCCGAGCAGAAATTAATTCAAATTGCCTGAAGTACCATCAGGTCCGGATGAGGCATCGGTCAGGCATGCCTGTTCAGGCTAGCCAAATAAGGCCCGGGTCATGTATCCGTGTAATATTTCAAAACTGGCTGGCCTGAAATATTCCCAAACAGGCTGGGATCAGGCACCGATCGAGCATTCCTAATTCGATTAGCTAAATGAGGTTCCGACTCCGCCCGGATCATGCATAGATACAACATTTCAAATGTGATTGGACTGTAGTTTTCCATATCATGTCGGGATCAGGAATCGGTCAGGCACTCCTGGTCGAGCTAGCCAGATGCAGCCCTGCTTTTGGCCAGAATATTCAAATCTGGTTGACTTAAAATATACACCATTTCAGACCAAATTATCAGAGTACTGGAAGAGCATATCTGGCATTACCGGCGTACAATAAATAAATGAGAGATGTTTACGGTATAATATCGCTTATTATTGTAATACTATCGATTAGAAAAAGATGTATTTTTATGTATGTGTTTTACACAATTATTCATGTATAAGGGAAACAGCATATATTTTCTCGGCGACTCCATCACTTATATCTAAAATCATCATTTTGCGATCGCTTGATTCTAACATAATCATTTTTCAATGTTGCGTTTGTTTTACGCGCCCATTTCAAAATTGATGAGTCACATGGATATATGTACATTAATCTTTTAACACTTCGCACTGTTCCTTTTATTTTTATTCTGTTTTCGCCTTGAGTTTTGTATACATTGTAGCGACCGAGCGAAATAATTACGACACCAATTATTTAAAAGAACAATAGGCAGAATATTTATTTAACCCGGAATTGCAAATGTCAACGTTTTGTCACCGTGAACACGTCCATGCTTGTCAAGGTCCCGAAAAACACTGTTATCAAAAACTACACAAGACAAGACGCTGCCGCAGTATCTTTTACACGAAGCAACTCGTTTTAGCCACTTTTTTTCGAGGTTAATATGTTAAATTAAGAAAATGATAGCGTTTGGAAGCTTTTTTTAGGTATAATCAGATACTGCAGCTAGAAACACTTCGTTTGAGACCAAAACGTCCTTCGTACCTTCCCTCAGCGCAGTGATATCGTGATTTGTATATCGAAACTTCTCTGAAATATTCTAAAAAATTCAGTCGTTTTTCGCAGGACCGTGAACCTAGCTTTTTCGCAGGACCGTCAACCTAATTTTTGCAGGACAGGGATCCTATCCGTCGCAGGACCGGGGTTCCAACCAACCGGTATCCGAACCGCTATATATTCCCATTTTATTTTATATTGGTTGGTTTATTTCCCAACATTGAATTAGAAACAGAAGTAATGAAGTGTTTAATATTTTTTGATAATTCAGTGGATATATTAGCTCAGTTCAGAGTTTTCACTTCAGGCTTACACACCAGTAAATGTTTTGATTTGATGTGAAAAGTGATAGAAAAGTGATTGTATTTTGTGATGGTTTTTAAGTTTTAATAAATTCAGTTATTCTTTTTTATTTATACGTTCATGATTAGCCATTAATAAATTATTCTATCCCATCCTAACCTCATGATGTCATGTAGCAAAATACACGTTTAGTGTAATAAGGTTTATTAAAGTTTCATTTTTATTTTTTGCTACTTTGCAATTCACTTTCAAGCTACTAATGACATGCAGTGAAATAATGTGCCTCTTGGTGAAATTAAATATCAAAACTAAGACAGAAATAATAATAGAGTGTGCTTCAATTTATATGCATAGCAAGTTTTATTTTTTTAATAAACTTAATAAAATCAGTGGTAATTCAGTCATTAACTGAGATTTGCGTAATCCAGTTTTTTAATGCAACCTCATAATGACACTTAACATCATCTAGCTACATTGTCTGTTTATATACTAAACTCAGTGACTTTCTATGTTTGTTGGTTGATTATTTACTCTTAAGCTTCTAATATTATCTGGTAAAATTTAGTGGTTTTTATTTGTTCAAGCATAATTCAATCATACGCAATCTCCCAGTCATTCTATATGATACTGAATCGCTTGGTTTGACAAGTTATTATCACAACTTATACAGGAATAATAAAGTGTTTGTCAATTTCTATGTGTAACAAGTTTTATTAATTTATATATGTAACAAGTTTCATTGTTTAATATATTCATAAAAAATCTGTGGTTATTCAGTAATTAACAGAAATTTGTGTACTATAGTTTGTTCGAAACGTTGTTGTTAGTGTCTATTCGAGTTTAACTTGGATTTGTGGATTAATGTTTTTCGCAACCTGCACCTTCTGAACATTATCCAGGAAAAAGTCAATTTTTATTAAGATAAATTATTGGAACAAACAGAGGTGGTGTGATTTTTGCAATGTACATTTTTTTTCTAAATTTAAATAGAGTAATAAAGTCACCTAGAAAAGACACGAAAGATGTCAGTCTTAATTATATGCAGGTCCTGAAATAATAACGATAACACATATCACACGAAATTAATCAAAATGATTTGTATTGTTAATTTTGTAATTCTCCATGAAAAAAAACCTATCATTTTATCTTGATATTTATACCATTTTTTAATGTGGCAGTATTTTTAGGATTCTGACTCTGATTTTGAGGATTTTATAAGGATTTTGAGGAGACTTATAGTCTCAATTCTATAAATGTTCTAATTTGGAAAGATCGTTGCAGTTTATAGTAGAAAACTTAAACTAAATCAATGCTTTATTATTATTAATTATTTAAAAAACACATTACTTTTATAAAATGTTATCTTCTTTTATTCTCTTTGGATGAACCAAAGATTGTTGATTCAATATAGACTTTGCAAAAAGTGTTGAAATCCCCCCAAAAAACACAATGTGTAAAAAAATTGAGACAAGAATATTTACGTGAGTGGTATCAATACCCCGACAAAAAACAGTGTGCCAAAAACTAGAGCCGTAAAAAATTTATCGGCACAAAAAGTTGTGAAATAAACTAAAAATATCTGTAGCAAGTCAAGTACATGTTGTTTAACATATTGTGACGTATTTTTTCGTGAGCACAATCGGTAACAAATAAAATCAAATTTTATTCGGGAACTGCATCACGATACGGTCACCTTCGGCCGTCCACTCTCGTTCGCGCATCCGCAAACCTGGTGGGCGCCAGTTAATTTTTGTTTCACCGGTATTAACTAACCGGTATGCCCGAGGAATCGAGGTGATCAGGATCGATACCAATAAAATCGAAAGCCCGGAGCAAAAGCTAACGATCGAGAATCAAATCAAAGAAAACGGTAGCTTAGTTAATTTTTGGGGTCGCGTAAAATTAACAAACGCAACTGGATGCGCTAGCGAGAACGAACGGTTGCGGAAATGCACGGCCGCTCAGACTGCTAGGTTGTGGTAGAGAGGGTCGAGGTATCACCCAGTAAATAGCTTTCTTGGAACGAGATCTTTAATCGAAAATATTCGATTAAATTAATTAAAATGCGAGAACAACTCACCCAAAATTATTGCTGCTAATTCCGGGGAACGATAACAAAATCCCAGAGGAATCACGGGAACCGTGAGTGCACTGGCTGCACTACACGATGAGCGAGAACAATCAATTGATTTTATTAAATAAAATCACCCGAGAATAGTCACTCTGAGCGCACGCGAATACGCGATACACTATACGGAGCGCGAGAACTACGCGAAAGACGCGCGCGCGAACGACAGAAAAACCGTCAACACGGGAGCGCTTAATTAGAACCGAGGCACCTCGGCGGTGTCCCGAGCCAGACTGATTGTCTCCAGCAATCATCGAAATCTCGTCATCATAATTACGAATCCCTCCCAAAATCCCTTACTCGAGAACTACTGCCCTCTCCCTCGAATCACCTCGTAACTATATCGGGAACGCAAATCATGCCGGTAACATTTTCGAAATCTATACGATCGCCTCCCTTAATGCTTCGCGCGAGAACGGGCCTAATCAGCACACTTATGCACTACACTGCAACAGGATGCTCCATCCTTTGCAAAAAACCAACAAACTCCACCCGTTCTCTAGCGCAATACATTATCTCGATAGGGCGCCGGATTTACACCGGTCTACAACTAATCGCAAGACTCGTTCGGGGACTCTTGTCTGCCGGGCTGCTCGTTTCTTTGAACTCTCATCCTCGCGACAGATTTGAGTGCACCGAACTACCAACTTTACAACAACAATAACAAAACATAAGAATTAGAATTCTTAGCTAACCGAGAACGTAAATTCGAGGGAAAGCAGCTCGAAAACACTGAAAAATAGCAAGTAACGATAACACGAGCCCTTGTGATCGTGATTTCCAAAAAATCACGTCACAACTGTAGCAAGTCAAGTACATGTTGTTTAACATATATATATATATATATATATATATATATGTTTATGGAGAGGTTCATTTCGGGTCCAAATGTATAAACGGTAAATCGAGTGTACATAGATCTACAATTCGATATCGCGGTATACAAAACTATTAATTTTGCTTTGTATACCGCGTAGAGCAAGATATAAGATAATTCAGTTTCCTTAGATAAGGCGGTTCATACGAGGACTATGTATGTTTATACAGGGGTCAAAATGGGGTCTTTTGCAATTTCGAGCTCCAATGTTAATTTCGGACTACAGCGCAATTTTTCCTTGTAAATCGGAAATTTTTTATTTGTACGGAAATTATGAAAAAAAATATACGTATCCCGGGATATCAATTCACTCATTTTCTGAACGGAAAAAGATTTACTTAAAATGTTTACCTAAATTTTTCATTCACTTATTTGCTTTTCATTTTTCAGCAGCATTTTTATGGAAAATAATCCTATTTAACGTCTTTATCATTGTTGTATTTTCATTGGATTTCCTTAGATTTTTCTCTGATCGAGAAGTATTCAAGATAGCTGTGAGTTCAGTAAAGAGTTGAAAATCGAAAACAAGAACTTTTTCACCGAAGAGAAAAGTGTCGACACAATGCGAGTGAACGCAATCGGGTACGACAATGCTGAGAAATCTCAACTAGTATTAATGATTACAATATTAGGTAAATTGCGATAAATAAGAGATCAGCTATGCTTTTTCTATGTCTTATCGGTACATGTCGAGACCGGGCCATATGTTATAAATGTACATACGGGGTCCGTGGTTGGAAAATACGGTGAGACGACATAATATTACAGTCAAACTATCACACGATGAAATATCCGGGACGATTGATCACACAACAAAATATCACAATAAGATAAAATCGCAATATCACAATATCACAATGGGAAAAAATAACAACGACAATATTTCACAATGAGAAAAAATCACAATGACAAAATATCACTTTCACATGAAATATCACAAATATCACATGAAATGTCATAAGCGTACAGTTGTATTTTTCCAAGGCACACAAGCTAGTGCATTGCATTAACAAAATATAACTGCGTACGCGTATGAATAAAAAACTATTAGAAACGATACCGTTTTTACATGTAAGGGGAGATATTGATACCGGTCCCCATTATCACCCTTACAACAATCTGACCGGACCCGAAATGTACCGTTACAATAAAACACCAAAAATCGGTTATTACCGGTGACCTAACTGTTTGTCTCTTAAAACTGCCATTCAAAGCAACACTATTTATGCACTTGTTACAAAAAGTATTGTGTATAACATGGGCCGAATTTAGCGATTGTGGCTCGTGTGATTGCAGCCCTCGCTCCGCTCGGGTAGCAAACCTCGCACTCGTCGCAATCGCAAGCTTTCAGCCCTTGTTGCACAATATACTATTGCAGTCAACGCAATCGGATATGGCAATGCTGAGGAATCTCAACTAGTATTGACTATCTCAAACTTAGGGATATTGCGATAGACAAAAGACCAGCTGTCCTTTTTTAATGTCTTATCGGTACATGTCGGGACCGGGCCATATGTTGTAAGGGAACATACGGGGTCCATGGCTGGAAAATACAGATCGGTCCCCATAATCACCCTTCTGTAATATGAACTGATCCCGCTATGTGGCATTACATCACAGAACGACAAGTGGACTATTACAATCATATCTCAAATAAAACAATCGTCTAATATCAATTTCGGCCTATATTTGCAATATTTCTTGCTCCTTCGACTCAAGAATACCGCTTATCATCAGAATTGGAAATATTAAATTTACAAATATCAAATCAAACATGTTCGGATGTGATATGAGTCAAAAACACAATTGAATATCAACTTCATTGTGTACCAACGAGATTCTTTTTACCTCTGATCCCAGTGCGGTTCTTATCCAAGAATAATACATAAAAACTTTAAACATTAAATGCTCTATTGTCGGATTATTTATGCCGCACTACAATACGGGAAAGATTTGTGAGCAACTTCGGTTGCTCGTTTGTTTCAACGATGAAATGTCATAAGCGTACAGTTGTATTTTTCCAAGGCAAACAATCTAGGGCATTGCACTAAGAGAATTCATAATTGCGTATGCGTATGAATAAAAAAACTATTGAAAATAATCTCGCTTTTACATTTAAGGGTAGATATCGGCACCAGTCCCCATTATCACCCTTATAACAATCTGACCGGACCCGAAATGTACCGTTGCAATAAAATCACAAAAAAATCAGTTATTACCAGTGACCTCCCAATAATGCAAGCTGCGAATAAACTGTAGTGAAAATAATGTTCTAACATTTATATTCTGTATCGTGATTAATCAAAGAAATATCTTATATCTCAATTATTGTTGTCTCATATGTGGTTTATTTGACCGTGAATCGATGTAGCTCTGATGATATGCGGTGGCCCGACTATTCCGAAATTTAAATTGTCCAACAATTCGTTATTCAATTTGCAGTCAACCCATTCGGGTACGGCAAGGCTGAGCGCGAACTATTCGTGAATAGTTGAGGATACTATTCACTGTGGTTACAGAAATAAGTTCATCAGTTATCGCGATGCATTTCGTAAAGCTCGGGTACAGTAAATTGAAAACGTAGTCGTCATACCCAATCTGTTTTCTCCGTTTTGTGTACAACAATATTTTGCATCGGACTCCATATGTACACATTCACAAAATAAAATTTCGGTCCCCAAAAAGACCTCTACGCATAGAGTGAATTATGGGGACCGGATCCGACATGTACCTCTGCATCTAGAAACCTATATATATATATATATATATACATATATATATATACATATATATGTATAGACAGTATTTTTTAAATAACCTAAAGAACCTTAAATAAATAACTTAAAGAACCAAAAGAACCTAAATCATCTAAAAAGAAATTCTCGCATTTAAATGTGAAAAAATCAGTAACAAAAAAAAATCTTGCATTTTGAAGACAAAAATGCAGATGACAAAAATCGAGAAAAGAAATTAGTGAAAAATAAATTTCAACATCCAAAAAAATTACTTGGCGAGTTTCTACGGTTAATATGAACATTCAATAATGATAAACTATATAGGATACTTGGCAAACTCGCCAAGTACTGCCGTTTAATTTTTTTGGATGTTGAAATTGATTTTTCTTGTTTATCGTTTCTTTCCGAGATGTTTCATTTGAGTTTGATCTGTTGTTAATACTATTTCCACGGAAGTTTGAGTTCGAGTTTGAGTACTGGACTCTCTCGGACTGAAGCACTACGTGTATTTCTTTTGCTCGAGTTAAAGCGATTTGAAATGACGAGATTTTCTCGAGTTTGATCATTTTTCGGATGTTATAGGTAGATATTCCCGAAACAAAAGCCCTGCACGCAATTTTCTCGCTTGTTTCTACGTTAACCTCGGCATATGCCAATCTAACAAGCCGTCTGATGTCTGTGGCGAATGCAGCAAAATCTTCGTTGGGTTTCTGTTTACGAGCATCTAGTTCGTTGCACGATAGCTCACTACAATTTTTCAGACCGAAAATGAAATCGAGGGCTGCTTTAAATTTTGAAAACCCCCTACTTTCTTCGTTGGTAAGACCATCTAAAGCAACCCTAGCGGAACCGCGAAGCAAAGAAGTTAATATTATAGCTTTTTCGTTGACCAAATATTGATTGTACGAAGCAATCATATTAAATTGTTTATAGTATTGATCCCATGTATTGAATCCGTCAAACGAATCATGTTTGAGTCGATGAGTGCTCTGAGCGACAGTAGACGCTGAAGGAATTATATTAGTATACAAAGATTGGCTAGTTTGCTCTCTCTGTTGGACGGTTCGATCATTATTCAGACACGGAGTGTCATGAATAATAGCCTGCGTAGTAATAGAGTTAGCAAACCTGCGAAGAAGCGAGAGGATAGAAAGAAGCGGAAGAAATAGGAGGCACGATATCTTTATTTTTGTTGAGTTCAGCAATGATGATTCAAGCGAACTCCTGTGCTGCTTCTCTCGAGGCTATTCTCGCGGCTTCATCCACAGCTTCCCTCACGGGATCGCGAACGGATCTTGAAGCGACTTCCCGAGCAGATTCTATGGCTACTTTCCTAAATACAACGGGCTCGCCTCGACCATCCTCGGATACCGTCACTCGCTGTGTCCGTCTCGTATTCATAATGCACAATTATCCAAATCGACCGAATAAACTACGTAAAAGTTCACACAAGTGAAACACTTCTGACACCAATGCAGCGACGGAGCGAAATGATTACGACACCAATTATTTTATGACATGTTCTCTAGACCATGTCATAAGAAAAATGTAGTGTTGCCTTACATCAGTGTAAACATCCAATATAAGGTAACCTACAAAAGTGAGCAGAAAACACGGGCCAGAGAGCCCGGTGACCAGAGTCACAAGAATGTACTCACGTCACAAACAAAACAACACACACACTCAACTTCATAATTAAAAAATAAAATAAAATGAGTGAACAGGACCCAGACCAGGGTCGAAACGTATCAATCACTAAATAAAGAATTCAATTCTTTAACCGGGCCGCCAGAAGCCGACAATCCTTTATCATCATTAACATTCCGGCCACAGCAACAAACAACAAAAGTTTCAATAATAGTAACTGAAATTTTGGTAACTTCGATCTTACATTTAATCCGATAATGTATATTCAATTACAAAAAGGGCACGAAAATTCCAATAATGCATGTTGATTTTCATGTACTAAGTTAGTAATTAATGATTTAATAATCGTGTGTTACAATTTCCAATCACCGGATTATCGAAATTCATTTATCTGTATTAAATTTGCTATGCAAACATATTAATTTCGATTTCCTATACCGAGTTGTACAAAATTTATACACGTTTGTATCGGAATAATACAAACATTTTTTACAGAGCATAGAGATGGCTTTTTACTATTCAAGTGGTGTGCAACCGTTGCAATACATGAAATTGCGATGTTAAATTCATATCGTTAATCCAAAGCGACTCCTTTTTCGTAACCGTATCTTCCGTCTGTTTGTACGAATAATAAAATATAAAATGGCTTTGCAACGTTCACGTAAGTTACTGGTAAAGAGCATCAGCGGTTAGAATCGATCCGTCGTCGTGGATCGATAGACGAAACCGGCAGGCAGGTAGTCAGGCAGTCAGGCCGGCAGCAGGTTTGCCTTTCAGTCAGAAAACAGAGTCAACACCTGCTATGCGCACTGCAAAGGAAAGACCGCACCTCATAGTCGCGTCTCGAGCATCGGACAATCGACCAACTTTCCAACGCTTCAACAGTTCAGACCGATCGATCAAGAAAACTCATTCAGAAAGTAGGACTTTAAAATTAAGGTACAATGAAAGTTTTTATGCAATTATCGTGTTTGAAATTTCAAACACAAATGTATTGAAAATTCTAAATGAGGACACATGAAAATAATTTCAATGTTACTAGAATAACAGCAACACTGTACTCGAAATTTAATGCATATGAACCAAACCTTTCGGAATATTGTAAATAAAATTAATGTACGTTATATATCTTTTGTTAGAAAGAGGTATTTTAAAATTCAAGCATATGTGTTGGAAAATAAAAATGGGCTTAAAAAAAAAAATTTTAAATACGAATATTACTCGGGCATTATATTTCAGACATATTATGTCATCAGAAATTGTTGATTATTAGTTTTCGCCAAAGAAATGTTTTTGCCTACACCGAGGTTTGAACCTACGACCTACATACTTAAGTATCTAACAACGCACGCACGCTACCAACTACGCTATCAACGACTTAGTAATTTTGGATATCTAAATACACTAAAAATGTTCGAGTTTTTCCTATACAAACGTGTATGAATTTTGTAAAACTTGGTATAGGAAATCGAAATTAATATGTTTGCATAATAAATTTAATACAGATCAATGAATTTCGATAATCCGGTGATAGAAAATTACAATACATGATTATTAAATCAATAATTACTAAATCAGTATATGAAAATCAACATGCATTTTAGGAATTTTAGTGCCCGATTTGAAATTTAATACAAATTGTCGCATTAAATTTAAGATCAAAGTTATCAAAATATCAGTTATTAATGTTGAAAAATACCCGTCAAAGTATTTGCAGTTTTGTCCACATAGGTGTACTACTTTTCGCAAAATGTTTGTGTTTTTGAGACACAAGCGTGTGAGAAATTTACAAAACTCGGTATAGAAAATAAACATTAATATAGTTGCACAGTAAATTTAATATGCGTGTATGGATTTTACCAATCCGGTGATATAAAATTATAATACATGGTTACTAAATCAATCATTACTATAGTAGTACATGAAAATCAACATGAATTTTTTGGATTTTTAGTGACTGATTTGAAATTTAATACACATTTTCCAATATCGAAAAAAAACCCGCACTAGATCGCTAACACTTATTACTTAGCATCGACTTCTGATAAGTTACTCGAGATTTCCAAAATCGATTTTGTTTTAAACACTGGAGCATCTCGCGTTGCTATTGCAACAAATTTATGTTTGATTTATGTTTGTTTCTAGAACTCCACAGGTCTGTGGATATAATTTTTTCGAAAATCCGGATACCTGAGCTTCCTCGTGAGAAAAAGATTCCGTTCGTCCAAAAATTACGTTCACTTGAAAATATTTCCAACCCACTTCGCGCTCTGATTGCAATCAATTGAATATTTTGTTATGTCAATTATAGTATGCTTGAGAGAATAATAGTTATACAACTCTAATGCCATTTAGATATCCAAAATTACTAAGTCGTTGATAGCGTAGTTGATAGCGTGCGTGCGTTGTTAGATACTTAGGTAGGTACACTGAAAAAAATGTTTGTATGGAAATTACTATACCGGTATTGGAAGCTCGGATGCATATACCGCATGTGAATTTTCATATACATAAATCTGTAATATTTAAAGAATCGGTATACGATAATTAAATAGAAACCTTCGATATTAATGGAAAAATGTGTTCGAGGTTTACAACATTTTCACCAATTATTATAAGTAACGTACATTAAAATTCACAAACGGGTGAATGGTTTTTTTCACGTACTGTATACTAATTTCAATATGCATTCTATTGTAAAATTTAGTATGGTGGTAGACTAAAAAGGGATGTACACCTCTAACAGTAATGAGCCAGAGTGCTTTATTTATGCAACACTCTTTTCTATTATTGTAACCAAAAGATATTAAAAGTCATATATGTGCGAATAGTTTTCCTCGTATACGGTATACTAATTTTAACATGCATTTTTCTTTAAATTTAGTATGTTGGTGTAGCAAAGAAATTTAATTAAAAAATATTTATTTTACGTGTTCAATCGAGTTTTTCTCCACTTTTAATTACATATTACATCATTGTCTACATGTTGGTACATGTTAATCGTTGAAAAACATATTTAATTTTTTTTACATTGTTCGGGAATCGAACCTGGGACCCTCCGGTTGGTGTTGTTGCGCTGCGCCATAGCTCACTCGGCCATTCAGATCATATGATTGAACAATTTTTTTTGTCTATTTGATTGTCGCTAATATGAAATATAATATGAAATTAGTGTAATATAGTCAGATATTTTTAGATTTATGTGATTGCGCCTGATATGGTAATAATAAAAGTACGTTCAGTTATTTTTCACGGCAATCGGTTATATCAAATAGGGTACGTTGTTACTATCTATAAATATGTTGAACGAAGTTGCTTGTTTCATTGGTTGCGCGAATTAGTTCATTAGTATTTGGGTGAATGACTCTCTGACTGAACTCAGGGTCAGTACTAGGACGGGTGACCGCCTGGCTGATTCTGACTGTCAGTACTAAGTTCGTTAACCACCTAGTTTTCACTGACGGTCCATACTGGAAATCGTTAAACGCGGTTATTAATTTCCAATAACGGTATATGAATACCCAAACAAGTCTTTGGATAATCACATTGGATGTTAGTTTTAATATACTTGTGCCAACAAACTTTAAAAGATTCTGACCCTTTACCAGTTTGGTTAAGTTATTGAAATTTAAAGAACAGGTGACTCTTCCTATTCATATAAAAAGGTATAATATTTTTATATTCAAGTACAGAATTTTACAAAACTCTGCACTGATTTTAAAACACCGGTCTATAAATAGTTGCCTTGGCACACGCGTATTCAAAAATTAATATCTTTCTTAGAATTGCAAAGTCTTAGCACTGAAAATTCCAACGCGTATTTCTTAATTTCTAATGACCGTATTCAAATATGTTTTAAGATATCTACAATGCATGCTAATTTTAAGGTATACTTGTGGACGAGATTTCGAGGTTTTTAATCTTTTGATTTTGAAATCGTGTTTTGGAAATTTAAACTATCATGAAGACCTACTTTTAATATGTAATTGTATATTAAATATTTAGTCAGCCTCTAAACTTGCGAACTTGTACACTAATTTTAATACACCGGTCTATGAATAGTCTTCCCAATAGACATGTATTGTAATTTTGAATATCATTTATGTGAAAATTCATTTACTTTTGCTAAATTTCGTATACGGATGCTATATTTACTAAACAAAGTATATCAATTTCTATTTTATATACCAGGCTTTGAAATTTCATAGTTGTTGGTGTACGAAAATTCCTTTTTTTTTTACAGTGTAGGTCATAGGTTCAAACCCCAGTGTAAGCGAAAAATGTTCTGTGGCGAAAACCAATACCCAACAATTTCTGATGACATAATTTGTTTGAAAAAATAATGTCCGAATAATATTTCTATTCTGCTTCCTCATAGAGGAAGCTTTTTATGTCAGGACACTTAGAATTGTCCAAAACGTCCAGAAAAGTGATCTAGAAAAAATGTCCGTGTCCGTGTCCGTGTCCGTGTCCGTGTGTGTGCGTGTGCGTGTGCGTGTGCGTGTGCGTGTGCGTGTGCGTGTGCGTGTGCGTGTGCGTGTGCGTGTGCGTGTGCGTGTGCGTGTGCGTGTGCGTGTGCGTGTGCGTGTGCGTGTGCGTGTGCGTGTGCGTGTGCGTGTGCGTGTGCGTGTGTGTGTGTGTGTGTGTGTGTGTGTGTGTGTGTGTGTGTGTGTGTGTGTGTGTGTGTGTGTGTGTGTGTGTGTGTGTGTGTGTGTGTGTGTGTGTGTGTGTGTGTGTGTGTGTGTGTGTGTGTGTGTGTGTGTGTGTGTGTGTGTGTGTGTGTGTGTGTGTGTGTACAACTCCGAAAATTCGAACGCCGATAACTCAAGAACGGTTTTGTATATCGCGCTGAAATTTGGCACACTAGTGTAGCAACAGACTCTCTTCAACTGTACCACTTTTCGACAAAATCTGTGCGAAAATTTCGATTTTATGCCGTTTTGAATTTTTTGAAAAAAGGTCGTGGTCGCTCTAACTTTCGTAAAATTTAGTCTATTTTGCTAAATAGTTGGTTATAAGAGTAGGTGCACTCAACGCTATTTGGTATTGAATTTGGTTCGAATCGGTAAAGTGGTTCAGATTTTATGAAATTTTGGATTTTTCAAAAAATTGACATTATCGCTCTATTGTAACTTTTGCAAAACTTGAAATAGCGAGCTCAAGTTTTGTATATAAATGAAACAATATTCAGCCATTATATATGTATAATTTAGTGACAAACGGTATGAAATTTGTGATTTTATGGAATGTTGAATTATTTTTAATAATATACGTTATCACATGTACTTTCGAAAACGCTCTAATAACAACGAAATAACGGAATAACGAAATAGAAAAAGCGAATTCACAACATGTTTATTTATCTAATTTAAAAAAGGATGTAAAGTAGAACCTTGCACATTGCTTCCTCATTATTTTTCGCTTTTTACAAAGCTTCCTCTACGAGGAAGCCAAAATTGAATAACATACTGCTTCCTCATGAGGGAGCTTTGTAAAAAGCGAAAAATAATGAGGTAGCAATGTGCAAGGTTCTACTTTGCATCCTTTTTTAAATTAGATAAATAAACATGTTGTGAATTCGCTTTTTCTATTTCGTTATTCCGTTATTATTAGAACGTTTTCGAAAATATTTTAAAATTGTTTTTAATTAAATAATGTAAATAACAAAACGGCCAAAGCCTAACAACAAGTCTAATAATTTTCAAGTTTTTGTAATTTATTTGAATGATCACTTCACAAGTTTTGTAAATATACAATAACTATTGCTTAAATTTGCTGTCAGGTACATTAATTTCCCAAAAGAATTGGAAATTTACAGTACTTGATACTTGAATAGCAGTTTCAAGTACAAAGTTTGTAAATTTCATATTCACAAGTACATTAAAAGTGCAGTCGTTTTTTATACTCCACAAAAGACGAGTAATAAACCTATTACTGATGTTCGGCAAGTTATAGCATATATGATTTGTCATCGATTAAATTAATTTACTTGTTTAAGAAAAATCGTTTGACCCTTGAATTGAAATTTTTTTTACATTGCACAATACATGTTATATACAATTATATAAAAATGAGCGATTCACTTGGATTTATTCCCATGGGATAATAAATGGGATATAAAAGTGTACGGGGAAAAGGTCATAAGAAAGGCTATAATTATTAGCAACACAGTACTTATATTCAGCAAGAACAATAATATAATAAACTATGTGTGTGTTTATAGTTTTGACTGCTGGAAGATTGATATCAAGATTGGCAATTGCAAGTTACAGAGGGTGCAATAACAGACCAACTATATTATTTCAACACCAAAGAGCCTGAAGAGTAACTACAAGAATGTAGAATGTATGAAGCAATAATGGACGCTATGGTATATATAATTTATGGTAATTCCACAGACTATAACGAATCTGCGCAAACCAAGTCTCAACACTTTTTATAGTTCTTTAAAAACGCTCAAATCTACCTTTTTGTTTTTTCTCTTTAACGTGGCTTGAAAAAAAAGGATGCAAAGTAGAACCGTGTAAATTGCTTCCCCATTATTTTTAACTTTTCACAAATCTACATCTATGAGAATAGTACTTTGCGATACTAGTGCGTAAAAGCGGACTTTCGGCGAAGGTTGGAAAGTGGCTGCACGAGTCGAACCGAGTGCTACAACGGCACGAGGCGAAGCCGAGTGTTGTTTGTAGCGCGAGGGAAGACGAGTGCGGACACTTTACAACCACCGTCGGGAGTCCGCTTTTACGTACAAGTATCGCATACTACTTTTTGTAACAAATGCACGAAGTGCCAGGTTATGTATGGCCGGCCGTGACACGAAGGAAAAGAACCGATGTGCGCATGCGCGCACAGTATTTTCGATACGGTTATCGTATTTTCGACACGGTTATCGTATTTTCGATACGGTTATCGTATTTTCGATACGGTTAGCGTATTTTCGATACGCCTTCTCGAAAGCGTTATCTTCTGTCACAGCCGGCCCATACACAACCTGGTACTTTTCGTGCATGCGTTACAAAAAATACTTTCATTAATTTTGGCCTCCTCATAGAGGAGGCTTTATAAAATGTTGAAAATAATGAGGAAGCAATATGCATGATTCTACTTTGTGTTCTGGTTTTAAATCAATTCGAAAAACTGAAGTTTCGCGAAATTTTAGTCGTCAATACGTAATAACGAAAGATTGAAATTTCTATAATGTATTTAGAATATCTGAATATTAATAAGGTTAATAACTAAGGTTAATAACGTCCATTTTTTTAACATTTGAAAATTCCATAAAATTCGAACCGCTTTTCCGATTTCGGCTACTTTCAATCCCAAATAACATTATGATGGGGTCAGGTAAAAAATAAATTTAAAAAATAGATATTTTTCTGTATGAGTATTCATTTCCATGTAATCTATGTGTTAGTAAAGCTATAAGTCGGAATTCGCAAAATGGCCAAATTCTACGATACCATTTATATTTCATTTTCTCAAAAGTCGTAAAAACTTATCAGAATATTATATTTGAATTTTAAATTATTTGATTTATTTACTGTTTTTATATGCCGACATTACGGCCGATTTTTTGTACACGAAATAATTAACGGTGTTGAAAAAAAAATCCAATTATTTTTTTTTTCTTTTCGGCAGTTTTGTTTACTTAAGTGTAACCTCTGAACCGAAAAATTTGCCGATTTCTGCAATACATCTGCTTTTTATGATTTTTTCTACGTATTAAAAAATTAATTGCATATTTTTAAATAAATTCTTTTCGGTTTTATCACACATTGCTATTTTTTCCACCCGCATTTCTTACTTTCAGATAATGGGTCTTCAGTAAACAGGGAGTTGTCGGCTATCATTATACACTGTTAAAATTTTATTGTTGAAAATTAATATACCGGTTATAAATCTCGGATGCATATGCCGTATATTAATTTTCAGATGCATTCGCCATTGACTAAATAATATTGTTATATTAAAATGAAGATTTCAATACTAACGTACTGTAAAATATTCAAATACCAATATCGTAGAATTCTTATACTATTTTTAAATTTGCAATATAAGTATATTACTACGGAATTCATATACCCGATTCGGAAATCGCATATCGTTTTTATATTAAATTTACTTGTATTTTTAACAGTGTACACTCAGAGAAATCGTAGTAGTACAGTCAACTATAAAGTGACAACTATTAAGTTTTAGTCCATCCAACTATTTTCATAATTACGATAGCTGTGAAAATAGTTATGACAACTATTTGGTAGTTATAGCAACTATTTGATAGTTGTGGCAACTATTAAAAAATTGCTTGTATGAACTAAAAATGAATAATTGTCACTTTATAGTTACAAATACCACAATTTTCTCTCAGTGTAGAGCAGACTTCTCGACGTACATTGAGAATGTATGCGCAGGCGCAGTCACTAATGGCAATTCCCTATTTGCCAACCAGCAGTTTATTGTATACGCGCCGTTTTGTAGTATACTGTCGCAGAAAGTGACTTCTGCGCCATTCGAGTCGCATGATCTCAAATTGACGTTTTTATTTTACATTCATATTATGTTATTAGTTCAGTTCCGTTGGCCGTTTACAGTTTTTTTCAATTAATTGTGTTTAAAACATAATCAACAATCAGCAGAAGTAATCAGATCTATATTATTTATTATGAAGTGGTGATTTAATATTTGTGTAGCACATTTGTAAATGTATCAACACCCGACAAATTGTCAGTGATGTTGTCAATAAAAATTATCTTTTCAGTGTTATTCGCAGGTTCAAAAAAATTATGCATTCATTTACTTATTTATTTGTTAATTAAAAAAAAACATTTATTGATAAAATAATGACTAATATTCTGTAATCTGATTTGCAAATAATATTCTTATTTTGTTCATTAAAGGCACTAAGATGCCCCAAAGGTGAAAGCAACGCAATACTTTTTTCCAGACCAAACTGCTAGGCAGTTTGGACTACCCCAGTAGAAATTCAGCTACGGGCAATATCAGGCCCTAGCGTGGTTGCCGGATTTAAATCTAAGGCCCCTGCCTGGTAACCTTATATGGGCCTGGCAGGAAAGTAACGCAGCGCATGATCAGGGCCAGATTAAGTTTTCCAGATAAGGGCCAGATAGAGGCTGCCCTACTAAGCCCCTTCTTATAAAAACGACAAATAAATTACAAAATAATTATCTGCGCTCATCGAATTCGATTTATCTTCTACTTTATATTGGATATTCGAGCTTATTTAGTTTTTAGTACATATTAATTGCTGAAAAAAACACATGTACATTTATTTGCCGTTGCTGGGAATCGAACCTTGATCCTCTGGGTAACAGTTCTGCGCCTTAGCCCACTCGGCCATTGACATCTTAGAAGGTTTATATATTTATTGTCTATTTGAAGTATACTTAAAATGAAAACACGTCAAGACTGTACATCCATTTATTGTGACTACACTGAGATAAAAATATGGTCAGAGTAACCATATTTTTACTATAAACTATGTTTCCCAGAGAGGACGACAATGTTTTTATGGTTATCGTAACCAATAAAAATATAGTTATCACGTGCCATATTTTCGTAGTTATGTCAACTATTTCTGTATGTTAGTTGCAACTATTCGTTCTTTTACTATTTATAACGTAGTTTAAACCATTGTAGAACAACAAAGGCATATAAAATATATAGTTACTTTCCAGTCATGTTTATTTATTCCTATCATCCTGTATAGTCAATGATGATGATGTCCATAGTTCAACATACTTACTATTGTTGCTAGATTCACAATACTTGTGTGTACTATAACACAAACATGGTGTAGAGCGAACGCTTCTATGTGCATTTATATACCATGTGAAATGAGTTCCTGTGAATAGTATGTATTACATTTATTATGGTCCACACTCACTGTCGATTTCGTTGATAAAACGAAGTGTGTATGGCAATAAGTCTTTTGTATATAATTACAAGTAATATGTAATATTTATATCTTTACTATATTCACTGATAGTAGTGAATATAGAAGAGCGGGACGTCGGCTTAGAGTGACTTTTGTTCCCAATACTCACTGCCGCCGCTGCTCAGTTGCCAGTCGGACGTCGGAGTTAGACAAAAATAAGAAGTGACGAAGATTGAATATTCCCCCTCTTATATAGTGGCCAGATGACAATTCCCTTGCGAGAAAGTCCTATCCCGCTGGCCATCTATCGGAAGCGAGGGAACTAGGCAGCACGTGAGACCTGCATCAAGGACGCTTGTAATAATGCATAGTATTCGCTGCAATATTTTATTGTTATATTCACACGGAAAGAAAAACTTGGTTGAAACAACCAAGTGCTATGGTTATATATGCGCCAGACAATTAATTGGTTAGACCGACCAATTTCTTGGTTAGGCTACCACTGTCTTGGTTAGACTAACCAAGTGACTTGGTAAGCTAACCAAGTGATTTGGTTAGACCAACCAAGAAATTGGTCACCTAACAAATTACTTGGTTGGTCTAACCAATTAATTGTCTGGCGCATATATAACCATAGCACTTGGTAGTTTCAACCAAGCCTTTTTTTCCGTGCAACATCAATTTTTTGTCCGCAAGCGTCCATGATGCAAGTCTCACGCACTGCCTAGTTCCCTCGGTTCCGATAGATGGCCAACGGGATAGAATTTTCTCGCGAGCGAATTGTCATCTGGCCCCTATATAAGAGGTGGAATATTCAATCTTCGTCACTTCTTATTTTTGTCTAACTCCGACGTCCGACTCGCAACTGACCAGCGGCAACAGTGAGTATTGGGAAAAAAGTCGCTCTAAGCTGATATCCCGCTCTTCTATATTCACTACTATCAGTGAATATGGTAAAAATATAAATATTACATGTAATTATAAACAAAACACTTTTTGCCATACACACTTCGTTTTATCAACGAAATCGAATGTGATGGTAGACCATGATAAATATAAAACATACTATTCACAAGAAGTCATTTCACATGGTATATAAAACCACATCCAGTGGCACATGCCGCCCAAAGCGTTCGCTCTACACCATACCTTTGTCATAATACACAAAAGTATTCTGAATCTAGCAACAAATAGTAAATATGTTGAACTACTAACCGATCTCATCATTTACTATACTGGATGATAGGAATAAATAAACATAATTAGAAAATGACAATGAATTTTATACGCCTTTATTGTTCTATAACCGTTCAAAATACTTTATAAATAGTAAAAGAACGAATAGTTGCAACTAACATAAAGAAATAATTAACATAGCTACGAAATATGGTACATAGTAACAATATTTTTATTGGTTACGATAACCATACACTGAGAAAAATGCATGGGACAAACACGTAAAATATAGTGAGTTCTACTATACAAATAGTTATTCGTATCATAATTTAGTCGTTGGTTACATTATTTATTGTTGCGGTAACAATAAATCATTACCGTCCTCTCAGGGAAACATATGTTATAGTAAAAGTATGGTTACTCCGACCATATTTTAAGTAAAAAAGTTAAGTAAAAATATGGTTACTCCGACTATATTTTTCTCTCAGTGTTGATTTCATAAATGTGTTAAATATATCATAATTTTATTGTTACAGTTGTAACGATAAGTTATCGTATTCTTAAGTGTGGCGCATATTTAGATTCACTATCCAAACTGCATAGTTTCCTTAACTTCACGACAATAGTTCGATAAACCATATAAAAGCTGATTCAACTATAAAATATGGTTCCACATATTATATTTTTTTTACTATGGTATTATTGTTGGAAATACCATGGTCTTTTTTTTCAGTGTACGACCGAAATATTCAAAATTCAAACATGATGGGTCGGTCACCCATCCAGGTACTGGCGTTTGACCGTCAGTACCCGGATACATTTCAAAGTAATTCTAGCTGTACAGACCCGTAAAACGTGAGTTTCAGCGAAAATTTCGAATACTTCTCGATATGATAAAGATGTGAAAAAATACAGCACACGCAAGGTGTTGAAAAGATTGATTTTGCATAACAATAATTTTTTAATGTTTTTAACGAATGCCGTATCTAGGCCTTACACGAATTTGATAATGTAAATTTAGGGCATATCTAAAAAAAACTATGCCATACGAAGACCGTATGCGGACCTGACCAGGGAAAGAAAAGGTCCATTAGACAAAATCTTGGTCCCAATGCCACAGGAAGACCTTATGCGAAACGGATAAGGTCGAAGAATGACATATCTATATGATGTTACCGTATGTAAAGCCTGATCTGGACCTGATCCGGTGGAAAGACGGCATTTTTAAGGTAGAATGCCATATCTCGGCCTTACATGGACCCGATCAGGTGAATTTGCGACAACCCCTAAATAAGATTACCATATCTAGCCTGACATCGGTCTGATCCGGTGTAAAGTCGGCATTATTAAGTACGAATGCCATATCTCGGCCTTATATGGACCGGATCAGGTGAATTTACGGCGGCTCCAAATAACGTTACCGTACCTAAAACTGATCTGGACCTCGTGTGACAGCAGGCATGCTTGATGAAATTTCTACTCGGATAGTTGACATCTCATTTTCTACTTCGTAAAAATGATACACCGGCTAAGCGGAGCAAATCTTAATAAAAGGCACTATTTTTTAAGTGACATAATTATTACTAGATAAATTTTGTGCTATTTCCTAAATCAGTGATTAACTTTGCTTTCAGAATGAAAAAAAAAAAAAATAGTTTCCTCCGCTTAGTTGGTGTATCTTTTTATGAAGAAGAAATTCATATGTCAACTAACCCAATATGCCTAAGAACCTAAGAACTTCGCTTAAGATAATATTGAAAGGCATACGTAAGTCAGACTATAGTAAAAAATCCTTTCGCTGCGTACCAACAATATTATTCGCTGGTAATTTTTATATGCAATAAAATTTGGATGATATTGAATTAACTACCTCCCCTTAAAAGTGCCAGCACTTACGAAAAACTACTTAGCGAAATATCGCAAACTTCACACACACACACACATACACCTTCTCTTGATGGTTTGTACTATTCAGAGTTACCTAACATGAATGTCTCGAAAAATTATTGCCATCTGAAAAACCACTCGATATTTATTTTGCACGATAATAGCCTGAAATTAACCCTACACCTTATGTATAATTTTTTCTACCTTCTAACTCATGACTGGGGTCGATATCGGTCCCACACGTTTTTTCTACGTACAAGGGTCCTATGAGCAGTAAATGGAGTTTTCCGCACATGAATCTCTTCGTTTATTAATAATTTGAAAGAAGAAGGCATGCGGCAAATTTAATTCCATTAAAGTTAAAATTGGCGAAAATCGCATTTTTTTTTCGAAAAAAATTGTAGTTTTTTTTTAATCGCCCTATTTTCAATTTTCAAATGTCATTTCACAGCGGACACACCTGACTGTTAGGAAAAAAATAGTCGCATTGTATTCCGTTCAAAAAGTTTATTTCTCGAGACATATGGAAATGAAAAATAAAAAACCGTAAATTGTTAATATGAAAAAAATCAATGAAAGCGCAAAAAAAATGGTTTTGCATGGGTTTTAACTTTTACTTTTCTTAAAATTTTTTTAGAAAATGCAGATAATCATAATTATTACAGAAATGCATGAAAAAGTTTCGGCGAATCAGATTTATTCAACTGCGTCACAATTGTTACAGTGCACAGTTCGGTGCTTCTCGCAGACAGCACAGTGGCATCTTTGGCAAAATATTTGTACTTTGCGATCCTGTGATTTCGGACCGCTGTCGCGTTTCGAAGATCGCAGATCGAAGTCTGGCCATTTTCTGCGTAAAAAAAATTAAATAAAAAAAAAATGTAATCAAACCTACAATAATATTTTTTTGTGTATTATACCATGAAAAAAATACGTGTTATGCAGATTCATGCTATATAGGTGGCCAAATATAACAAAAACGATGGAGACTATAACCGTGCAGATTACACAATAATAAGTTATATTTGATAGTTACAACAACAAAAAATTCACTTTCTTAGACAAAATGCTAAAGGGAGCGCAAGAGTGGGGTCGTTTTCGGCACCGAGCGCGCTACTGTACCGTCCTGTGAGAATGCCAGCGAATAGCTGAGGCTACTACCGGCCTGCACACTTTGTCAGGTAGTCAAACTAAATTATCGTTGCGGTCCGGAGTCGATAATGTCAATTTTTACTTTAAATCAGTTTGTAAATCGCCTGGGGTCGTTTTCTGCCCTATACATGAGTTCTAGGGTTAAATATAGCAAGTATTTTGCAATTTACAGAGACATATTATTATAGACAAATGAGAGAGACTTAGTCAAACCGACAAATGCTTAATTAACGCCGAACAATAAAAGACAAGTTGAAATTGAAACAGCGGTGGTAAAATGGTAATAAGCAAATCCGTTCGTCAGATGAAACTTTGAGTTTATTTAATACTGATATATACCTATATAGTAATGAAAGGCGAGGCTGCTGAGAGAAAAGGAACCAACACACGAGGTTTAAGGCACACAGCAGCACTACGAGAGACCCACTGACTCGTTTCAAGGCCAACGATCTTATCAACTCGTGACTAATGTCTGGTTTCTCCTTTCAGGCTCTACCGAGCCCCAGAGTAGCCGTGCTTCGGATTTCAGTGCTCCGCAACTCTAACGCGATTGAGACCGCTCGCTGCCCAGTTATTGCATCTTTAATCATTTTTCCTTACATTTCAACAATACAAAAACCATAGAAACAATAATTTCGTCACAAAATATTATCAACAAAGGTAGAATCTTGCATACTGCTTGTGAATTATTTTTAACTTTTGAAAAATCTACCTCTATGCGGCAGATTTTGAATAATTTTGGCTTCCTCATGGAAAAAAATTATTAAAACGGTAAGAATAATGAAGAAGCAATATGCAAGGTTCTACTTTGCTTCCTTGTTTTAAATAAATATAAAAATGTAAACTCTAAAAAACTGAATTTTTGCGAATTTTTGGTCTCTAAGAAATAATAAAGAAAAATAAAAATTCTTATATAATACGAAACCTTCTATCGATCTATACTGAATTATGTATCTACCATCAGTGAATATTATTCTATTTGCGTACAAAATCAGGTTCGACAGTTCTTGTTTTACAATAGTTAATGCAATAACGTCGTTTTTTCGAAAATTTTGTAGTCTATAAAATCCGAGCTGCTTTTTCGATTTCGATCAAATTCAATACCAAAGAACATTAAATGTATCTGCACTTATGAAAAACTATTTAGCAAAATATCGTAAATTTTACAAGAGTTAGGACACTCATGGCCTTTTTGAAAAATTCGAAAAGCTATACAATCTGAATTCCTACATACATTTTGTAAAAAAGTGCAACAATCTAAACAGGGCTACTGTTTCACTTGCGAGCAAAATTTAAGCTTAATCGATTGAACGGTTCTTCAGTTACAGAGGATTTTCGAGTCCTGCATATACACAAAAAACATACACTCACACAAACATGCATGCGGATATTTTTTCTACTAGCACTTTTTCCGACGTTTTAAATTTAGTGAACGTCTTGTTGACAAAAAAATGTCATGAAAGCTTTCACTATGAGAAAGCAAAACACTTTTAATAGACGAAACAAAAAGGAAAACATTCGTATGGCAATATGCGAATATTTCTACGATAACAATAAACAACAACACTTTAACTGTGTATTGTATGTGATTAAAGTACTGCAATAATGTGAGACCAGGAGCTCTAGACTGTTGAACAGATCGGACAGGATAAATAATAAAGCGAGAGTCGGCGGTGGGAATACAGCCAGGCAGGAAGTATTGACAATAGGAAACTCGTGGAAAACGGTTCTTTTAATGCCGCCAGTCCTCGTACTCGAATGCGTCGCACATGTACTACGTCCTGCTGTGTATAAGGTGTCCCACAAATTTGTAATAGTATATTATGCTACAAAATAGGCAAGTACGTTATTTTTGCCGAACGTGAAATTTGTGATAATCACCGGATGTTGAAATCAGGCTTCTTCCCGTGTAGCACACCTATTCCCACGTACTTTTTTCCGAATTTCGCCAAAACACAACCACATTCTGTGCTTGCAACAAGGGCGTAAATTTTTTAATTTTTTTAAATGTACGACTCGTACACACTTGCATTACGGTTCTCAATACTCCCACCGGGCTGAAATGAACCGTTTTCCTGCCGAGGGATTAATGCGATTGGGTTGAGTGTCCGAGTCGGAGGTTAAAAGCGAGCGATGGTGTACGGTTTTCATTATTCCGCCGGGGAGAAATGAACCGCTTTCCTCCCTAGGAAAAAATGGAATTACCCATGTAAGAATCGCTAGATCTTACAACAGGGCCAACACTTGGCCTGTACATGGCTATCAATAATCGGACAACTATGGTTAACAAATTCTGGGCCAACGCTGGATAATTTCCGGCTGCCATGATTCTCTCACTATTCATGATTGCCTTTCAAATGCCAATACTCGGCCCGCAATGGCTATCAATAGTTGAACAAGTAAGTTTTGCGAATCCTCGGCCATTACCGGATAACACACGGTCGCCGTAATTGCGTCATAATTCACGGTTGCCCTTAAAATCTCAATGCTTGGCCAGTCCACGGCTACCAATTTTTGGCCATGTATCGTTAACCAGATTTTGGCCGTTATTAATCATCACCCTGATATCATGATTATGTCTTGACTAGCGGTTGTCTTTACAGCTCCATCACTCGGCAAATATATGGATACCAATAATCGGCTAATTGTAAGTATAGAAAGCCAATTCTGAACCGACGTCGGTAAGTCCCTCGCTACCGGGACTATTTGTTGACTTTCGGTTCCCTTCAAAACCCCAATATAGGGCCAAGATATGTGAAATATGAATATATTATTAAGAATTTTTAGAGAATTGCGACAACTGGAGTAACAGTTACCTTTCTCATAACGGCCCTAGCAAGTCGTGTCACCGCAATTTTACCGCAATTTACCCCTAGTTCACCAAAAAACGACTGACGTCGTTTTGTGCAAAAATGTTACGGCAAATCACTGCAAAACGAACGATATTATTTCATACTCGATCGGTCGTTTTACGTTTAACGACCGAAAAACGACCGATTTTTTTTCATTTTTAAATATCAATTAAATATTATTAAATTAATGAATGCACGGAACAAGAAAATATGTGCGTGCTCCTGAAATATTGTATTTGAAGAAAAAAAAAAAATTAGCCCCGTCTGTAGATCGCGAACCTGCAACCTTCGGATTACTAGCCGAGTGTTCTGCCTGCTCGGCCACTCAGTTTGTTAATAGATGTTAAACTCATGTTCCATATAAGTTATTCGCCGAAACGTATGGTAGCTTATGAGGAACGTGTGTTGATCATACTCCAACGAAGTGAGTAGCCGAGTAGGCAGAGTACTCGACTGGAATATTCCTAACTGTGATACTGTTAAGGTAGTAGTAAAGCTACGTTCCCATTCAAGAGTTTATACTATGCGAGCGCTCATTCGTTGGTACACTCCCTATCCCGAAAGAAAGAAACTTTTGAGTGTGACTTTACCCACACACTTAGTGTTGGTCATATACATATACACTAATACCAACAATCTCTGGAGAGTGGAGAAGTTTGGCAACATCGCATCTGGTTTATACATATAGCGAGAGCTGCGCACGCGTTGACGCAGTCTGATACCATACTACCGCCAAAAGCGTGTGTATCAAGCATCGTCTGTAACTCGTCCTAACCTCACATTGCGTTTACTGTTTATGAACAAAAATTATGTCAGGACGTACACGCTCGGCTAACGGCCGATTTATTAAAACAAAAGTAAAAAACAAGGTGGCAAAAGCAGTAGCGGCAATGTCCGCAGCGAAGAAAAGAAAAATTGAAACTGTGACAAATCCTTGTCAAAGTAAACGTATTGTTGACATACAAGAACTTGAACGAAACTTGAAGTGCTGCAAATGTGAAGAAGTTTTGAGTTTAGATAAAATAACAGATGAAAAACGTTGGGGTCTTCATTCAATTTTCACTATTGTTTGTACCAAACGCTCTGCATCAACTACAGTTCATTCTAACAAAGTTCACAAAGTGGAAAACCACAAATACTCAGAAGTGAATACTTCCATGGTACTAGGTAAGTCTATATATCTGATAATCATGTAATAATATGTGTATAACAATGAATTCTTTTCAACGTTTTTAGTTTTCATAACCTATTTTTCTTCTGAAGGTGCCGTTCATTCTGGATCACGTTGTGATGCCTTGAATAAAATATTATCCTGTGCAAACATTCCATCTTTATCGAAGCCTGCATACAAGACATACGAACAAATACTTGGACAGTCAATTGAGAGAACTGCGCGCGATAGCTGTAAACAAGCTGCTGAAGAGGAGCGTAGACTAGTCATTGAGAATATCGATAAAATATGCGACAACTTGTAAGACATATCCCAATATGAATCTCTATAAGGGAACAATAATGAAATTAACAGTAAATTTACTATCAAAACATTGCAAATGAATCGTTTAAAAGTAACCGCTTACAATATTTGATGTAATATAAGGAACAGAATCACAATTTATAAGTTACATACACAATGGAAATTCTTTTATTCATTGAATGTGCTGTCGTATTGTCTTTATTTGTAGAACTAATTTCAACAGAGTCCAATGTTCACAGTAGATTTACTGCAAAATAATTGTACATATTTTTTTCTTAAAAATGTTATAGTATTAGTCATTTGAAAAAATGAACTTCAAATTGCACATTCAAATATTACCTCGACTTTTGAGTGAAAAAGATTTTATTATGAATAATCAACTTCAAATATTGTACAATCTTAAAGGATAATTTGTTTACGTCAACTTTTCTACAATTTACATGCGATTTTATGACATGGGATATTAACAATGCATATTTTGAATTATTACATACGACTATCATTTATCTGTGTTAAATATTTAAGGACTCATGAATAATTTTTTTTATTTTGTTCTTGGAATGAGGTATTCTTATATCAAATATTACATTGTGCGAAAATACAAAATATTTTTATGATGTTTTGAAGCAAAAAATAAATAAAAACGACATATTACTTTAATTATGATTTGTGTAATTTGTTGTCGATTTAATCCTTTAATATTTAAAGGCGTTTCTCTTTTCCATTAGGCCTCAAGAAATAGTTGCTGATGTTTATCCACACAGACAAATCCTCCGATCTTCTATCGACCCACAACTTCCAAGAGACCCTGAAACTACTACCAATGATTCTCCAAATCCTACTTTTGATGAAGCTTTAGGAAACATAGTAAACATAATTGTTTCGTATGATATGGGCTGGAGTAAAAGAGGCAACGGAAGGAGCTACAATAGTCTAAATGGTTACGCCACCATTATTGGTTTTTTAACGGGCAAAGTGTTAGACTACGGTACGAGAAATCGTAAATGTAGATCATGCGATTTAGGCATTAAGAAAAATAATCATAATTGCCGATTAAATTTCGAGGGAAGCGCTAAGGCTATGGAAGCAGATGCTGGCGTTAATTTAATGAATAATTCTTCTATACGAAACGAAATAGGCTTGAATGTCCGAGTGCTCATTGGTGATGAAGATAGCTCAACAATTGCTGCTGTGTGTAAGGGAGGACAGGAGAAAATTCACAAATTAGCTGACAGAAATCACCTAGCAAAAAACTTTGGCAAAGAATTGTATGGACTAGCGAAAACTTTTAGAGAATTGAATAAAAAAGGTGCTATCAGTCACATAAAAAAATGCTTCACTTATGCTATTGCGCAAAATAAAGGCAAAAGTGCAAAACTGGCTGAGACTTTGCAGAGTTTACCCAATCATTTTTATGGTGACCATGAAAACTGTGACCCTTTATGGTGTCATCATGTAAAACCTGATTCTAAAGCTAAAACAATAAAATTTGCGGATCCAGAGCTTTATGAAAGTTTAAATGTTCTATTTTAAAAATATGCGAGTAATGCGCATAAGTTTTCAGTTGCCGCTTCCAACCAAAGTAATGAAAGCGTGAATAACATGATTGCCCACAAAGCGGCCAAAAACGTTTGTTTAAGTACGTCAGCTTCCTGTGATTGTCGCGTGGCGAGTGCTATATGTTCTAAAAACGATGGTGAAAAGTCTGTGATAAGTATTAAACAAAAGTTAAATCTTTCACCCGGATCTCACACTGCAAAATACACTGTGAGAGCTGATAAACTAAGAATGAGAAGATCAATCGTTGCCAAATTAAGAGAGCAGAAAGCTCGTAGAAAATTCTTATCAACGAAGAAAGAAAACTTAAGGAAGAAGAATGAAAACTGAAGGTATCACATATCAGCCAAACTGTGGCATCAATTTGGATGCACAACTAATAGAAAAATGTGTGAAAGGCAGTGACGATGCAATAATTCCAACGGATTGCAATGTTATCTATTTTGATTTGGAGACGTCAGGACTTGCAGCAGCTGCAGATATTCTACAGATTGCAGTAAAATGTAAAAATACTGTTTTCAACGTTTATATCAATCCAAACCAGACAGTTGCTCCCTCTGCATAAAAAATCACGGGCCTAAGGTCTGTCGCAGGGCAACTCTATTTACACGGAGAGATGCTTCATACATTGGATATAAAAGATGCGTTACGAGCATTTCAGGCATTCCTAACTAGACTAGAGAAACAAACTAAGAAAAGATGCTTACTAGTCGCTCATAACGCTAAATTTGATATGCCAAGACTGCTTAGAGTTATCATTGATAGTAATATGATAAGTAATTTTTCTGTGATAGCTGGTTTTGCTGATAGCTTAACTCTTTTCAAAAAAGCTCTACCAGAAAGAAAAGGACCAGGAATGTTCAAACTTCTTACATTAGCTCATGAATACTTAGAAAGTATCGATACTGAAAAATGGCATGATGCTGAATTCGATGTTAGCATATTAGAAAAATTAGTAGATGCTATTGCGAAACAAGAAGATTTGTTCAATATCGCCTCTACGTATAAAAGATGTTTGATGAATATTGATGAAACGCAAAATATAAATATTGGTCTTCAACATTTAACGGAGTTGAAGGGAACGATTTCAAAACATATTCTGACAAAACTTGCAAAACAGAAAATCGCATTTGAAACATTGCAAACTGTGTATACGAAAGGAGTAGAGGAAGAAATCTATAAATTATTAACCAAGAAAGATGGAAATAATCGACCAGTAATACCAAAAGATAAACGAGTTATTCAGAAAATTATTGATTGTTTAAGCAATTATGGAAATTGAATGTCTTCCGTACTTATTGATGTATACGAATTGTTACATCTCAAATGTTAATATTATTGATATGTATTATTATTGAAAATTTGCGATGCCAAAATTTACGTAATTGAACGTAATACCAAAGCGAGAAATATATGGCAACAAAAATTCGTCTCGAAGACGATAAATAAATATATCGAAAAGTATTTCGTTACATCTCAAATGTTAATATTATTGATAAGTATTATTATAAAAAAACATGGTTACGATGCCAAAAATTACGTAATTGAACGTAATGCCAAAGCGAGAAATGTATTAAAACAAAATATCGTCTCAAAGACGATAAATAAACATAGAGAGATATATTTCTCGGAATTGATATCGACCCAAAGTTCAAATATTATTAATAAATAATCCAAACTGAAATGCATGTGAATCTTAATTTTACCTTTTCCGATTATCATCCTTTTTAATTTTTTAAAATAACCCAATATATAAATTATTCAACGATCAATCCAGGTTCAATTTCAAAATTATTTTCATTTTATTGTAAGTAATCATATATTTATTGAATAGTTAGATAAAATGATTATTGTAATTGAATGTAAACGTCAAAAACAGTTAAAAGCAATAATTGAAATCGATGAAAGAGAGAGAGAGAGAGAGAGACGTGAACACGGTTGCCAGATCTCCCCGCCATCTTGCTGCTCGCATATTTTCTAGTTGAAATTTACGAAAAGTTGTTCCCTTTGCAGAGCTCTCCTTCTTCAACGATGACGTTGAGGTTCTCTATCTTTGAAACATGAGCCCGTATGAGCTTCGTGAATAACATATCTTTTTTTTGAAGATTTCGTAAGAAGTGTTTAGCTGTATCAAATCAGAATGTAGCGATTTTGAGCTCAAAAGACCACTTGATTTAGGGATTACGTGTAAATTATAAAAACTTTGGCTATTGATATCTCGCTTACTAAGACGCTAGGCTCCTTGGGCTTTTGAATATTGATAAATAGTATCATTACCAAGGTGTAGCCACAAATAGAGAAAAATCGTAAGAAAATCGATTAACTTTACTACTACCTTAACTTTCAGAGTTAGATTTGATAAATTTTGGTGGCGTTCGGCCAATAGTATTTTTATACGAGAACTTTCTGAGCGAAGACTGATTTATTTTAGAAATCTAAGGAGTCGTGCATATGACTGATGTTCTTCTCGATGTCCCGTGCTATCAGGTTTTTATATTCTCACTAAACCGTAGTTTATATGTATATATAGTTTTAAGTCTTAGTGTAAGTTCCATTTGGACGTAAAATATTGATCTGAGGGTTTTTATGCTTTTAGCACCTTTTTTCCCTTTCTCCAAGCCTGCGGTCCGAGGCCATTTATCTTTTCTGAGCAATCCGGCTTAATATTTTTTTTCTCGATATTCCCTATTATAAGTTATTAAACAAAGAAATTCTATCTACGAGATCTGCCTGCGTGTAGATATATAGGTAATATTATACTATTGGTTCTTTTTTGTATGTTTATTCTGCGACTATCAATTTCTTTAATGTACTTTTGTTGTCAATAAACATTGATCTAAAAAAAGAAGTATTCGACTGGTAATCCGAAGGTTGCAAGTTCGAGACCTACCAGCGACACAATTTTATTTTTATTTTTTTTGAAAAATGAAAAACCATCGGTCGTTTTGCAGTCGTTAAACGTAAAACGACTAATCAAACATGAAATGAGGTCGGTCATTGTGCAGTCGTTTTTTCGACAACTAGCCGGAAAACGACCGATCGAGTATGAAATAATTTCGGTCGTCTTGCAGTGATTTGCCGTAACATTTTTGTACAAAACGACGTCAGTCGTTTTTGCGGTTGTTTATCGGTGGCACGACTTGCTAGGGGGCTAGGTTTCCGGTACTGCTGTAGCCACTTTTAAGTTTATTTTAATGACATCAATGGTACATATCAAATTAATAAAACTGGGGACCATTGTCTTAGTTCCAATACGTTTCTCACGCATGTCAGCCAGTCGTGGGCAGACATGGGGCATTACTCTCATACCATTGATTAACATAACCTCAATATAGTGCACTGTCGGTCGCTAGCGATGACCAGCAAAAAAAACAACATATTTCCTTCCCACGATTTAAACGAGATTTTGCACTTCGACTTTTTTGGATCGGCCATTTTTTATCCTTTATTTTCGAGTTGAGATTGGTAATCAATTATCTTAACCCATTAAGGACCAGAAATGTTAATTTTTTTTATTATTTTTCGAGCTTCATTCTCAACAGAAAAAGAAAACTATTGACTCCAAGACCACGTATTGCACTATTTTGAGTATGCTCTTTCGATTGGTGAGATCAAAATTGCATTTTAATGGCTCCAAAAAACAATATGGCGGATTTTTTTATTTAAAAATAGCAAATTTTTTTCATTTTTTTTTTTGCATTCAGAAAGTAATGGAAACGATTCCGCATTTCAACCAAAAGTGCACAAAATAGTTCAACTTCATGAGAGACATTTTTATCCCGACCCCAAATCATTCTAACATCTTAAAAATGCCGTTATAGCCACTTCAAGCATATAGAATGATAATAATATGAATATGAAAAAAATAGTACACGGGGGTTTTTGAGATCGTTGATCATGATTACGCTATCAAAGTTTCAAAATAAAAAACGGCGGATCCAATATGGCGGGAAAAATTTCAAGGAAAGCTTAGATTTTGCTGAAAGTTAGTATATGCGGTTTTCGAGGTCACTGATCACAATTGCGCCATTAAATTTTCAAAATTCAAAATGGCGGATCCAATATGGCGGGCAAAATTTCGAGGAAAGCTTACATTTTGATGAAAGTTGGTATATAGGGGTTTTCGAGGTCGCTGATCACGATTACATCAAATTTTCAAAATTCAAAATGGCGGATCCAATATGGCGGACAAAATTTCGAGGAAAGCTTAGATTTTGCTGAAATTTGGTATATAGGGGTTTTAGAGGTCGATGATGACAATTGAGCGATCTAATTTTCAAAATTCAAAATGACGGATCCAATATGGCGGGCAAAATTTCAAGGAAAGCTTAGATTTTGCTGAAAGTTGATATACGCGGTTTTCGAGGTCGCTGATCACGATTGTGCCGTCAAGTGTTGAAAATTCTAAATGGCGGATCCAATATGGCGGACGGAAATTCGAGGGAAGCCTAGATTTGGCTAAAAAATTGGTACACAGGATTTTCTACCAGAAAACTTTGTCTTTTCGTCCGTTAGCGGTTACTTATAAATGTTATTCAACTCTAACCGAAAATAAGTTTTCTGGTAGCAAACCACTACCACCTGGTGTATACTAATTTTTTAGCAAAATCTAGGCTTTCCTCGAATTTCCGTCCGCCATATTGGATCCGCCATTTATAATTTTCAACATTTGACGGCGCAATCGTGATCAGCGACCTCGGAAACCCCTATATACCAAATTTCAGCAAAATCTAAGCTTTCCTCGAAATTTTGTCCGCCATATTGGATCCGCCATTTTGAATTATGAAAATTTGATGGCGTAATCGTGATCAGCGACCTCGACAACCACTGTATACCAACGTTCAGCAAAATCTAAGTTTTCTTCGAAATTTTGCCCGACATATTTTATCCGCCATTTTGAATTTTGAAAATTTGATGGCGTAATCGTGATCAGCGACCTTGACAATCACTCTATACCAACGTTCAGCAAAATCTAAATTTTCTTCGAAATTTTGCCCGCCATATTTTATCCGCCATTTTGAATTTTGAAAATTTGATCACGAAATCGTGATCAGCGACCTCGAAAACCCCTATATACCAACTTTCATCAAAATCTAAGCTTTACTCGAAATTTTGTCCGCCATATTGGATCCGCCATTTTGAATTTTGAAAATTTAATGGCGCAATTGTGATCAGTGACCTCGAAAATCCCATATACCAACTTTCAGCAAAATCTAAGCTTTCCTTGAAATTTATCCCGCCATATTGGATCCGCCATTTTTTATTTTAAAACTTTGATAGCGTAATCGTGATCAGCGATCTCAAAAACCCCCGTATACTATTTTTTATGAAAATTCGACGACTAGAAAAATACGTATTACCAATGGTATTCATATTATTATCATTCTATGTGCTTGAAGTGACTATAACGGCATTTTTAAGAGGTTAGAATGATTTGGGGTCGGGATAAAAATTTCTCTCATGAAGCTGAACTATTTTGTGCACTTTTGATTGAAATACGGAATCGTTTCCATTACTTTCTGAATGCAAAAAAAATGAAGAAAAAAAAATTTCAAAATTTTGCTATTTGTAAATAAAAAAATCCGCCATATTGTTTTTTTGCAGCCATTAAAATGCAATTTTAAAAAGAAAGAGCATACCCAAAATAGTGGAATACGTGGTTTTGGAGTTAATAGTTATTTTTTTCCTGTTGAGAATGAAGCTCGAAAAACAACAAAAAAATTAACATTTCTGGTCCTTAATGGGTTAAGAAACCTGAATACTCAATTTTATGAAAATGAAGTCACTTTGTACATTAGCCGCCATATTGGATTCGAAAAGGCTCTCTGTTTCGTGTTTCATACAATCTATATCATTTATTGTCATTTGGATGGCCATATTGGATTCTCCATTTTGAATTTCAGAATTCAAGTTTGAGTTCTTTAATCAGTGGTTTCAAAAACATCTGTGTACCAAATTTTATTCAAATCCATCTGTGTTCCGTCACGTACGGAACGCGTAGATTTTCTGCGTCATTATTAACATAGCTATAAAACATCTGTTTACTATCGTGAGCAGTCTCCTTCAAGATCTTTATAATAGGACAGTCCGTAGAATTTCGAGGGTTCTGGAAAAACTAATAGGCTGCAATTTGTCGAGTTGGCTAAAATTCGTATTCTTTAATCCGGCAACAGAGTAAAAGGAATTTTATGATTTAACTTATTTTTTCTTCGCGACTAGTATCAGTCCAGCATCTGCGATACGGCTGGGTTCTTCTTTCAATACTGGTAATACAAATAATCCTTCGAAGTCAGACGAAGTCACGAAAGGCAAAACTCGAGTCAACGGGTCATTTAGGACCTTGCACATTTTTTATTGTAGCGCGTCACTACTGAAGGGTCAGCGTCTCTCGCGAGACCTTTTTTTGCCTGCCTAAAACATACTGGTGCGACATGGTTCTTGCGCCCCACTCGGAAAAGTCCCTTCTTTGCATTTTTCTTAAACCAATCAATCGCAGCAAATTTAGTAACCACGAATTCGCGGACACACCCACATTTCTTACTTAGTTTTACTGTAACTTTTAAGAATCAGTTATCATCGAACTCTCAGAGAATGCACAACAAGAGTCCAACCAGCGCGGATCTCTGCATTTCTCTTGAAAAATAGCAAAGTGAATTTAACTTCTTACAAAACATAAGTTTTTCGTCTGTACTGCGCGAAATCTTTATTTTGATTACTTAAGTGTTAAATTTCACAACATTCATCCAAGTGTATATAAATGTGAATAAGGTTAAGTTTGTTTATTTGCATTCTATAATTATTAACCACCCTCATCACATTAATTTGAGGTGCGGGAGTTCGCGAAAGACACGGTGTCGAACAGTACGCGTTCGGTAGCAGGATTTACGACCCTGGTTGACTCGCATAGTAAGTCGAGTCGCACTGTGATCGCGGACAATCTGAGGACCTTGTGATTGTTATCCTAGATGCAACTATTATGGACTTAAAGTAAAGGAACTCACATAGTCGATTTGGTCTAGTGGTTAGCGTGCTGGTTAGGTAGTTAGGTAATTTAGGTAGGTCGTATAGGTCATAGGTTCAAATCCCGCCAACATCACTTTCCCGAAAGCTATCGAAGAAATTGTATTCGTGGACGATTTAATTTTGTTTACCAATCGGTAATGAAGTTTTTTAATGACGTATTCCATTGTCGGTGAAGTGCTTACGGCGGTGGAATACACGGTGGCATTCGCGATGACCTAGCCACATATGCCACTATCGACGAGGTACTGGCGGCGGTGGAATACGCGGTGGCGTGGCCTCGTATGCCACTATCAGCGAGGTACTGGCGGCGGTGTGAGACACAATGGCATTCGCAGTGGCTCAGTCTCATATGCCACTATCTGCAAGGTACTGGCGGTCGTGGAATACACGGTGGCATTCATGGTGGTCTAACTATGTATCCCACCTTGGGCCCATTGTTGGGTCTGTTCAATAATGGTGGCAAACACGATGAAGTAACGGTGGAATACACCAGTATCCCACCATCAACGGGGCTTCATTTCGTGGTGGAATACACGGTGGAAAACGCAAAATCGGCGGTGGCAGAATGGCAGGTACACACCTCGTGGAATACATGGTGGGTCAGATGGTGGGTATTTTCGCTAGGGTATCCGCACGAAATGAGTTTATTTCAACGGGGTCGAGAACAAACTCTTTATGATAATCCGTAAAGCCTAAAAAGGCTTGTCCCAACACCTTTTTATTGTCGACATTTTTCTTATATTCTGTTACCTATCTTTTACTTGCAATTTTGTCAACAATTGTATTTTCTTAAGAAAACTAAGTTGATAATCGGTTGTGTAAAGATCCAGCAGACAGCAGACGGTGTTCGGCGGTGGCGGATTTAAGACTCACATCGCCCTAGGCTAACCAATTAATGGCACCCCAAAAACGGCCTATATATTTTGTTGATTTGTTGAACCTTCGTAGCTTGCTTGAATATATATATAAATGGTACAAACCTACAACGTCTGGAATTTGAAAAAAAAGGATAGAATTAAACAACCAAGAATAGAATCTTTATTGCGTATTATAATTGATATCCACATAGTTTTTTATTCAAATCACTCATGTTTCATGTTTCTATTATTCATTCCCATTAATCTAGAATGTCAACGACGAACGACGATCGGATAATTTGACTAAATGATTGCCCTTTTGAATTTATTTTCGATCATGTACTTATTTTTCCATGCTTTCAGTCTTTTTTCAAAATCTAAAATCTTTTTTTATAAGATGAAAAACAAAAGAAAAAGAAGAAAAAGCTGCCGATTTTGTCAGCTCGGCGCCCCTAACACGTTGGCGCCCCATGAAAATTGCCTACACTGCCTATTACCTAAATTCGTCAGTGAGTGCTCGGTGGAAAGAGGTCGCTCTAGCGATACAGGCGAAACTGGCTGGCGTTGTGGTAAATACAAATGCCTAAGTTTCCAGGTGGTGGAACGATTCCATAGTCGAACCCCGTCCCAAAGGTTCGAAGGGCCTACTGTCGAAATTGTGGGGGAAGGAGGCTGAATATCCTTGAGACCCAAGAGCGAGTGAGAGGTAAGCCGAAAATACAGAAACTTTGTGTGAAACAGAGTGAAGATCCTTCCAGGAAAGTAATTTAAAGTGAGCAGGTAGAGGTAGAATCGGTCACGTGAAATGTAGTCCCAAACTCAGAAGGAAAGAAAAAATCGTCAAGCCGAACTTTGAGAAATAGTAGTCGTTAATATTACCTTGAATATTATAAAGAAATGTAATGTTTGCGATGAAAGTCTGCTTTAAGAAAAAATATAACAAAGATAATATACTTCGAGTGGATGTGTAGAGAAAATTATTGGTCAACTAAACTCAATGTACTACAAACATTGAGTCACACCAGGAGTAAAAGAAACGGGGACGGTAGACCTGTATATACACATATACATATATTTCTTCGCTACTGGACATATTCGTTGCGCAACGAATTATACATACTACTGGACTCTGCATCTATCAGCCAACGCCAAGTACCTTTTCTATCATTATTCACTACTATTCATTGATAAATCCGTTGGATTTTCATTCTTTCCTTCATTTAGTGCCTCAATTCTTTAGCTATTTTCACATACAATAATCCGATATTATTAACTCAGCTTAGATTATTCCCTGTTATTCCGTTGTGCGGAATATCTTTTGCTATTCCACGATCCGGGTTCGAGTGTTACTCGACTAGTGTTGGGACAGTTATTCATAAGATAGTAGACACGCCCGTCGGTGAAACTCGTTTGAGATTGCTAGTAGCTGCTGCCGCTGCTTCTGCCGCTGCGTTCCCAAGTGCATGCGATCGTGCCATTCCCGCAAAGCATTATACAATATTTGCCAGCGTTTCTCATCACATGCCAAAGCTGCTTGAAAATTATTATTATTAGTGAGAATAAAAAGTGATAATTTTCAATGGATCATTAATATAAGTCGCGCACTTTTGGTAATGCCTTTTATAAATATAAAAAAGTTGCAAAGTAGAACTTTGGACATTGCTTCCTCATTAATTTTTGATTCTCACAAAGCCACCTCTATGAAGAAGCTTGTTTATCAATTTTGGCTTCCTCATAGAGGAAGCTTTGTGAGAATCAAAAATTAATGAGGAAGCAATGTGCAAAGTTCTACTTTGCAACTTTTTTTTAAAATTCTTCCTCGCATTTTACGCACATTTTTTGAAAAATTCAAAATGTTGTAAAATCCGAACGACTTTACCGATCATCACCAAATTTTGTACGTATCAGGGCTGTATGTTACCTTTCGACTGTACCCAATTTCGGTTCATTTATTAAGATACGACGTGATTTAGAGCAAAATGTATTTTTTTCGAAAAATTCAAAATTCTATAAAATCCGAACCGCTTTACCGATTTCGCCGAAATGCAATACCATACAACATTGAACTTATATCTAGATATGAAGAACTATTTAGCTAAATCGGCGAACTTTTACGAAAGTTAGAGCATTCACGTCCTTTTTTCAACAAATTAAAAATTGCATAAAAACTTAATTACTATATATATTTTTTTCAAAAATTGCAGTATTCAAAGGGGGCAGCTACTCTACATGTGTGCCAAATTTGAGCCCGATCGCTCGAACGGTTACTGAGTGAGAGGCGATTGAATTTTCGAGGCCCAGCACACACACACACACACACACACATACATACATGCGGACATTTTTTCTAAACCACTTTTTTCGATGTTTTAGGTGATTCTAAGCATACTGACATGAAAATCTCGAAAAAAAAAATTTTCATGAAAACAAAGCTTCCTCTATGAGGAAGCAAAATAAAGTTTACAAATGTTTACTTATTTATTTATTAAATTCCCGCAAGAGTCAATATGCGCAGTGCAGTTGTTTGTCTGAAAATGATGATGAGCTCGAAAGGCGGTAGTGGCATGGGAGAATCTACAGTGTCGAATGTGCACGGCTTCTTTCCTGCTTTCCCTTAAGACCCCCGCAGTCTACCACTTGGTCGAGTGCGTATCGTTACGACCGATTTTTATATTTCTGTATGAGCATCTATCAATTACTTCATGTCAAATGCTTCCCTAGTAGGGTGAGGCGAAAAAAAAACAAATATGTCGTCAATCCAGTTGTTTGGGCGAAAAAAGGTTCTTTTACATGATAAAATTACTGTAGAAAATATAGACTTTCGAAACAACCAAACAAAAATAAATCTGAAAGTTGTTTCTCCGTCGCCGGAACCAAAGAGTTACTGTCAAAACAACCTTCCTGCTAACTCCGGGAAAGTTATTTTGACTCGGTGGTCACTGTCAAAACAACCCATGTAAACTTCGAAGAAAAAAATAGTTTTTGCGCTTAATTTAACGGGTTATCTTGCTCTTTTAATTGTACATTATTTGTATGGATTAATAATTTTTTACTCGGGGGCATTTTTATGTAGTTTTAGACACAATTATACAATTGTACAAATTCATAACATGATTAGACTTTTTTTGTATTACAAATAGACAATCGAAACATATATTCCTAAAGGTGTGGATAACCGAGTGGTCTAAGGCGCATGGCAACATTACAAGGTCCCAGGTTCGAATCCTACCAGTGACAAAAAATTTACATTCTATGTTCATGTTCAAACACGTTTCGAATTGTTGAAAAAATTCGAATATGCAGTAAATGAGCAAAATTAACCGGTTCAATTAAAAATAATTTTTTTTTGTTTTTTCGAAATCTTCATCGGTTGTTTTTACGGTGACCACCAAGTCGAAACAACTTTCCCGGAGTTAGCGGAAAGGTTGTTTTGACGGTCATTCAACGGTCTTGAGCAACCCGAAAAACAACCGTCCCGATGTCTACGGGAAGGTTGTTTTGACGGTCACTCATTGGTTCCAGCGACGGAAAAACAACTTTCACATTTTTTCGTTTGGTTGTTTCGAAAGTCATTTTGACCATTAGCGAAAGTTTTTTCTGTGCAGAAAACAACTTCTAAGTACCACCGTTATTTTTTCGGTCACTTTGACAGTTGTCGTGATTGCTAGGGGAATACGCTATCAACGACTTAGTAATTTTGGATATCTAAATGACATAAGAGTTGTACAACTATTATTCTCTCAAGCATACTCATAATTGACATAACAAAATATTCAATTGATTGCAATCAGAGCGCAAAGTGAGTTGGAAATAATTTCAAGTGAACATAATTTCTGGATGAATTGAATCTTTTTGAAAATCTCGAGTGACTTATCAGAAGTCGATGATAAGTGGTAAGTGTTAGCGATCTAGTGCGGGTTTTTTTTCGTTATTGGAAAATATGTATTAAATTTTTAATCAGTCACTAAAATTCCGAAAATTCCTGTTGATTTTCACTGTAAAAAATGTTCGCGTTTTTCCTATACAAACGTGTATGAATTTTGTAAAACTTGGTATAGAAAATCGGAATTAATATGTTTGCATAGTAAATTTAATACAGATATATGAATTTTGATAATCCTTTGATTGGAAATTACAACACATGATTATTAAATCATCATTTACTAAATTAGTATATGAAAATCAATATGCATTTTCGGAATTTTCATACCCGATTTGGAATTTAATATTCATTGTTCCATTAAACGTAAGATCAAAGTTACTCAAAATGCAGTTACTGCTATTGAAAAATACCAAGTAAAGTATTTGCAATTTTGTCTATATGGGTATATTGCCGCCCGAGCGAAGCGAGGGTGGCAATCGCACGAATTGCAATCGCCAATTCCGGCACTAGTTGCACACCGTGCTTTTCCGAGACTGTAGAGTATGAGCGGAAAGGGTCCCTAACCTCAACTCGCCGGGGGCCTTAGGAAATGTTGCGGCCGCGTTTAGAAAAACAAATATGCGTGTAGAAAAAGAAGAATGTAGCTGATGTGCGCATGCGTAGGACATTTCCTAACGGCGTACGAGAACGACCCACGTTCCGCCACGCTCTACAGTTGAGGAAAGCAGGAGTTTCTATTCATGAGTTAAAAAAAATTATTATTGTGACAGTGAAAACTGTAACGTATAATTATCCGTTCAGAAGTTTATCAGGGCTGTTTACTGGACCCGGCTAGTCTACCCTAATTAATTACGAAGCCCATCAGGGAAATCTAAACTGCCTATATAGGCTTGTCTCGCTTCTTTGTATGGGGCCCTTATAGGCTTTCTCGGTGGGCTCCATAAACGCTGTCCTACTAAGCCCATACTAAATGAACAAAATAATTAATTACAAAATTATTATCTACGCTCATCGAATTCGGTTTATCTGGTACTTTCAATTGGATGTTCAGATTTATTTAGTTGATCACTACATATTAATTCCTGGAAAAATACATGTAGGGTAGACGTACCATTTGTGGCCACACAAAAAATGTATATATTAATTCATCGTTACTTCAATTTATTCAAATTACTAAATAAGATTATTCTACATGAATCAAAGCAACTTCTACTTTGAAAATGCAATGCTTAGAATATCCAATTCTTTAATAAATTATTTTCAAAGCCGTTTGAACCTTTTCTCAGGGTACCGAAGGAGTTTTTCATCGTTTTTATTATTTAAATAATAATATAACGCATTTTTACTTATATCTAATTATATTTTAATTATGCTTTTCTATTACATTTTAAAGATGACATATTTTTTTCGGACAGAACGAAGCATCATCGCGACATCTGCATTCGCGTTCCTGGCACAAAAATAAAAATAAAGGTGTACATTAATATAGTGTATGACTATTTCTGCTGCTACGAAAAAGTCGAAAAAGAAGGAAACGAATGTCATAAAAGGTTAGTTAGGTTCACAGATGCCGTATGTGCTTTAAAGAAATACATTTTTGTAACGCATGCACGAAAAGTACCAGGTTGTGTATGGGCCGGCTGTGACAGAAGATGGCGCTTTTCGAGAAGGCGTATCGAAAATACGATAACCGTATCGAAAATACGATAACCGTGTCGAAAATACGATAACCGTATCGAAAATACTGTGCGCGCATGCGCACATCGGTTCTTTTCCTTCGTGTCACGGCCGGCCATACATAACCTGGCACTTCGTGCATTTGTTACAAAAAGTAGTATGCGATACTTGTACGTAAAAGCGGACTCCCGACGGCGGTTGTAAAGTGTCCGCACTCGTCTTCCCTCGCGCTACAAACAACACTCGGCTTCGCCTCGTGCCGTTGTAGCGCTCGGTTCGACTCGTGCAGCCACTTTCCAACCTTCGCCGAAAGTCCGCTTTTACGCACTAGTATCGCAGAGTACTATTCTGTGTAGGAGAATTGGTTGTTTTCGTAAGAATATGAATTCGAATGATTAAACACGCCTTGAAAACAGTTTCAAGCACAATGAATATAGAGGTATCCAATTTTTAAGCATGGCCAAAACCGGTGCATAGATGGGGCCAGAAATGGTAATACTCCTACTTTTTTCTACTTTCCAGTGTTTTCTCGACACATATGAAGATTTTAATGCTACCAATCTGAAATTATATTCTTCTCAGATACGGAAAGTATAAGTTCAAAACGGTTTTATGATATTTGGTCGTAATCACAAGCCCTTGAAAATGGGAAAATTCTTGAAGTGGCCACAACCGGTAGTTCTACCCTACTATTTTGAATGTCATTAAAAATTTTTGGATGGCATTTGAGAAGATCCTTTGGACTTTCTTGTTGAGCCCTTTTCGTTGGTTCTCGTCGTTGTCGTTGCTGGAATTTTCTTGAGACAATCGTGCACGCACACGTTTTCTGGTGTTCGTACGTCGCCGTGTGCGAGTTGGTGAGGAAGACGCGTGGCGCGTGTGACGAGACGATCGAGACACAACAGAGAAAGGGAGAAACAGAGTGAGAAAGAAAGTGCACGCGAGCCAAGCGAGTTTCGAGCTCGTAGGGGATACACCGTGGGAACGAGCCTGCCACCGCTGCTCGAGGTATAACAGGTACTGTGTATAGTATAGTTATAGCAGACCGATCACATGGCCGCTCGACGAGGAGAACAAGACGACTACGCAACGAACCGACCACCTCACTCTACCACCATTATTATACCCTCCTCGCGCGCTCACACAGTCGACACCACTGCCCATATTTTCTTCTTCACCAACCATTCGAATCTATTCAAATTTTTTGCTAAATCTCCTATAATCGAGAGCCGACGACCAAGATTTTTGTCTCATCACACCAAGGATAAAACCATATAGAATCGATAGTTTAGATGAGTCTGATCCCAAAAATGCGATTTTCTGAACTTTTGCGTCTTGTGTCTGACCTTAGCGCATTTAAAAAAATGTCATAAAATTTAGCTAACACGTATCATAGCAAAAAGTCTGATTTACGGAATGTAGTTAAATGATAGCACTGAGATACCGAAAAGACGATTTTCAGACAAAAATAGCGTTGCACCTGCCCAGCAAATCATTAAAAAGAAAAAGAAAATGAGAAAAAAATACTTATATAACATCGCGTCTGAAAATCATTTTTATAAATAAATTTGGGTTAATTGATGTAAAATAATAAATTTTCAGAAAAAAATCTGTTTGCCGGACATTATGAGAGCATTTAAAGATTGTAATAAAATTTTACCCGTCGGTATTATCGCAAAGCGTCTGAAAACTGTTCGACATGATAAAATGAGTTGTCCAGATGTAGAATAAATCGATATCAGACAAATTGAGTATTGCACGGGCCCTATCAGACAATTTTTCGCAAGGTTGAAAATGTCTGAAACAACAAATTTCAAGTTAATTGCTATGATACGAGTCGGCTAAATTTTATGACATTTTTGAAAATGCACTCAGGTTAAACGCAAGACGCAAGATTTTTAATAATAAAATAACAAAATCTACGTATATTTTCAATATCAGATATATCGTGATAACAGGATTTGGCTTTTTTTACATAGCAGAAATCACCCCCCGCGACCTTCCAAAGTTTCTGAAGATTGCTACCACCCTAGTCGGGTCTAGGATCATCTCAACTATCGATTCTATATCGTTGTATCCTTGATGCGATGAAACATGGTTTTGTTCGTGGGCTCTCGTACTATATAAACCGAAATCTTTCTACATTTTGCTGTCTTACGAAAATAACTTTGTTTTTCATTGAAAATTGTTTTTCCGAGATTTTCATGTCGGGACACTCGGAATGGTTAAAAACTTCGAGATAAATAATTTAGAAAAAAATTCTGTATGTGTGCCTGTGTATGTGTAGGGTGTTCGTTATTTGGGGTCCGGACGAATATTGACATTGACGACCCTCACGTGATTTGCAAATAAATAAATAAAAATCTCCTTAAAACATAACATTTTTGGTTTAACATTTAACCCTCCCTTTAGAGGCCTCAATTTTGCCATTTGAAACACATGGTATTTCGCTATAACGCCATTTAATTTTCTTTCAGGTACCTACATATTTCCTAAAATATCTATAACTTCGGGAAATAAGTGATATATATGTTACTATTTAGAGAGACAATTTGGATCTTTCCATGAAATATTTAACCGATTGTACCGCAGAAAGTTTATATAGTAATTTGAATTTCTCGTCTTTATTTCTTGACGACAAAAATTTCGGTAAACTACAGTTTTTCAAATTTATTTAATACAAGGATGCAAAGGGCAACCTTGCATATTACTTCCTCATTATATTTAACTTTTTATAAAGCTTCCGCTATGAGGAAGTCAACATTTTTGTTTAAAAAAACTACGGATTGAATTGAAAATGAAATTAATAACTAATTATCTTTAAAGTTTCCTCAATAGCTTCCTTTCGATGATAGGAAACAGTCGAACGTTTAATTTCGAGGGCACATATGGAGAAGCAAGGCGATATCTAATAGATTAATTATGGAGCGTTTTAATGAGTCATTGCTGTGCCTCCGCTGGTAATCGTGAATTATATTATGCGTATCCAATTAATCAGAGATAAGAAATGAGATTCGCGCTTTGGCTTATTGTCTTTGGACAAAAATCACCGGTTATAAATTATGCGAAAAATAAAAGATTTTATATAAGAGACTCTACGGCGATGTAACGATATATCGTAAAAGCAATTCAATTGCTGTCCTGGATACTTAAATTTATCATGAAACACTTTTCAATAGTATTTATTGAAATATGAAACATTTGCTCGGTGTACAGATTGTTATGGAATACAAAATTATGAACTCGATATTGAGACATGCAATAGCTGCTGTGACGTTTCGCTGTAAATTGTCTATTGTATGTATCGATGACGTACAAGACGCGTGTTGTAATTAAGTAACATATCTGTACCAGATTGAAACGCATACAAGTTTTATGTACTACATTTTATGGAGGCATCTGATTGTATTTGCTACAGATTTTATCTATAATATATTACATTACTATGGACTGTAAAACACAAATAATAATTACAAAATTGGACGTACCGCGTGTACGTTATAATAAGTAGTATTTCAAGGCTATTTCGATATTGCGATTATATACTATAGGTATGTTAACATTTTCGAAATTTTCCTTTTCTTTACTTTGTAATAGTTTTGTGTAAATTTTTGAAATTGGCATATTGTGCTTAGAAGTATAATATCGGTGGTGCGATTGTGAATATGAAGAGATGGGGCAAAGTATATGGAGAATTACAAGCCAAATGTTTTCTTACACATTTTAATGCATACTGAAACTATATATTCAATTTGAAAAAGAAAATAGTATATTCTTTATTTTTTAAATAATATTGTTTATAATTAAATCACTCGATTGCCAAAAAAAATGAAAGAAATACTAATTTGTTTTTCAAATTGAATACATCATTACAGTATGCATAAAAATGTGGACAAAAAATTATTCTACAATTTATCGAGGATGGAACCTCCTTCCTCTTTTATAACATTATAAAAGACTAACGGCTTTTTTAATCAAAATCGTCGAAAGAAGCGAACGTCAAAGAACACCACTTTGACTTTAATTTTTGGTATTAAAAAAATATAAAATCAACGTTTTTAAAATTAATAAAAAATATTCCCTTTCCAACATTAACAGAGATATTTTTATAAAATGTATATTCATATTTGATCGTTTCTGGGGTGGTACTAGGCAGCAAAATAGGAATCAGCTCAATGAAAAATATTATTATGACGTTTGAAGATTTTTTAAAAGTTGCAAAGTAGAATACTGCACATTGCTTCCTCATTAATTTCCATTTTTGACAAAGCCACCTCTATGAGTAATCGTATTTATAATTGTTTACTTCCTCTTAGAGGAACCTTTGTGAACAATGGAAATTAATGAGGAAGCAATGTGCAATGTTCTACTATGCAACTTTTTTGTTACATTTAAAGTTTTGGTAGTTACGCATACACAACATGAACAAATCGTATTAATTATCAAATCATTATGTAATGTGTGCAGACTTTTTTTATACAATATTTAATAAAATGTCAGAAAGACTTTTTTAATTGTTGTGTAAATTATTATGTATAGTTTCAATATTTCAATAAATTTCAATTTAGTTTATGATATTGTACTTGAATTGTAGAAAAATGTAAATTTATGAAAATATTCAGAATGCCATACCAAAATCCGAACCCCTTTACCGATTATTACGTAACTTGGTACATAGGAGCTCTGAGTACTATTGTTACTTTGTAGAAAATTTCGATTGATTCGGTGATATTTTACGTGAATTAGAGCAAAACGTAAATTTTTCCGAAAAATTCGAAATCCCATAAAAATCAAACAGATTCAATACCGATCCTCCTTTAGCATGGTTTTATTTGTAAAAAATTATTTAACTCGTTCGCTACAAATTTGCGGAAGCTAGAGAACCCAGACTTTTCTCTAAAAATTCAAAACTGAATAAAAAATAATTTTATGTTTGGTTTTTTTTTAAATGATCATAAACAAAGGGTTATTTGCCCCATGTGTCTGCCAAATTCCGGCTCGATCAATAAAGCCGTTCTTTAAGTATCTAAGTTTTAAATTCTCATGTCGGCTGCTCACACACACATACATACATACATTTTTTCTAAACCACTTTTCTCGACGTTTCGGACCAGTCTAAGTGCCCCAACATGAAAATCTTAAAAATACAAAATTTTCGCGAAAACACAGCTCCTCTATTTATTATATTACAAAATTTATCAAGACGTTAAATTTTTTTTTTAAAATCAGACGTTTATTGAGTTGACTTGGAATTCCCCATATAAATCCACCATTAAACAGTGTGTATACCTTAAAATGCCATAGTGTTGTTTTCACGCGGCTTACACTCGTATGTGGGGGGGATCCGCTGAACTTTTCATTCTGACCCTGACCCTCTTCAATAATTTTGACAATTTTTTTATCAAATTGTATTTAAAAAATAAAAACACACGTATTTTTTTCTTTGCCGCTACGACCATTATTTTCGACACACAGATTTTAGGAAAATTTTTTATTTTTCAGGATTAATATATTTTTAATCGTTAATATCTTGGAAATTAACAGTCCTATCGAAAAATTTCCAATATGAAATTTATCCAGTTTGCAAAGAACTATATGATGTATATTAAAACTGTTATTTCAGTTTTCCTGAAATCTTTTTGCATGACATTAAACAACAATATATCGTTTTGCAAAAAAGGGCCACTTTTTATAATGTTTATATACTTACAGAAAATTTCTGTCTAAAATTACAAAATTTTTGAGACCCTATCCAGATTGGGCCGATTTTTTAATCAGAAGTTCTACGTAATTGAAGTTTTAAGTAAGAATTCAGGATATTAAAAAAACTTCAATTAAGTAGAACTTCTTATAAAAAAAATCGGCCTATTCTGTATAGGGTCTCAAACATTTCGTAATTTTAAAGAGAATTTTTATGTAAGTATACAAAAAATGATTAAAAGTGGGGCTTTTTTGCAAAACGAAATGTTGTTCTTTAACGTCATATAACAACATTTTAAGAAAACTAAAATAATTTTTTTAATATACATTATGTAGCTCTTTGTAAACCGAACAAATATCATCGCGAACATTTTTCGATAGGACTGTTAATTTCCAAGATATTAACGATTAAAAATATATAAAATCCGAAAATTGAAATTTTAACAAAAATTCCTGTGCCGAAAATATTGGTCGTAGTAGCAAGAAAAAAAATGCGTATCTTTTTATTTTTTTAATACAATTTGATAAAAAAATGTCAAAATTATTGAAGGGGGTCAGGTCAGAGCATGAAAAATTCAGCTGGAATCCCCTATGTGCAATATAATTTGCCCACGGGGAAATGTCCGTTACCTTACGTCACTCTCATGACTCTCCCGTTGCGCAGCGAGAGTCTCCAACTAGTCAGCCAACAGGACTATAGCCCAACCCTTGCTGTATATTGCCGTCGATCTCAGTCAGCAGCCCTTATTTTTCTTGCTTTCCACTTATTCACTTCACATACACAACTCACCGAGCTCAGCTCGTCGTTAACTACCTTATGGCACCTTCTCAGTGATTCACTTCGAAAACTCGTTCATATCCTCCAAATCTCCCGAAATCTAACGATAATACTTTTTTCAACTGTTTTTATTTATTCGAAACAGGTTTTGAGCTGTCAACGATTTTGTTTCGAGAGAATATATTGTTTGGACAATATAAAAAATCTTTAACCAATCAAAATGCTGTTTTCGAAAATAATAACTACGCTCGATTAATTCGGTTTCGCGTTATTAAAATAGTTTGTATCACGTAATTTAATTCCTCAACGATTGTTAACTTGGTAACACCAAGTGTTGAATTATTGCAGTTGTATGATACATAATAACAACAACAACAAAAAAGAAGCTGAACTTTGTGACAAGAGAGCGGTAGAGATAGAAACGCCCATTGATGTATACCCTGCGCGTGCAAAATAGCGACTGAGACGCGACGAGACACTGGCTACCTTTTACCCATTTAACCACGTTTTATAAGCAGTGATGCCAACCGAAATTCTTTATGTGCGATAATAATCCTCGTATATCGCTTAACTCTCAGCTTTAGCATCAGTTTCAATCCTTAAGCATTGTAAACGTATATTATTTAGCTATAAGAATGTAATGAGTGTTTGGATAAGTATTAAAAGAACCGCAACATTTTCAATCTCGCGGTAATATTATCGTGACATATCGTTAATATTGCACCCGGTAATTTACGGTCTTTTATCACAACGGTAACTTCTTGGTTGGACGTTGAGTAGTATCATCGCACTGTCCAATAATCTATTACATTAATTACGATCGATTTTTGTTTCCATCCGAGGGAAATCAACCCGCACATACTCTTCATCATCAATGCTGACGGTGACCTAACGAATGAAGGGTTTTGTTGTTTCGTGTATCTCCGAATCGAGCGCCAATCAGCGAAGGTGCGATTCTTCAATTTTTAGAAGTTGGCAACACTGCTTAAAAGACGCGCGTCGTGGCGGCGTTTATGCCGGAGCGAGATACAGATCGAAGGAATCTTTTTACCATCACAAGTTTGATGCGAACGAACGTAAGCAAACAAGACAATATTGTACATGTCGAAACATCTAAACTTACACGTGGACAACAGAAGCGCGACAATATTTCTGGGTTGTTTGTAGTCGAGTAATGTGCAGTAATTATATCATATATGGATATATTGTTTTTAGGCGTAATAATATACAACATGATTTAATTGCACACCTGCTTATTAAGGGGAGGTGAAACATGTACCACGTTATATATGAGTGCAAGAGAGATAGCTGTAATTTTCCGAACACCGCCATTCAGGGCTGTTTTTTGAAAAAATTAAAAAAAAAAAGCAATATGTCACCGGACGGAGAATTAAATTGTGCTCCTGGTTACATATTCCATTTTCTCACAATGTCTACAGTGTCTCCATATTTTTGTTTACAGTTTTTGTTACCGACTGAGTAGGTTTTGCCTTAAGATAGTGTGCTACTTCTCGGTTGGTAACAAAAACTGCAAAGCGTTGTTCTTGGCTACAGTTGATCTTTTGGACAAAAGATGAGAAGTTTTGACTGCGTCTAAGAAGTCTATAGTCAGCACTTCTCGCCTTTTATTCGTAAAATTTGCAGTGGCGGCGGATGACACTTCGGGAGGCTTCAGCTATCTCACTCGCACTTATGATCCACGTATAGCACATCATCTTGGCAGCCCTTTTTTCCCGCACGTTTTTATTCAACACAGTGTCGATTCTACACATTGGTTTCTGCACTAAGTATATCCTGCACACGACGTTTTCTATACATTCTTTAACATCACGCAAGTTTTACGATACATTTCGGTTCTACGCATTTCGATTCTACACATTTATTCCTATACAATCCGTTCGAACACACTCAGTTTACCGCGCAAAGCAATCCACCACATTCTCAAAACAGCACAGCCGTTTCTGCACAAATCTGATTGTACACGCTGTTATTCCCTCACATTTTCATACTTCACGCGCTCTTTACATGACAATTTGATACTACACAGTTCGATACTACACATTGATTTCGACACAAACATTATTAACCACACGGCAATTACTGCACAATTTTAATATACATCATACCTAAACGAGACTTTTATTTCCAACAAGAGTTTATCCTACACATCCCGTTCCACACGCATACATTTCTGCACACGCTCTTTACTGCACATATCGCGTCGCCACGCCGTCGTTGCCACGCGTTTTTATTCTTCACAAACTATCCGGCACAATTTTTTCCTACACATTTCGATACTACACATTTGTATGTCGGGATCTACTCATGAGAATATCTCCCGTCGGTAAGGTAGAACTCGGAGCATTTTACTCCGGCGACAGAAGTTCTCATTGCCGTGACATCAACATGTGCTGTCGTCATTCGTTGTAAATATACCTATGAACTTAATCTCGTAGGTATATATACAACGAATTCCTACGAACTTAATCTCGTAGGAATATATACAACGAATGCCTACGAACTTAATCTCGTAGGTATATATACAACGAATGACGACAGCACATGTGTTGTCACGACAATGAGAACCTATGTCGCCGGAGTAAAATGCTCCGAGTTCTACCTTACCGACGGGAGATATTCTCATGAGTAGATCCCGACATACAAATGTGTAGTATCGAAATGTGTAGGAAAAAATTGTGCCGGATAGTTTGTGAAGAATAAAAACGCGTAGCAACGCCCGCGTGGCGACGCGATATGTGCAGTAAAGAGCGTGTGCACCAATGTATGAGTGTCGAACGGGATGTGTGGGATAAATTCCTGTTGGAAATAAAAGTCTCGTTTAGCTATAATGTATATTAAAATTGTGCAGTAATTGCCGCGTGGTTAATAATGTTTGTGTCGAAATCAATGTGTAGTATCGAACTGTGTAGTATCAAATTGTCATGTAAAAAGCGCGTGAAGTATGAAAATGTGAGGGAATAACAGCGTATACAATCAGATTTGTGAAGAAACGGCTGTGCTGTTTTGAGAATGTGGTGGATTGCTTTGCACGGTAAACTGAGTGTGTTCGAACGGATTGTATAGGAATAAATGTGTAGAATCGAAATGCGTAGAACCGAAATGTATTGTAAAGCTCGCGTGATGTTAAAAAATGTATAGAAAACGTCGTGTGCAGGATATACTTAGTGCAGAAACCAATGTGTAGAATCGACACTGTGTTGAATAAAAACGTGCGGGAAAAAAGGGCTGCCGTTATTCTTCGAGACGGTTCAACTTTCGAATAAAGTTAAGACTCAGACGCAGTCAGTACTTCTCGTCTTTTGTCTGAAACATCAATTGTGACCAAGAGCAACGCTTTACAGTTTTTATTATCGACCGAGCAGCACATCTCATCTTAAGATGATGAATAACACTTCGGGAAGGTTCAGCTATCTCACTCGCACTTATGGCGATCTGAGAGAGACAGACGATATGTAACACATCACCGTAACGTGATGTGTTACTCGTTTTTGTCGTTCTCTCGCTTTACCGCGAGCGCCAAAGGCGCTTTTTCGCTCGCACTCACGGCGACTAGGTCAGTGTAACACATCACCTTAAGGTGATGTGCTACACTGACTGAACTGCCGTGAGTGCAAGAGAGATAACGCCATTGGCAACCATGGTGGTGTAAGAGAGAGCGATAAAACGACTAGCACAACACGTTAAGGTGATGTGTTATATATCGTCTGTCTCTCTCAGATCGTCATAAGTGCGAGTGAGATAGCTGAATCTTCTCGAAGTATTATTCTTCGCCGCGGTTCATTTTTTAATTAAAGTCGAGAAGTACTGACTGCAGAGTACCAACCCTAACAAGTCGTGTCACCGCAATTTTACCGCAATTAACCCCTAGTTCACCAAAAAACTAGACTAGACAAAACGACTGACGTCGTTTTGTGCAAAAATGTTACGACAAATGACTGTAAAACGACCGATAGTGTTGACGAAAAAACGACTGCAAAACGACCGACCTTATTTCATGCTTGATCAGTCGTTTTACGTTTAACGACCGAAAAACGACTGCAATACGACCGATCTTTTTTCATTTTTAAATATTAATTAAATATTATTAAATTAATAAATGCACGGAACAAGAAAATATGTGCGTGCTCCTGCAATATCGTATTTGGAGAAAAAAAAAAAAAATTAGTCACGACTGTAGGTCTCGAACCTGCAACCTTCGGATTACTAGCCGAGGGCTCTGCTTGCTCGGCCACTGAATTCGTTGATACATGTTAAACTCATATTCAATATAAGTTATTCGCCGATATCAAGAGTCGCGGTAGCGACTCGACGCCAAGTTAAAAAAGAATGTTATTCGCCGAAACGTATGGTACCGTATGAGGAACGTGTGTTGATTATACTCCAACGAACTGAGCAGCCAAGTAGGCAGAGTACTCGACTGGTAATCCGAAGGTTGCAAGTTCAAGACCTACCAGCGACACAACTTTATTTTTTTTTATTTTTGAAAAATGAAAAAAGATCGTTCGTTTTGCAGTCGTTAAACGTAAAACGACTGATCGAACATGAAATGGGGTCGGTCGTTTTGCAGTTGTTTTTTCGTCAACTAGCCGGAAAACGACCGATCGAGTATGAAATAATATCAGTCGTTTTGCATTGATTTGCCGTAACATTTTTGCACAAAACGACGTCAGTCGTTTTTGCGGTTGTTTATCGGTGGCACGACTTGCTAGGGAAGACGCAGTCAGTACTTCTCGTCTTTTGCCTGAAACATCAATTGTGACCAAGAACAACGCTTTACAATTTTTGTTACCGACCGAGCATTAACACATCACCTTAAGGGGAGGTGAAATATGTACCACGTGACATATGAGTCCGAGAGAGATAGCTGCATTTTTTCGGACACTGCCATTCGGAGGCTATTGTTATTTTGGAAAAAAGGAATATGTCATCGGTCAAACAATTAAATTGTCCTTCCGGTGACATATTTCTTTGTCTCAAATGTCTACGGTTTCTCCATACTATTGTTTACAGTTTTTGTTACCGGCTGAGTAGATTTCGCCTCGCCTTAAGGGGAGGCGAAACTTCCATGAGTGCGAGAAAGATAGCGAATATCTTTCAGAACAAAAATTCTCAGAAACTTGATCTTTTTTTGGCAAAAATAAAAGTGTTACATCATGCAAAATTAAGAGACCAATGATGTAAGACTTCTGTTTTATCAAAAACCTTTCGGTGTCCTCTGAAAGATTGGTTACAGTTTTGGTTACCGACTGAGTCGGTTTCACCTCCCCTTAAGATGATGTGCTACTGCTCGGTCGGTAACAAAAACTGTAAAGCGTTGTTCTTGGTCACAATTGATGTTTAAGACAAAAGACGAGAAGTACTGACTGCGTCTTGGCAATGTGCAATCAGTACTTCTCGACTTTTATTCGAAAAATCAATCGTGGCGAAGAATAACTCTTCGGGAAGATTCAGCTATCTCACTTGCACTTATGGCGATCTGAGAGGGACAGACAATATGTAGCACAGCAGCTTAAGTGGAGGTAAAACCTACTCAGTCGGTAACAAAAACTGTAAACAAAAGTATGGAGACACCGAACCCTGGCAAACAGTGTCACCGACTTTTTTAACCGTTGTTTCAACCAGTCTCAATTAGCCCCTGTTTCACCCAGTTTAACTGACCTTTTGACCGAAATTATTATTTTTTAAGCGATTTTTACTGGTGAATTAACCGATTGTAACCGACATTCTTAGCGAATTAAAAAAAATCAATTTTGTTTAGTGAATTTAACGGATTTTAACTGACAATTGACAGAACGAAACGTTTTTGATAGCTTCAATTGTCGGTTAAAGCCCGTGAAACAGTGGACTAATCGAGACTTATCTTTTCTCGGATAAAATGTCGGTTAACTTCAGTTATTTTCGGTTAACATTACGGTGACACAGCTTGCCAGGGTAGATATTTTGAGGAAATGGAATGTGTTACCGAAAGTGCAATTTAATTCTCCGTTCGATGACATACAGCTTTTTTCCAAAATAACAATAACCTCTGAATGGCAGTGTTCGGAAAATTGCAGCTATCCCCGCAAGAAAAACGTGCAGTGCCGGTCGGGACTGCGTGCCGGGTAACATAGAGGTGTCCGAAAAGCGCTCTTCTCTTACGACGAAACTCTCCCTACGCAAAGTCTCTAGCACACTACGGCTCTGAAATCGTTATTAAATCGCAGACTCGGTGACGAAAGTTAGTGAGATCGCTAAACGAAGTTCTCCAATACGAATGCCTATTTGAGAAAAAAGTGGAAATATTTTAATGTCTGTCATCGACAAAATATAAATGCCGACGAATATAAGTTCCATACTCTCTTCTTCGAAGCTCTCTACATCGAATGCTGACCATCCGCCGAGCTCTCCCGAAAAATCAGAATTGAGTGAAAATGTATTCAAGCGTTACTCTCCCTGAACCGATGCGACCCATTATCGACGTCACAAGGTAATGCCACTCGCCGAGAGATTGCGCTGATTTACATTGCAATTACACATGTAATTGAGCGCCATATTTGAGAAAAAAACGCAAATATTTTAATGTCTGTCATCGACAAAATATAAATGCCGACGAATATAAGTTCCATACTCTCTTCTTCGAAGCTCTTTACATCGAATGCTGACCATCCGCCGAGCTCTCCCGAAAAATCAGAATTGAGTGAAAATGTATTCAAGCGTTACTCTCCCTGAACCGATGCGACCCATTACCGACGTCGCAAGGTAATGCCACTCGCCGAGAGATTGCGCTGATTTACATTGCATGTAACGCTTTCGGTCTATTTTCGGCGCGAGAATTCGAACGTCCGAATTCTGACCAGCACGAGAGTGGTTACCAGCGATGTCCAATCCACGTCGAAGAGCTGAAGCTCACCTCGTCCGGGCTGACCTGTACTCGAAATTAGTTGGGAAGAAAACACAATTGTAACTCGCAATTAAACACGAACTCGAACACTCTATTTATTCAAAGGAATTTATGAACTTTAATTTATCTCAGTGCAAAATAATAACTACAGTTTTCTCGAAGACAGTTCCGTCGCGCTCGACTAGTCTCAAGAATCTGCCGTCTCTCCGCGTTAACTCTAGGCTCGCGGGCCTCGCGGTCTGCTGGTGGGCCAGGAGTTACGCCCCACGGGCCCACCCTTAGCCAATCAACCCTCAGTTCGACGCGAACGCTTGCTCCCACGCGCGAGCGTGCGAGACGCTTGCGTCAAGCGTCCGCGTCACCCCCAAGCTAGAAAGTGGCTATTGTTCCTTGGCTGCAATTTGGACACCACATGGCCCACCGTCGAAGTACGGTTGGCCCTTTGGAGTGTCTAGCGACGGAGCTCGCCTTGTACGTGGAAACTAAGGAAGTCTCGGCTTTCTACAATTTACATTTTACTATCTGTGCGTCTAGCAAAGACTCTCTTTTAAGGGATTCACATTCTGGGCCCATATGAAGGACACTTGAATCGTCACGACTCGACTTAGGAAAGCAGACTCTAGTGCGTTTCTTTATAGCGGTACAAGGAGCGTAGGCAGATTCTTTTATGTCTAGCACGTTTCTTCGCAGCGCGGCATTTCCGCTTGGCGTACGTGGGAAAATGCTGGAATATTCGTACATCTAATAATATTTATATATTACAAATAATGTTCATAATGCCGCATTTACAATTAATCATGCTTTATACTTTATCAGTAGTCAGCTCGCCCAAGCCACTATATTTGTCTCTCGTTCTCTCTGCTTTTTCGATTTGAATTTACGCGCCCGGTCTCGCGGAGGTGCTGCGCGTGCGGCGCGCTCGCGGATCGCGTATCGGAATCCGTTACATGCAATTACACATGTAATTGAGCGCCATCTCTCGGCGAGTGGCATTACCTTGCGACGTCGGTAATGGGTCGCATCGGTTCAGGGAGAGTAACGCTTGAATACGTTTTCACTCAATTCTGATTTTTCGGGAGACCTCGGCGGATGGTCAGCATTCGATGTAGAGAGCTTCGAAGAAGAGAGTATGGAACTTATATTCGTCGGCATTTATATTTTGTCGATGACAGACATTAAAATATTTCCGTTTTTTTCTCAAATAGGCATTCGTATTGGAGAACTTCGTTTAGAGATCTCACTAACTTTCGTCACCGAGTCTGCGATTTAATAACAATTTCAGAGCCGTAGTGTGCTAGAGACTTTGCGTAGGGAGAGTTTCGTCGTAAGAGAAGAGCGCTTTTCGGACACCTGTATGTTACCCTGCGTGCCGTCAGAAATGAGTTACGTGCGTGTAACGCTTTCGGTCTATTTTCGGCGCGAGAATTTAAACGAAGAACCAGCACATTAGTGTGGCAACCACCGATGTCCGTTCCACGTTAAAGAGCTGAAGCTCACCTCGTCCGGATCTAAAAGGCTTAAAAATGACTCAAGCACAGAATATCCAAATAAATCTTGCACAATTTATTCTTTAATACCAAAGTTTACAAACTATTGAATGACTCGATGAAGCTAAGAAAATGTATTAAGGGTAGCTCCGACGTGCGCGACTGCTCGTAAGAATCTGTCTGAGTCTCTTCTAAACTCGCGGGGCCCGCGTTATGTTCGTGGGTCAGAGGTTACGCCCTTAGCCAACCAACCCTCAGTTTGGCGTGCACGCTCACCCCCACGCGCGAGTGTCCAAGACACTCGCTTCGAGCGTCCACGTCTCCCTGAAAGTCGCTTTCTCTATGTGACTGCTAGTTTAAAACCACATGGCCTTCCATTGAAGAGCGGTTGGAACTTTCAAGTGTGTCTGGCTGCAAGACCCGCTTTTCTATAATTTAGTTTCTTTTACTGACTATGCATGTGGCAAACGCTCTACTTAAGAATTTCACTTTTTCGCATGTGCCCACCACTTGACTCGACATGTCCCGACTTTTACTATTTTAACTGCATTTCGAGGAACGCAGAAAGATTCTTTTACAACAGCACGTTTCGTCACAGCGTGGTATTTCCGTTTAACGTACACTACGCATATAGTGTATATTTCAGTAGTAATATAAAATACATTTATTATTAAACATAGTTCAATATATATATATATATATATATATATATATATATATAAAAGTAGAAGTAGTCAGCTCGCCCCAGCCGTAGTTATCAATCTCTCTGCTTTGAGACTTTTGAATTTACCGCGTGCGGAATCGCGGAGTTGTTGCGCTCGCGGCGCTGTCGCGGGTCGCGTGTGACGCATGCGTCACATTACCATCGTTTTAGCGCGGCTTATTCAAGAGTTAATTTGCAGGAATAATCTAATTAGCATGTACCAGTTAAATTAAACAGAATAACTATACCCTGAGAGACTCGAAATTAATAAATGGTGACTTATAATAACGATTAGTAATAATATTGAATATTGGTTAAAAAGGAATGAACGAATACAAAGCCATCGTCATCTTCTTGTGTATATGTTTAGTACGTATCCTTGTTATTGATATAACGTCGGGCGCATGTACGTTTATTTTAGAGTTTTGAAATGGTCACACGAGAAAAATAGCATTCCTACAAGCTTTCCATTTTACGACCCTTGAGGAAACTCGACGGACCCATCGAAGGACAAAGGACGCGCGGATGTGCGCCTGGTTATCGTCGCCAATTGATTTCTATGGCCAACAGAGACTTTCAGAGACGTGACTTTTGTCAGTTCTTGTAGCTCAAAAACACTCGCTACTTGAGTTGACAAAAACCAGGCCCACGTGCGGACCCCGCACTCCGGCCACGTGCTGACCACCAGGCGGTGAAGACGCCGGCCCAGGCGAGCGCGTCTTCCCCACCACAACGAGGAAAAGCAAGTGAAGCTACCCTCGGAGAAGGAAAACCTCCGCAACAACAACAGCAGCGATTGGCCAACGTTCACCTTGGAGGGAGAATCCACCCCTAACCAACGACGCTTGGAGAAAATACTTCGAGACTTCGAAGACGAAATATAACAATAAAAAATCAGAAGTTTTCCGACTGTCGAATAAGACACATCTAACGTTTCTAGCTATATTTAATTTGAGTTTACTTGTAGTCGATTTTATAATAATAATTAAAGAGAATAATTTGATATTCAAACCGAGCAGATCTCTTTCTTACTTATTGTTTAAACTTCCCGATTTCCAAGGTGGCTTTTTACCCTTAGTCAACAGAACCCCGGAAGAACATCGTCAGTGATATTTTAAAGTTCCCGCGAATAAAGCGCTCGGGCGTTACAGTTTATATTTTTGGTGGCAGCGGTGGGATGCCGCAAAATACCGTTTGTTTTCGCGAAAGGTATAAAGTTATAAGTGTTGTGGAATAACACTAAAAAACTTTATAGTGCGGTTGTTGATCTTGTGAATCGTGGAAGTGTTTAATAATAACCGAAAGTGTGGAAGTGAAATATTAAACTTGAAAAGACGAACGTGAATTTGTGTTTGAACATTTACAATAATTAAATTGTGTTCCAAGAGACTGGTGTTTGCACATACAATTACGTGAAGGAATTGGTGAACAATAGTACTACCGAAAACTCGTACAGATAGATAGCTTTTCTGATCCGTTCATGTTTGCGGGGTGGACCGAGTAGCTGCGTACTTGTAACTCACTGTGCAGCGCTTATGGTGAAGTGTAAACATTACGTTAAAAATTATGGAATGAAAATAATTTTCCACAAATTATAAAACTCCTCACTAAAAACGGAGCACTGTTAGAAATTTTTGTATGAAAATTAATATAAAGTATTGATTGTTTTTTGGTGGACACGCGTATATTAAATGTAATATACAAATATAAACTAATATACAACAAAAAATTTGTAAAATGTTATGCTTGAGCTTTCGCGGTCAGAATTGTAGGTAGGCTTCCGGATGATGGCCGCGTCTATGTTCAGCATTATGCCGAAGTACCCAAGATTCGCTCGAAAACATCTAGAAGATGTGAAAGTTAAGAAACACCGAAATAACATAAATGGAGATTAAGGATATCAAGTTAACCCGATTTGGGGTACCGTCCCCCGGTTTTTTAATTGACCGGTCGTTCATAATATAATAAACACTTCATAAAAGTTGTGTTTATAATATAAATATTGGAATTTTACAAAATATCTGTATATGAAATGAAATTTGACGATTAAATTGAATTTAATATACTGTATCTGCAAAAGAACTTCCAATACATATGATTATTAATTTTCTTTTTTAACTTGGCGTCGAGTCGCTATCGCGACTATTGATTAATTTTCAAAATATTAATAGTGAGTTTAATTTACGAAAATTGGGTAAACTAAAAATCTTCCGATAACAATATGCGAATGATTATTATTCCATAATTTTTCCTTTACCCAATTTATTAATAAATTTAACTCCTTGTTTACAGTCTGGAGTATTTAAATTTTTTGTGAGATGATGTTGATAGTTCCAAAAATTGAATTACTTAAGAAATATTGTAGAATAATTTTGTTAAAGGGTAATATTTTTTACTTTTAAATCATATTCCAAAAAGTCTCGGATAAACGGTACTTTTGTAATATTCACAAAGATTTCTTACGGCATAGGAAATCATTTTTCTAAGATAAATTTGAAGAGAGAACGCATGTTCAGGCAATGACGCGAACAAAAATGCGGCTAAGCTACACGGAGAAAAGTGTGTAGTTGTAGGAACCAATTGATACGATTCAACCAACAGGCATGGTAGAATATGGCATTAGCAAGTAATTGAGTTACAGAACTAACTGCTTCGTCACCAACCAACCGATTGGTAACGCCATCCAACCGATTGGTAACGCTATCCAACCGATTGGTAACGCCAACCAACCGATTGGTAATGCCAACCAATTTATCTAACACTTCAAACCCTAGCGGATCTGAAGAACCGCAAAATAACCGAAGAGTGACCGGTCGTTATGGAACAAAAAATCACTCCAGAATAACCGAGAAGGAACCTAGTGACCGGCGGGTAACCGTAAAGTGAACCGTAAAGTGACCCGTAATGAACTCAATGTTCCGTTTAGGGTTACTATTCGGTTATATGAAGATCTTTCAAATAACCGAAAAACAACTTTTAACAAATTGTCGGTTACTTCTGCGTTACTTTAAAGATTGATTTTCTCAGCTAACCCGTTTTCCCCGTGTACATCCATTGATGACCTTATTTTTTCTACAACTACGTCAGTGAGTGTTAATGCATTTGTTACTCAATACAGGGATATGCGGCTGTGTTTGTTTTATGCGAGCGAAGGACGAAAGTCCTATACGACGCTATATGGACACGTATTCGGGAACTATGTCCAGATCTCCATACAAACTTACGGGTCGTGTGGACAGATTTTGAATCTGCCGCTGTTTCGAGTCTGCGGTTTAATTTTCCGCAAATCCGAATAAGGGGCTGCTGGTTCCATTTTTGGCATGTAAGTTTCAGTACTACTTTGTGATGAATGTGTAGTTGTTGGAGAAAGCCAGTCACTTGTCTCGTATGAAAATAAATACAGGTAAAATATATGCCAAAAATATTTATGAAAACTATAAAATGTATAAGTTAAGCCATAATTGCATCGAGAAAAAAATTGTTAAGACCAACCGAATGTGCGGTTGCAGGTAGCGAAATAAACATTTGGTTAATTGGACATGTATATTTGGTTGAACGAACCAACGCATAGTTCAATCAAATTTTCCTTAAATCACAATAACTATTATTTCGTTCACGGAACAAAATATTTTTTTCGACACCCGCAACCGCACATTTGATTGGTTTTTTTCTCAGTGTGTAGATTTTTAGTCCATGCAACAATTTGAATAGTTATTGTAATTCATATAATGGTTAAATTAACTACGTTATGGTTACTGCAACTAATTCTATAGTTGACTTAACATAATGTCATAGCTACATTAATAGTGAACATACAGTGAAGCACAACCTTAGGTATTTTCATATAGTTAGTGCAACTTTATTATTGTTGTTGCAATGACCTTTTCGAATTTCTGAAACAATACTATCGTTGTGATTATGTTTTCTATGAATAGTACCGCGGATCTATCACTACATTTTCGAAACAATATACTTTGATACACCGGGAACAAGAGATTTGTTGGTTCAACAAAGCAAGCGGTCACCGACTGTCAAGTAGTTCAATCAGATGCTACGTCCTGGCTATTTTTCGTAACATAATTAGTAACTATTTGATTTCCATTCTTACAAATATTCAATATCAATGGCTTTTTGACCGAGAATATATACATGGTATTATAGATTTTCGACTTTATCGGTCGAGTTATTCTTTTTGATGGAATTCGCGAAGCACATCTCGGGGTCTGAGATAGCGATCACTGTCTTAGATAAAGTCGAAAATCTATAATACCATTCAATCTCAATTTCTGCCAATGTAAATCCGTTCCGCAATTACGTGCTTCGTTCATTGTACTTGTATACTTTCGCTGACCGCTCGTGTCGTACGTTGTCAACATCTTTGGTCCGTCGCGCGGTCTCCAAAAACCCCACTTAAACTCCGATTCACTCTTTCATCATTTTACATAGGCTACTTACCGAAAATGGAAGGCATTAAAAATGGGAAACCCACCATCCGAGATCCTCCATCTGACGTGGGGACTCCCTTTTCTGCCAGTGGAGCAGTTTGCTGAGGGTTGCATGGCGATCACAGCCCTCGCTGATCCACTAGCGGTTGAAGGCAATCGCAAACTAAATGATTGTACGCATTATCTGCGATCGCAATAGGACCCGCTGACAAACGTTACATCCGTGTATGGCACGCCCATTCGTACAAACAACGTTGCCGAAGGATTCAATCGCCATTCTGCGAGGAATTTCGGAGGTGATCACCCCGGAATTTGGGTTTTTTTGAGTATGACTCGTCTTTATAGATAACCCTGGCAAGCTCTGTAACCGATTTTTTAACCGAACATATAACTGCGTCTCCATTAGCCCTTGTTTCATCGATTTTTATCGACTTTTTTAAAAAAAGGTGTTGTTTTGGCGACAGTTATTTTTACTGGTGAATTAACTGATTGTAACCAAATTTTTTAAAAGAGTATTGTTTGCTGAATTTAAATGTCGGTTAAAGTCGATGCTACACACGGAAAGAAAAGATTAGTTGCCATAACCAAAAAATCAATGGACACAACCAATCGATTATAATATTTCACTAAAACTTAAATGGTATTGCTAACGATTCAAACGGTAAACGATTGGATTGGTTATGCTTACTAATTTCACAAGAACTAACCTGTGAATAGTTGAATACTATTCGATTTGGTTGGGGTAACTAATTTTTGAGACCTTGTATACAGCAAATTGGAAACGTTGTTGTCACAAGCAAACATTTCTTTCCGCACAGGGGGCTAATCGAGACTTAACTTGTTTCGCTTCAAAATTTAGCTTCTTTAAGTTTTTTTGTTGTTGTTAAAACCACGGTGATACAGCTTACCAGGAAAATATTTAAAGTGTTAACGTCATGTGCTACACGTTTTAATCGTTCTCTCTCGCTCCACTGCGCTTGCCGATAGCGCTTTCTCACCCGCACTCACGGCGCCTTGGGCGGAATAGCTCATGACCTTAAAAGCGAACAATAAAAAAAAAAATCAAGAGCGCACGCGTTTTCATTTCTTCAATCGTAATCTATTTTGTAGAAAAATGACAAGGCACAATTAACGATACACTGATGAATTTCCGGCGATGGAGGGAGACTGGGTGTACGGGAAAACGAGCGCCGAATAAAACGTGGGATAACGCCGACACCCATATCGCGGAATGCCAGCAGTTGCTCAGGACGGAAAGGTGATTAATAATTATACATGACTTCTCGAACGGTGGACAATAATATATTTCAACAGTAGGGATTATTTTTTTTTTTCTTGAGGTCACTGAGAAAAAAGTATGGTTAATTGTACTATACACATGTTTCCCTGAGAGGACGGTAATGTTTTTATGGTTACCGCAACAATAAATAATGTAACCAACGCCTAAATTATGAGACGAATAACTATTTGTATAGTAGAACTCACTATACTTGATATGTTTGTCCCATGCATTTTTCTCAGTGTCCAATTGAATTGAAGATTTTTAAAGAAATATTTCAGTACTATGTCGAAACACAGCAGTTATTGCTGGCGACAGTTTGTAAGAAATGCACTGGACGGAGGACTGACAAAGTCGATTGGCCTTCGCGAGGTGTCATTCTCTTCGCAGTTACACTGCGCACCTCTCAATAAGAGCGATTTTTTTAAGGTCCTTAAAGCAGAGTTACAGACAAATGTGTAAAATTAATTTAGAAAATTGTGCTCACCCGAATTCTTTGAGAATATTAAAATGCTATGAAATGTTTTACTGGTGGATTCTTTTTGTAAGAAATCACAGTAATTGAAGGGGAGTGCAAAATTTCAGCTCGATACATCGTTCTATTTACGTGTTATGGACAATTGAATATTTTATACTAACGAGCATTACAAGGGAATTAGAAATTCAACAAAAAATAAACCACGTTACATATGGTTCCCATCACCATTACAAACACCGTTGCATCATATTTTTGTGTGCAAATTTTCGACTTACTTGCTAAAGTTTTGCAAAAGCCTGATTGACAATAATAATTTTTGGAAACATTCAAAAGTTTCAGACCTATAACTACAAATTTGTTCATGCTAGAGCGTTTACGTACATTTTTCAAAATTTAATAAATCTCATAAAAATGGAACGCGTCAAGCAATTTTTATAAAATGTATACCAATTGAAGATTAGCCAGTATTGTACATGGTATTGTTACATATAAAAATTCGAAAAAATAGGTTTCTTTCCGGGTCCATGCAAAAATATTTTCAAGGTAACAACAAAATAAAAAATAGTGAGGTGAAGAGGTCAACGAACTGAGCTGGATTGTCTCATATATTGCATTTTTCACTACACGAAATAAAAAAGATTAGTTGCCATAACCAAGAAATGAGTTGACACAATCAATCGATTATTCTATTTCCCTAGCAACTCAAATGGTAATACCAACGATTCGAATGATAATACCGACGATTCGAATGATAGTCCCAACTATTTGATTGGTAGTCCCAACGATTGGATTAGTTAGGTTAACTAATCCAATCGTTCGTATGTCCATGGCCGTATGGTCAGGCTACTGCAGATTAGCGACTGGAGCCAGCCCCAATCACACAACCAACCAACCTAATCCAATCGTTGGGACTACTAATCGTGAATAGTTGAGGTTACTATTCGATATGGTTGAGGCAACTAATTTTTTAGACATTGTGTACAGGAAATCGAAAACGTATTTGCCACAACCAAACTCTTCAACCATGTTGAAGAGTTTTTGCGAGCGGTCACGACGCCTTATCACCGAATGGACTTAGACTTTGCCGTCCGAAGATTTCGAGCTGGTAAACTTAAATCCCGTATATACATAATAAGCACGGAATTTTTAAGTTTTTTATATACGCTATACGAATTTTCCATTATCGAATACTTGTCGATCGGATCTCAAGCATTTATATACATATATATATTTTTTTAATTTTTTTATTATTGGTTTCTTCCGTATGCCTTCTTCAGGCTTTTACGTTTCCCCTCTCCCCTTTTCCCCGTTCCTTCATAGATACCCCTCTAGAGTGTTGTCCGCAGCCACTCATCCTAATGCACTACTGTATCGCATTTGCACGAGGGCACAGGGAAACTGCAGAAAACCTGGCCGATACAGTCGGCTTTATTTTTACTGAGTTTCTACTGTGTGAGAATACATTAGAAACTCAGAAAAATTGCCTCCCGTTCAGCAGTTGGCGCGCAAACCAGTGCAAGGCTAAGCGGTCACCCATCCAAGTTATGACCGCAAATAATGCTGCTTAACTCTGGGGACCTCCGAAGCCACACACCGACCGCGCGTCCACTGCTGTCGGTTATATACATATATATATATATACTAGGATTTTATTGTGGCTCGCACGCTGCGCGCGCTCGCAATCGCCCCCCAACCAAGGGTGCCCCCCCCGAAGGGTGCCCCCCCCAAGGTGCCCGCAGCCTTGGGGGACCCATGTTTTTGGAAAAGGACTTAGAATAATTCGGGCTCGGGGCTTGGCGGAAAGGGGTGGGGCTGGCCCCAGGGGCTGGGGCTAGTCCCAAGTCTTTAGCCCCACCCCCTTCCGCCAAGCCCTGAGCCCGAATTATTCTAAGTCCCTCGATTCTTGACACGGCGGCGGCGGCGGCGGCGAGATCTTTTTATAATATAGAGATTTCAGATAGAGAAGGAATACACGCACTTCCCGCTCCCGGGGAAATTTTAAATCCGGAAAATGTGTTCCCAGGTATACTGACAATTAAATCGAAAATTTGTATGAAAATAATTGTCACGTAAAAAATTAGTTGTTAATATATCGAATGTTTGAATATTTGAGTTATGTACTTTTGACTTTAAAGCCTCATCTATGTAGACGATCTTGCGGTTGAACAAATTATTCCAGTTCGGGGACCAAGACCGAGAGCTCCGAGAGGTATAAGAGGTAAAAACTCTTAAAATGTCTTAACATTTGTTCCGCTTGATCGATTTATGTTCAATTTGTACCTTGGTAGTCTATATGTGAACCAAATTTAATTTAATTTAATTTTATACAATTAATATAATGTTTTCGAATAAAGATGGTGTTGTTGGCGACCAGCTGAATTTATCTGGTTCAGAGATATCCGACAGTGACGGTAAGGACGCAGTGATTTCAATATGAAACACTTCAGGCTAAATAAACTGAATCTTTGATTGGAGCATGTAGTCGTTTTTGTAGTACCACCCTACAAAATTGAGGCTGCCTAATCCACGTTTTTTTTAAATTTCATCAATTATTTTTTAAATCTCTATGCTCCGTTAAATTCAGACCACTCTTACAATTTTGGGCGAATTCCTTCAGAAAAAAAAACCAGACAAAAAAGGATCGTCCGAACAATCGATTTTCTAAATAGAACCGGCCGATAATCAACAAGGTCAGGGACATCGAGGCCGAGAACGACAACCCCTCCCCAACTGAGTACTTCGGGGACACGCAGCGAGAGATCGCAGAGGCGCCCAAGATCACGCTTCCGACACTTCCGATGATTCGGATGACTTACCCGAGCATAACATTGGCAATCAAAGACGAGCGTGGCGCCGGATCGTGCCGTCCGAATCGGAGAGCGATTCCGATATGGATGCTAGTGAGAAAAATTTAGTTAAAACGACTAAATACATGTATTGGATATTTTAAATTAAAATCAATTAGAACTTTCTTATCATCTAATACACTGGAACCTCTCATAGTGCACACCCTCGTAGCGTACATTGATAAATGGAGGGGCACGTCTCAGCGCTGTGACTGGACTATTTCGCGAGAGAGAGTGAGAGGCACGAACGTTTCGAGTGCCTGATTGGTTCTTCACTTAGCGTACATGTCCCCGAAATATGTACCGTATGAGAGGTTCCACTCTATATATTTATTTCCTTTAACCATTGCACATTATTTCTCTGTAATAAATTCAGTTTTTGAAATCAACGTTTTTTTGATAACATGTAATAATCAAAAACTAAAGTTAACTCCAATACACATTTTTGTTCATCCAAAAGAAAGTACAATCGACTAAACTTGTATGCGTAATGCATTTTAATTGATGAACTAAGAATGTTTCAAAATGCAACATTTATCGATTTGATTTAATTCTTTTCGTATATATATGAGACATTCCATACCAATTCAGCCACCCAATTTTGCAATGTTCCAAAAAAACGTTGTAATTTTGCGGTATTGTAATAGTATATATAGTATTACAATACCGCAAAATAATATTTTTCGAGAACATTGAAAAATCGGATGGCTGAATTGGTGTGGAATGTCTCATATATAAAAATGATATATCCTTAATATCGACAGCAGTGGACACGCGGTCAGTGTGTGGCTTCGACGGACCCCAGAGATAAGCAGCATTACTTGCGGTCATAACTTGGATGGGTACCGCTTAGCCGCGAACTGGTTAGCGCACCAACTGTTGAGCGGGAGGCAGTTTTTCTGAGATTCTAAGGCATAGCGAAGAATATCGCAATAATAGTATATTTCGATACAGGACGCCATGTGAGGCCATGTGAGGACTGTGAGGACAGCTTCATGCTGTTTTCACGTGAGCAGTGCGCAGAAAGATCCTTTGGCCTCGTGTATCGAACCATATTTTTCTTTACGAGTGCAATACAAAATCCGAATTTGTCCGACGTTTACAGACATGCAAAATGAGCTGCAACTTCAAGCAGTGAGCAAAATCCAGGGGACAGTGTGCATTTTGCACACTGTTCCCTAGACCGTTCCCTGCACCGTCATTTTGAAGGAGCCAGTGCGCAAAATGTTTTCCGCACTAGTATGTCCACCGACCATTTTGCATGTCTGTAAACGGTGGGCAAATGAGGATTTTGCATGCATGAGTAAAGAAAAAAAATTATTTTATGCCATACGCGTGCGCGAAGCAGAGCGCACTTCGCAAACTGGTAGCATAAAATTTTGTTCGGAACTCGTGTGAGAAACTTTTTCTCAACACGAGTGTGAGTTTGCAGCACGAGCCGAAGGCGAGTGCTGCAATCACACGATCGCTCTCGTATCGAAAACTACTATTCTTTTATTTTTATTAACGCTTATAGAACTGCCAACTCAAATAAATATTTCTTAGATTTGAATAAATTTTCTACTCAGTAAGTATATTACTTACAAATAAAAAAATTGATTTCAGGTGAATAGAAGTCTAGTAGGTCGGCATCCAAATAAGAAATTTTATTTCCGATGCGTAGTTTCTACATTCTACGTAGTATCCTGTTAACTACTTTTTTTTGGTGTATCAAACATATTGATGTTCCCGCTGTTCAATCCCCCGTTCAACCTCTCATATATCCCACAGTTCATGCTCCCGAGCCTGCCGTTGACGCTCCCGGATCTCCTGAACCCGCGCCTGAAGCTCCCGAACCCGCGGTTCTACCTCTCGTTTTAATTTAATTCAATTTTTCAGTTTTTTTTTCAATATTTATTTATTTCAAGCAACTTTCACTATGCAGCGGACACTGGAAAAATATTCTATTTATTGCTACTACACCTTTTTTAAATCCGAAAAAAATATCTAGTTGAGATAAGTATATTACTTACAAATAAAAAAATGTATTTTAGGTGGATCCAAATAAGAAATTTTATTTCTGATGCGTAGATTGTAGTCCTGTGAACTAGATTTTTTTCTGGACATATGTTCGTCGATTTTATCTTCCTTATAGATGAGGAAGCTCTGTACAAAGTTCAAAATAATGAAGAAGCCATTTTCAAGATTCTGCTTTGCATTCTTGTTTCGTGTAAATTTGGAAACTGACGTTGCACTTGTGAAGAAATAGTAATGAAAAATTCAAAGTCATATATAATCCATACTCTTCTACCCATCTCGATGCAATTATGGATGTTGCATCGTTGAATTTAATTCCGTGTATGTAGAAAACTTGGGCTTAGGGTAGATGTACCGATTGTGGCCACCTCCCACACTTATTCATTTATTCGTACATTTTTACATTTTTCGTGGCCATTGTAATTCCGAGCCTGTGTTTAATCATGATTTTTCATAATGTTGTATATTTTGGAAACATTTGCAGTAATACTACAAAAAATACTGTAAAATAATGCCGTGGGTGGTTGATAGTGGATCAGGTGTTGTAAATATAATAAATAAATGGCGTAGGCAGGAATTACATAACTCGAAATAAACACTTTAATTTTTAACCAAAACTTCATAAAACACAACAATTAATTGAGTAAGCCGTTAAATTCACATAAATATCCTGAGCAGTCCGTAAAACACTTGTACAGTCCGAGTGACAAAAATTAGCCAATAATATGCCAATTATGCCGAAGCACACGTGCCACCACGTGTTGCTTAGTAAACCGCCCGTGAGTATGTCGCTGTTGTTTATATAAACCCGCGTTCACTTAACCCGTACGTAATGTCTTTGCGCTGCCCGTTTGAGCTACCCGGAGCTGACCGTTGTACACTTCCGAAAAAGATGAGGTGACCGCAAAGTAAAACTATTGCCGATGTGCGTGCGACCAGTTGAGACCGTGCGTGCGACCAGTTGAGACCGTTAACGAGCACCGAGAAGAAACCGGAAAGCGAGTCAGAGACTCGAGAACGTTCGAGCGCATGCGCGTACTCTGAAATGCGGTTATCGGTGGTGTGCCCAGGCGGTGCTGCTGCCGAGCGGTTGATCGACCAACTCAGACAGCAGTCCCGCTAACATTTCCGCCCGCCATCAGCGAAGGTCGCTGATGAATATGCTCCTGGTCTTCCGGTGGAGTGGTCCTTAAACACGAGAGCTTGATGAGTGGTCGGGTGAGCGTGGTTGTTGCCGTCTTGAGCGTAGCCACCCTGGCATGTCCGTCCTTCCCTGGGTGTAGTTGTAGCACCCTCGCAAGAGGCCATTTACAAGGAGGGTAACGCTCGTCCGTGATTAACACGAGCGAACCAACCTTAACCTCGTTAGATGCATGATGCCATTTTGAGATAGACTGCTGCCGTTGCAAATAGTGAGCAGACCATTGACGCCAAAACATTTGAACCCGTTGCTGTATGTGCTTCCAATGAGCCAGCTTCGAAGTTTCCAGACTTGGGAGCGTAGACTCTGGTAAGGTGTTAAGAGCACTGCCGATGAGAAAATGTCCAGGTGTAAGAGCTGACACGTCCTGAGAATCATCAGTGAGCGGTTCCAGGGGTCTCGAATTGAGAATAGCCTCTATCTGCGTAAGTAGGGTGGTGAGCTCTTCGAATGTGAGAAGAGACTCACCCACTGTGCGTGTGACATGGAATTTCGTTGACTTCACAACAGCCTCCCACTTGCCACCCATATGAGGAGCGGCAGGGGGGTTAAAACTCCACTGGCTGCTGTCCTGTGAGAGGACCGCTCTGATGTAATGATGTTCTTCTGTGCCTTGCGTAAACATGCTCTGTAGAGTTTTGTCGGCACCTACAAAATTCGTACCGCAGTCCGAGTATATTGTGTGAGCAATCCCTCTTCGCGCTGTGAACCGTCGGTAGGCTGCGATGAATCCTTCAGATGAGTAGTCACTGACAGCCTCCAGGTGAACTCCTGATGTGCTGAAGCAGACGAACACACAGATCCAACCTTTGTATGTTTTTGCGCCCCGACCCTTCCAAGTTTTAAGTGTGAGCGGTCCAGCGTAATCCACCCCTGTATGCAGGAATGGTCGTGAGGGTGTTACTCGAGAAACAGGTAGTTGCCCCATCAGCTGCTGAGCGCGGACCCCTCTTTGCCGAGCACACACCACACACCGAAGTATATGAGATTTCACCGGCGCTCTCCCTCCGAGAATCCAGTAGGCTTGCCGAATATAAGCCAACGTGAGCTGAGTGCCACCGTGAAGCGTTCGTGAGTGAGCATGTTCGATAATCATACTTGACAACCGTGAGTATCGAGGCAGAATTGCAGGATGCTTTCCTTCCTCACTCAGCGTCGAGTGTGTGAGACGTCCACCAACTCGAATGATGCCCTGCCCGTCGACGAAGGCAATCAATCGAGAAAACGGATGACCGGCTGATGCTACCGAACCTGAGCCGAACACCTTGAGCTCTGCCGAAAAGTACGCAGCTTGAGTAGCCCGGATCCAAAACTGCTTTGCGGTGTTCATATCCCCTGTTGAGAGGTCCATTGGTGGAGAGGTGAGCTGACCACGAAGCTTGAGTAGAACGTTGCGGCAGATAGCCGTAAGTCGAAACAACCTTGTGAGAGACGATACCTTGTGGATAAGATCCCAATGGTACTCTACCTTGGAAGCTGCCACTAATAATGAAATCCCAGGACGCACTTCAGTTGCACTGAGTCCGTCCGCCATAGCAGGCTGAGCTGGCCATGAGTCTTCCGGTTGAGTGATCCAGGGTGGTCCCGTCCACCACAATGAGTGCTCGGTGAGCTGAGCTGTCGAAATGCTTCTCGAGGCGCAATCCGCCGGATTACTAGTGCCAGGAATATGCCACCACTTAGCCCGCGATGTGAGCTCCTGAATTTGTGTGACTCTGTTCCTGACATAGTCCTTCCATCGCGACGGGTGAGACTTGATCCACATGAGTGCAACCTGAGAGTCCGTCCACAAATGAGTTTCATCCACGTTCAATCAGAGGGTGGCTCGAACGTACTTGAGTTGAGTTGAGAGTAGCAGCGCTGCTGTGAGTTCCAACCGTGGAATTGTGAGTCTTTTGAGAGGTGCAACCTTTGTTTTGGAGCACACTAAAATTGCCCGGGCACCGGTGGACGGTGAGTTTACGGTTATGTAAATAACCGCCGACATAGCCAGTTGAGACGCGTCAGAGAAACCATGAATGACGATGGTTGAGTTGCTCCATGTGTTAATCCATCGTGGCACTGAAATCCTAGCTAGGTTTGTGAGATCTTCTCTGAGCGTAAGCCACCTTGTTGAGATCTGAGACGGTAAAGGATCGTCCCAGCCGAGTTTGTGTAGCCACAGCTCTTGCAAAAGCATCTTCGCTCGAACAGTGACCGGTGAGATAAATCCCAGTGGATCAAAGATCTGAGCCACCTCAGATAGAATGAGTCGCTTTGTGAGCCGTCCAGAGATTTTTGAGAATTTTGATTGGAACTTGAACCGATCTTCCTGAGGATTCCAATGTATTCCAAGAACTGTGGTGTCGCAATCGTCCATGAGTACGTTCTGGTTTGAGATGCTCGCCGATGAAATTGCCTTGAGCAGATACGGCTGATTTGAGTGCCACTTGGCTAGCGGGAATCCGCCCGCGTCACACAAATGGATCAGCTGTTGCGCAGTCTCGATGAGCTGTTCCACTGAATCCGCACCTCCAAAAATGTCGTTCACGTATCTGCCAAGCATGAGCGAAGGCAGTGCCAAAGGAAAGCGATGTCCCTCGTCCTGCGCAAGTTGTAAAAGCGTTCGGACAGCAAGAAAGGGTGCTGCCTTCGTCCCATACGTGACAGTGGTGAGATGATATGGTACTGGGTTGTGCTGGTCGTCAACCCACAGAATCTTCTGGAGTTCCCAATCATCCCGATGGACTTTAATTTGCCGGAACATTTTTGTGATGTCCGTAGCAAAAATGTGTTTATGCATTCGGATCCAGATGAGCACGTCCGGTATGTTGAGCTGCAGCTTCGCACCCGTGCGCATGAGATCATTCACGGAATAACCGGTTGAGGTTTTACTTGAACCATTGAATACGACCCTTAACTTGGTGGTTGCGCTGTCCGGTCTGAGCACCCCATGATGCGGCAGATAATAACCAACATGCTTAGTGGTTGAGGCCTTAGCCATATGACCCAGATTCTCGTATTCAGCTAGAAACTTCTTATAAAGGTTTTCATATTCCTGGTCCCTCGCAAACTTCAGAAGCACTTGCTGCAAACACCGGTGAGCTGTACTCCATGAGTCCCCAAGTTGTGCAATGGATGACTTGAGCGGAACACGAACGATGTATCGACCGGTTGAGTCTCTCGAATGAGTGCGCCGAAAGTGAGCCTCGCATTCCTCCTCTTCCGCCGTGAGTTCATTAGTCACGAGTTCTGAGGGCTCCTCTTGAACCCAAAATTTGGTGAGTAAATTCTGCAAGGCAACCTCCTCGTGATGAACCGAAGCAGTGTAAGTGGCGTGCATCGGGGATGTCGTTGCCTGAACCGGACCCAAAATGAGCCAGCCAAACATCGAAAGCTGAGCTATTGGCATGGTGGTTGCGCCTTTGATTATACGACGCCGGACGATTTGGCCATAATAATCAGCTCCAATGATAATGTCTATCGTTCGGGGAGAGAGGAATTCCGGATCTGCCAGGTTGAGATTCTTCAGATGAGGCCAGTCTTGGTAGGATGCCTCAAAAGATGGCAGAATTGATGAAACTGTCTTTAAAATGTGAGCCTGAACCGTGACTAGTTCCGCCGAATGAGATGACCGCAAATCAAACTGAGCTGTTCCGCGTGTATGAGTCGTCAGCGCTCCACCAATACCAACAATAGGCATTGAGGAACGTCGACGGGGTAATCTGAGCTGTCCGATGAGCTGTTCAGTGACGAATGTGAGTTCGGAGCCTGGATCTACCAGAATCCGAACAGTATGAGCTGCAACCGATGAGATAACCTGAGCAACTGCCGTGGCGAGCAATGTTGAGTTGACCAAATTGAGCTGAACCGCAGTGTGGACGATTGCACCAACAACCTATTGCGTGTCGACCGTTGTGCTGTCCTTAGGTGCGTCACGTTGCTGCACAGCACGGGAGCCATGGAGCATAGTATGGTGCCGTTCTTTGCACTCCTTGCATCCTTGGGTGGTCCGGCAGTCCCGTGCGCTGTGACGACCAAGGCAGTTAAAGCATAGACGCTTTTCCATCGCGAACTGCCGTCTTGCCTTCGGATGAAGAGCTCTAAACTGCGAGCATGTCACCACGAAATGGTCTCCTTTGCAACAGTCACAGGCATAGCGCGTATCCTCCCTTTTTGCGCTGGTTGATGAGTGAGCTGACCCTGATTGTTGAGCTGATCCATGTTTTGAGCTGACCGCCGAATGAGCCGTCCGTTTTGGTGGTGCGCTGGGTTGACCACCGCTGGTGTATTCCACTCTTTCCAAAGCTCGAGCGTGAGCAGTCAAAAACTCTATAAGCTGTTTGTACGTAGGATACGTCTGCAGCGTACCTAGCGAGGTTTCCCAGGCCTCCTTCGTTGAGCGGTCCAAATTCCGTGTGATGTGATGCACCAGTATGCAGTCACCAAGATTTTCTCCCACCCCAAGAGATTCCAGAGCCGTATATGCCTCAGTCACGGTTGTTATAAGCTGATTTAGCGCCTTGGCGTTCTTGGTTGGCATTGGCGCGATCTTGAACATCGCGTCAAGATGAGACTGGATGTTGAGCCTCTTGTTTTCATAGCGGCTCACCAGAACCTCCCAGGATGGTTGAAATGATGCACCCGTGAGCCGAAAACTTGTGATCAGTTGTGCAGGTGTTCCTGTCAAACAACCCCTCAACTAGTGTAGGCGTTCAACGTCCGTAATCGATGCTCGCTCCCGGATGAGACTGGTAAACATGTCTGCAAACGCTGGCCAAGCAGCATAATCACCGGAGAACGATGGAAGCTTAATTCCCGGAAGGCGAGCAACTTCGCGCAAATCATCTGTATGAGCAGTCCGTTCCGTTGGTGTGGGCATGAGATCTTTCCTGAGTCGTGCGGCAGCCATCTTAAATGATGAGTATGCCCGGCAGCACTTGAGATGCACTAAATCACGAAAGTACTCGTGATCCAAGTGAGCTGCGGCCACACCGACTCCAGATACGAGTGCTCCGATTGAAAAAGTCGATGAACCTCTTCCGTTTGATTATCGAGCTCTCGCAGCTCCTCGAGGGATATACCGGTGTGATCCGCGGGTAGTTGTTCCGAAAACTCCTTCAGGAGTTGCATCCGGCCAACCTGAGTTTGAGCCTTCAGATTCAATTCCGGTGCCAGCCTTGCTGGTGAACCTCCCCTTGTTTTCTTCACATCAACCTTGTTGATCACGTCCACCGGAACTGCGAGCTGACCTTGTTCCACGAGAGATGCAGAATCGTCTCCGTTGGGGTCTGACATGTTGAGCTGTCCGTATGCCAATCCAAAAAAACCAAAATAATTGAAAAACCGTTCCTCGTGAAGAACAGAACAAAGTCCGACAAATGTTCACAAAATTCGCGCACGAAATTATTGCGAGTCTGAGTAGACCGGGAACAACACTCGCGAGACAGTGGAAAAAAACCAAATTAATTGAAAAACTCGTTGCTCAAAATGAGCTGAACAAATTCCAAAAATGTTCAAGAATTCGCGCACGAAATATATTGAGAGTCTGAACTGTCCAGAAAATGCACTCGCGACACAGTGAAAAAACCAAAAAAAATAATTGAATAAACGTTCCCTCGAAATGAGCAGAACAATGTCCGAAAAAAGTTCACAAAATTCGCGCACGAAAATATTGCGAGTCTAAGCTGCCCAAAAAATGCACTCGCGACACAGTGAAAGAAAACCAAAAATAATTGAAAAAACGTTCCCTCAAAATGAGCAGCACAATGTCCGAAAAAAGTTCACAAAATTCGCGCACGAAAATATTGCGAGTCTGAGCTGCCCAACAAATGCACTCGCGACACAGTGAAAGAAAACCAAAAATAATTGGAAAAACGTTCCCTCGAAACGAGAAGAACAAAGACCGAAACGCAGTCCAGTTGCGAGTGAGCAAATGCAGCGAAGCCCTAGCGGATCTGAAGATCCGCAAAATAACCGAAGAGTGACCGGTCGTTATGGAACAAAAAATCACTCCAGAATAACCCAGAAGCATCCTAGTGACCGGCGGGTAACCGTAAAGTGACCCGAAATGAACCCAATATTCCGTTTCGAGTTACTATTCGGTTATTTGAAAAACTTTCAAATAACCGAAAAAAAACTTTTAACAAACTGTCGGTTACTTCTGCGTTACTTTAAAGTTTGTTTTTGGTTAAAACATTGGTCGTTTTGTAGTTGCAATCGGGTTCTTTTTTGTTCCAAAATAACGGTCGCTTTGTCGGTTACATTATAGTTGTGTTACGGTAAAGCAACTGGAACTGAACCTCATAATGACGGTTACTTGTATATGACCGTAAAGCAACCACAAAATGACGGTTGCTTGGATCCGCTAGGGAGCCACCGAGAGTGAGAGAGACCGAACGATGCCGAACGAGAGCGGTTTTCTCGTCGGTGAGTGAACCACCAGTATTACCCGTGCGGCGAATCACGGTTGCCGCCGCGCGCCAGGCGTGACACCAGCCACGATCTGTGATCTCTGTCCATGAAATTCTTCCCGTTTGAGCACAAACCCACCGAGTTTTATGAAGTTTTATGCAAATTCCGCCTGCCGTGATCCAGCTATCCGGCTCGAAGGACCAAAATGTAAAATAATGCCGTGGGTGGTTGATAGTGGATCAGGTGTTGTAAATATAATAAATAAATGGCGTAGGCAGGAATTACATAACTCGAAATAAACACTTTAATTTTTAACCAAATCTTCATAAAACACAACAATTAATTGAGTAAGCCGTTAAATTCACATAAATATCCTGAGCAGTTCGTAAAACACTTGTACAGTCCGAGTGACAAAAAATAGCCAATAATATGCCAATTATGCCGAAGCACACGTGCCACCACGTGTTGCTTAGTAAACCGCCCGTGAGTATGTCGCTGTTGTTTACATAAACCCGCGTTCACTTAACCCGTACGTAATGTCTTTGCGCTGCCCGTTTGAGCTACCCGGAGCTGACCGTTGTACACTTCCGAAAAAGATGAGGTGACCGCAAAGTAAAACTATTGCCGGTGTGCGTACGATCAGTTGAGACCGTGCGTGCGACCAGTTGAGACCGTTAACGAGCACCGAGAAGAAACCGGAAAGCGAGTCAGAGACTCGAGAACGTTCGAGCGCATGCACGTACTCTGAAATGCGGTTATCGGTGGTGTGCCCAGGCGGTGCTGCTGCCGAGCGGTTGATCGACCAACTCAGACAGCAGTCCCGCTAACAAATACTGTATCAATAATTAAATTATCATCAGCTGATTCACTAAATTCTAAACTCTGCGTAATTCGACAAGTTTTGACGAAAGCTGTAGATACATTTTCGGATTATATATTTGGCGAATTGCATGCAGCTTTACACGTATTAATCTTAAAAGGCACCACGAGAAATTTTGATGTACTAAAAGTCTGGAATGAAACTATACGTTTATAAGAACAACTCTGAAATAAAGATATACGTTTATAAAAACATCGATAGCCACAACGGTACATGGAATAAGCACGTTGCCCCGAATATGGCCATGATAATATAATCATTAATCTTAAAGAAGATTTAAAAAAAACAAAAACACGCTGAGAAAAATATAGCCAAAGAAATGTATAGTAATAAATAAGATAAAATGGTAGTACGCCTTTCATGCTGGAGATTCCCGAAATTAAGCAATGCCGCAATCTACTTTCGGAAAAAGCTCTGGTAAAAATAAAAATAAAAGTATATAGCGTAAAACATTAATGTAGTATATGACTATTTCTGACAAAAAAAAGCTGCTACGAAAAAGTGCAAAACGAAGGAAACGAATATGAAAAAAGGTTAGGTAGGTTCACAGATGGAATTTGTGCTATAAAGAAAACCATTTTTGTGTACTAACAATTGGTTTTTTTCGCTACACCGAGAGAAAATTACAGTAACCATTCCCAGATTCGTAAAATAATCAGGATCCAAAGCGGACAAATGGCATTTTTTTTGCAGACATATAGAAACATTTACTGAGCGTCGCCCGCTCTACTATTGACAACATCTCAAATATTTCTCTACTCGCGCCCACAAATATTCGAAATAATCTTCATACATATATAGGTTAAAGCGATTCACGTCACGAAAAATAACGCAAAGTCTATTGACAGCCTGCAAAACGTCTTTTGTTTCGTACGACATGAGACTTACGAAAGATACAGCTCCCTATGAAACGTGGATTACCTGTAAATATAGAGGTTCTTATAAAATATATGAGAATCGTTAATATCTACGAGCGTACGTTTCTATCAATGGTATAGTAAAGATAACCGAACTTCCAAGATGGATCCCATTTACTATGTTGTCTGGGTTTTTTCCCCAAACTATTTTAGATGTCTTTACTGTATTTTCCTCTCGGTGTGGGATACTATTTTGAATGATTACACACGCCTTAAGGTAGATCTGTCGGTACGCCGGAGTCATAAATCTCAGAGTCTATATGACATTAAAAAATAATCATACACATCACCTTGACTGCCTCAATAATAATATAAAAAATAATCGAGAATCCTTCGAAATTGTCGTAATCAAATAAAAACGATTATTTGTAAATAGTTGATATGTTTAGTGCGGATTTGACTTCATTTTTACGATAATTAGGTTAGGAAACGTCATTTGGCCCGGTATCTTGCACTTTGACATTGGTTCAATTAAACATTATTCCGGAGACTTCACCTTTTTTCATGATGCATCAATTCCTGAATGATTTGCGAATCCGTGGTACTTTTTATTTTTTCTCTATCTTTGATCTAAGTATGTTAATTGTCGATTTAAAGATCAATTTTTCCAGCCCTCCCGTGAGCGCCGTGTAAAAAGATCGATTTTCAAGTTTTAATTGTTCAGTCAAATACTCGGTAAAAGCCTTCAAGATTTTGTGCAAGTAAAATTGAATAGCTAAATTACAACATGTCAAAAATTCATGCATATGAGTTTGGATTACCTTCACGACAGAACTACCTTAACAAATGGTTCAAGCGCTATGAATATTGAGGTATTCAATTTTTAATCATGGCCAAAATCGGTACAATACTGTGGCCAAAACCGGTGCGTAGATGGCCGGAATTGGTGAAATGACAATGTTCCAACTTTTTTCTATTTTCCAGTGTTTTCTCGACACATCTGGAGATTGTAATGCTAGAAATTTGAAATTATATTCTTCTCAGATACAAAAAAGGTTCAAAACCGTTTTATGATATTTGATCTCAATTACAAGCACTTGAAAGTGGGGGAATTCTTAAAGTGGTCACAACAGGTACTTCTACCCTACTAGATCTGATTTCACAAAAGTTAATGCAAAAACGTCATTTTAATAAAAAATTGAAAACCCTATAAAATCCGAACCGTTTTTCTGATTTCGGCTAAATTCAGTACCGAACAAGATTAAACGCACCTCAACAATGAAGAACTATGTATCAAAATACATAGTTCTATGGATGTTAAACGTTTCTTGAGTTATAGGTGATTGAAATTCCGAACCGCACACACATACACGTACATACGACCATTATTTCTAAACGATTTATCATTGTAGATGAGGTTCAAGAAGTAGCTGAGGACCCCAGGCCGAATATCGTTGATAACGCTGTTGCTGCTGATGGTAAATAATCAGGAACTAGATAATTTTGTTCATAAGGGGGGAGACTCGGGTATTTCTATATGAAAATAAGTACATATTAAGAGGGCCTTCGCTGAAATGTCGTATATTTACATATTAAAATTGGAACAAAACCAAATTAAAAGATTTATAATTACTTCTGGTCTTCCCAATTTTGCGGGTTTCGCTCCTTTCTTCTGACTCGATACATCAGGCGGCAACTACTTGGCTTATCATGAGATGAGCCAATTGTGAAATGCTTACAGTGATGGCGATCATCTGAAGAGAGAAGCGACAGCGCCTGTTCTATCATTAGTTAAAGAATTTACCATTCAATTTTAATATTTATTTTTTAATATAGGCGAGGTTGCTGCCCAAATTCATGGTGCCGGAGGTAATGTAAACCATTATATGTTGTATGGTAAACACTGAGCATTTAGGTATTTATACAAAAATCAATTGCAGTATCTCGAGCTACAAAGAAGAATTTGAGGAAGAAGCGGCGTCGGTAGCTTCTTGCCCAAAACGGCGGCAACGTGCCGCAGGGATATGGGCAAAAACGCCAAAGAAAAAGGCAGAAAACCAGTAAAGGTAACGTTTATAAGCAATGTGAAAATTAAAAATTCTGTACGATAATACACTAACTTTTATAGAGTAATATCATACATATGTTACGCATTCTTATTAATGTTACTCGTGTATTTCGTATAGAGTTCATAAATTAATAAGAAATAGTTTAAAAGTCGAACCTCGCACTAGGTATTTCATTATTATCCACCACCCTTGCAGAAATTTGTACGGGCATGCGCGACTAAGTACAGACCCATTATAGGCTTATCCGTGGAAGCCAGAAATAGAAATTCCGTTTTGGTCCCTACTTGGGCCAACAAAAGCCTCGGCAACATAATTTACGGGCATTATCGTGGAAGCCATGATAAGCGTCGACAATACAATTTACATTTACAATTTACAAATGTTACCTATTACAGTAGGGAAAGGTTTATAGGGCCCGTATGGGCACTTTCATGGAAATTCTTCTAAGTGTGTCGAATAAAAAATGGCTGTATCAACCATACGTGCCCCGTTGTCACATATGGCCACCGCCGCTCGTGGCGATCCTACAAATCCTTCTAAATACCCCAACAGTCAGTACATAGATGGGTGACTGCCTCACGCCTAAATTTTCACTATAAGTCTCACGAGGGTCAGTACTTGAATGGGTGACCTTCCCACTTCCGAATTTTTCTAAGTTCCTCGTAGATCAGTACTTGGATGGGTGACCACGCCACGGCATATTTTTTGTAATTCCGGAAGGATCAGTGCTTGCATGGGTGATTGCTCCGCGTCCGAGCTTTTTTAAGTCCCCCAAGGTCAGTACTCGGATGGGTGACCGCCTCACGGCCGACTTTTTCAATGTCCCTCAAGGGGTAGATGGTTGCGATCTAACTAACCTAAATGTAGTCTTAACGCGTTTTCATTTTTAATATACTTCAAATAGACAATAAAAATAAAAATCTTTTAAGATGTGAATGGCCGAGTGGGCTAAGGCATCCAACAGCCACCCAAAGGATCCAGGTTCGATTCCCACGAACAGCAAAAAAATTTACATATGTTTTTTCAGCAATTAAAATGTAGTCATCAATGCAATAACTCCGAATATCCAACCAAAAATGCAAGATAAACCGAATTCAATGAATGCAGATAATTATTCTTTAATTCATTTTTTTGTTTTTTTATAAGAGGCTTAGTATGGAAGCCTTTATGGGCCCCGCCGAGGAACCCTATACAGGCCGAAAGGTGTAAAGTGTGACCGCCCAATACAGACAGTAGTTAGATTTTCAGGATGGGCCCCGTAGTTAGTCAGGGAAGATTATATAGGCCTAGTATATAGCCCTTGTGACGTCCGGAGACGTTGAGAAAATGCGAGATTACACCGAGCGGTTAGTGTATCTCTAGTTCTACGATTAAAAATAGTAGAGTGTCGTGGGTAACGCTGAGGACCTCGAGAAGTCCTGTTCTCTTAACCAGAGTACTGGAAATTGTTTAGTTTCAACAGAGTTTATTAGCATTCAATACAAGTACACAAGTTTCTTAATAATAAATATCTTGACAATGGGAGAGACGTTGATGCTCTCGTACGATTCGGAGGTTCGTCGCCGCAGCGGGAAAATAATAAAGACGTCGCGTTGTCGCGGAAATACACAGTTTCAATAACGTCTCGTTTTTAGCGAAATATACAATTTTAAGTAACGTCGCGTTTTAGCGGAATACACAATTTCAATAAACGTCGCGTTCTAGCAGAATTCACAATTTAAATAATCGTCGCGTTTTTAGCGGAATATACAATCTACGGATTGATTCTAAACACTTTTATAATGATTTTTACTTTGAGAAACAAATAGGATAATTCTACTCGCACTCAGCTAACGGAGAAGCCGCGCGTCGCGATCTGTAGAATTAAACGGAGACTTAGCAAGAGACTGTGCGACCGAATGACTACTACGGTAGTAGCTACTCGCTCCCTTCTGACGAAGGCCTGGAGCATCGTGTCTACACCCGACGTAAGACTAAACGAAAACTAAACTAAACTAAGCTCGACTTGCCTTGTGGGCAAAGGTTTTTATACAGGAAAGAGAACGTGGTGGGAGGCTGAGCTTACAATTTTGGTCATCGGATGAGTAGAACGGGTTACATTGGTCGCTGGAATTCGGGGCTATAATACTACGCATAAAAAGATAGATATTCTAGTAGGTTCCAAGTCTAACGCTCCTTAGTAAGCAGGAGGGCGCAGTTCTTTTATCTAGCGCGGCTGATGGTAATAATTTATACAGTTCATGATGCCTCTTCCGGGAGGTCGATGCGTGAAAGAGTTTTAAAAGCTTCTCGGAAGGAGATCTTGCTCTAGTTTTGGTGTCTATTATTGCTTCCACATGCGGAATCAATGTCCCTGTTTATAAATGCCGGTGCGGACTTTTTGGATAGAAGTCGGTTTAGTATCGTTTGTGCAGTGAGAGAGGTAACACGTAGCATATTGTGGTAAATAAAAGAATCCGGAGAAAAAGTGTTGTTCGAGTGAGTCTTAGTTATCTGGGCTAAATAAGTGTTAGTGAATCTTGATTTAGGAATTTTTAGTCGCACGTGATACCCTGATTACATTTCTACACGGGTAGTTGAATTATTGTATCGAATCTATTGTAATCAAGGTTTACATGCAAGGTCTAACAAATCTGTCGCCCTAGCAGGTTCTTGAAATAAACATTTTAACGATGCCCGTTACGTGTATTGTTACGATAATATTGACTTTTGATTCGGCAATCGAGTTTGAATATGTCGTATGCATGCAGTACTACTGCAGTCCGAGAGCATGCTATGCATTTAGTGTGGTTTTGCCCGCTTTTACCCGATTGCGGATGTGAATGATCGTCTTTAAGCTGCGATTGCCAATCAAACTATAATTTGTGACAGAAGTTGCAATATATATTGATTTTTCGTCAATCGAGTTTAAATATATTTTATGCATGCAAGAATGCAGTCCGAGAGCATGGGACTGCTATGCATGCAGTTTTGTGCTTTTGCCCGCTTTTTTCGATTGCGGATGTGTACGATTGTATCTAAGCTACGATTGGTATTCAAAGAGTATAATTTGCACTTCTGTAACTTGAATAACTATGGAGACTTCACCAATTTATAATAAAAATAACCGTGAATTTTGTTTTGAAAGATCTAGAAGGTCCTTGAAATGGTATTAGGAAAAAATATCCGGCGGAAAAATGGCAGGGGCAAAATCCCTGCGGGGAAATTGGCCGGGAGAAAAAATGACAGCGGAAAAAATGGACGAGAAAAAAGGGCCGTTGGAAACAAAGTCTGCTGGAACAAGAAACCGAGAAATCTGCTTTTGGCTTTTTAGGTTCTTTAGGTCGTTTAGGTTTTTTTGGTTACTTAGATTTTTCGGTTATTTAGGTTTTTTCGGTTCTTTCGGGTGTTTAGGTTTCCTTTAGGTTTTTTCGGTTACTTAGCTTTTTCCGGTTGTTTAGGTTTCTTTCCTTTAGGTTTTTTAGATTCTTTAGGTTTTCTTTAAGTTTTGTGGATTCTTTCGGTTCATTAGGTATTCATTAGGTTCTTTAAATGAAGTACGCAAGTTCCATTCTGATTGAATCGACCTTTTTCTTCCCCGGACGTTATTTCCTTAAGCTCACCATTTTGTTGGAGGCCATTATTTCCTTCGCCCATTTTTTCCCCAGCTTATATTTTCCACCGGACATTTTTACCCTGCCATTTTTTGTCGGCTCGTTACATGTATTATTACGATAATATATACTTTTGATTGGGCAATCGATTTTGAATATGTCGTACGCATGCAGTACTGTAGTCCGAGAGCATGCTATGAATTTAGTGTGTTTTTACCCGCTTTCACCCGATTGCGGATGTGTATGATAATCTTTAATCTACGATTGTCAATCAAAGTATAATTTGCTATAGTAGTTGCAGTACTAGTTTTTCGTCAATCGAGTTTACATATACTTTATGCATGCAAGAATGCACTCCGAGGGCATGGGACTGCTACGCATGCAGTTTTGTGCTTTTGCCTGCTTTTTGTCGATCGCGGATGTGTACGGTTGTATTTAAGCTACGATTGGCGATCACAGAGTATAATTTGCGCTTCTGTAGCATGTATAACTATTCAGAGTTCATAAATTAATAATGAAAATTAGCTGTCAATTTTCTTTTCAAAATCATACTTGGCTCTTTGTAGTTTGCCCCAATTTTATAAGGGGCCCAGTACGGAAATCTTAGCACAGCCTACTAGGGTGGTCACGCTTTAAACTATGGAGACTTTACAGATTTCCCTCTTGGGGCTTATAAACGTTGCCCTATTAAGTCCCTACTAAAATAATAAAAAAAAGGATGCAAAGTAGAACCTTGCACATTGATTCCTCATTTTTTTTCGCGATTTACAAAGCTACCTCTATGAGGAAGTATGTTATTCAATTTTGGGCTTCCTCATAGAGGAAGCTTTGTAAGTCGCGAAAAATAATGAGGAAGCAATGTGCAAGGTTCTGCTTTGCATCCTTGTTTTAATTAGATATATATACATGTTGTGGATTCGCTTTTTCTATTTCGTTATTACGTTATTTCGTGATTATTAGAGCGTTTCCGAAAGTGAAGGTGATAATGTATATTTAAAAAAATAATTCAACATTCCATAAAATCAAAAACTTCATATCGTTCGTTACTAAATTATACATATATAATGGCTGAATATTTTGTTTCATTTATATACAAAATTTGAGCTCGTTATCTTAAGTTTTGCAAAAGTTACAATAGAGCGATAATGTCAATTTTTGAAAAATTCAAAACATTATAAAATTTTAACGGTTCAACTGATCTTAACCAAATTCAATAGCGATCACCGGCGTATGAAAGCTCACATTCATACCAATTTTAAGATCAATATCTCGAAAATTGAAAGAGTTATCGCGTAAACAGATATTTTTCAACAAATTTAAAAACGCGTAATAATTTAACGATGAAGTGGATTTTAACAAAAATCTGTATAAACGATGAGGGTTGGTCCCTCTATCTATTGTCCAAATTTCAGCTTGATATCTCAATGCATTCCCGAGTTATAAAGGTTTACATTTTTCGATCGTGTAACACAGACACACACACACACACACACACACGCACGCACGCACGCACGCACGCACGCACGCACGCACGCACGCACGCACGCACGCACGCATTTTTTTCTAAACCGCTTTTCTCGACTTTTTGAGTTTTCATCAGTTTTCTCGACCATTCTGAGTGTACTGACACGAAAATCTCGAAAAAAAAAAAAATTCTCGAAAACAAAGCTTCCTCTATGAGGAAGCAAAAATGTCTAAAAATGGCATGCTGGTTTCTATTTTTTCATAATTTTTTAAAATAAAAAAGCTTGAAACCTATAAGCTAGAAAATTTTGATATTCAACAAAGTATTTTTCAAAAAAATTTCAGATTTTTAAATTAGCGCATACGATATGTCCCTTTAAAAAAATATTTTAAAAAAATTGCATACAAAAAATAAAATAATAAAATCTGTTCCATTTGAGGGTCTTACCAATCCTACAAAAAATTTCGAGCCAAATCGGGGAGATCGAGGGTCAGACCCAGGTCGAATCGGGATGGAATGCCCCAGATACAATCACTATTTTACCACTTTTCACATCAAAGATTTACTGGCATACAAATGTCGAGACTGCAAAAGTCCAAAAGAACCACTGCAACTGAATGAACATAACCACAGAATTTATTTTTAAAAATGTAACACTTTATTTCAGTTTCTAATTAAATATTTCAAAATCATCAAAAATCCCAACTGACATTTTAAGGTGGTTCTTGCACTACTTATGAGTCATATGTAGGTCTATTTTCAGCTTCTTTACGAACAAACGAATGGAAATTGATTTTATCGTTAATAAAAGTTACAGATACCTCTAAGTGATCGATTAGCGAGCACTCTTTTCTATATTTGCTTCTTGTTATATAAAAATGATAAAATTATCAGAATTAAGTCGCTCGCTTGACATTTTACGACTGTCAATTTTTGGAAGGTTATGCATACATTTCGTTTGGATTATGGTCTTGAATGCTATTTCATTGCAATACTGTACGGTAAATCAGTCTAGTTTTTCGACACTGTCTTTTTGAATGTTCAATGTCTCGAACGTATAGTTTTGTATCGGTTTATCTACATTTAGAGTTGGAAGTTTTCAAAGGTAAAATGCTGCAGGAGCTGCGTTCCCTATACTTGCCATGTTAAATGAACAATGTCTACAGCAATGTATTTCCAAATCAGTACGGTAAGACTATCTTAAACTTCAGAAACGTTTTCTAGTAATAGTAAATTTTCCATTTTTCATATTTTTAGCGACAAATCTTTATTTGGTGTTAGTGCATGAACCACCTTAATTGCTTCTGCTCATTAAATACAAGTTAAAAAAGAAATTAATGTTGCCTTCACACTACGATTTGTCTGTCTGACTGGACGGACAGTTACTCCTGACGCGACGGTCGCTACTGCTACTCTATTTATTCCGAAGGCGGCCACTCACCGGCCGTTTTCAAATTATAACTCGAATTATATTTGACCACACGTCGAGAACGAAAGATGTGTCAGGTTCAATATATTTTTTTTTCTCTTTCAAATGAGACCTGCGTCAAGGAAATCTGTTTCTTTAATGCTGATATCTGGCATCTTAGTAATTCTCGCCGAGCGACTTTATGTTCCTCCCGTACGGCCGCACTCACACAACTTTAAACGTCCCAACCTATATTTGCCGACGTATTATCTCTGATCACATGTCGCGAACGAAAAGTGTATCATGATCAATATTTTCTATTTTTTTTTCTTTCGAATGAGACCTGTCACAAGAAAATCGGTTCATTTATCACTGATATCTGGTCTTTTCAAAGTTTTTCGTGTTTAACGCACTCACACAATCTCGATTCACGTAGTCACGTACATACATTATATAGAAGCTCCGCGCGCAGGCGCGAGTGGCGACTCGCAAGCAACCTGTGTGTGACGTCACGTAGTCGCCAGCTGTTCAGTCAGTCAGCGCGTGTTGCACAGCCGACAGCATCAAGCGTCGCGGTAGCGACTCGACGCGAAGTGTACATTTATAATTTGCGTATTTTTATACTTTAAATCAGTGCTTAATAATTTAAATTTAAATCAGTGCTTAATATTTTAAATCAGTGCTTAATACTTTAAATCAGTGCTTAAATTAATTAATTTTTTTATAAATGAGTTTGTGATAAATGAGTGTTGACAACAATCGCAGTGCGTTCTCGACCCCAGTGCTTCATCGTTTATGGGATTATTTTTTGTCATAAAGTGTGATCTTTTTCGTTTTCATCAGTGTCTGATTGCTGTCTACGTTTACAGTCGAGTATCGTTTCAGTCAGTGTCTGCCGTGACTAACCTCATTACAGTAAGTATCTGTCGTGATTAACCTTGTTTTAATCAGTGTTTGCATAGATTTTCGTTCGTTCATTAACAAAAGTTGTTCGGATTTGTAGTTGATTGAAATATTAACAAGCGACAAGAGCTGTTTGGCTTTGTAGCTGGCAGTAGAGTTTCGACAGATCCTACGCTGACAAGAGCAATTTGGCTTCGTAGATGTCGACATAGAAAAAAAGTATTAAAAATTAAAAACTATTAGAATTATTGAACTATTAAGGGGAGGGAGAGAGATAAAAAAAAAAGATTTTGGAAATTCAATATCATCCAAATCCTATTATATATGAAAATGCCCAACGCACTGTATTGTTGGTACTCGATGATATGAAAATGCCCAAAGCACTGTATTGTTGGTACTCGATGAAAGGATTTTTTACTGTCGTCTGACTTGCATATGCTTTTCAATATTATCTTAAACAAAGTTCTTAGGTTTTCCACTCTGCGCATGATTCAGATCAAACTACTAGGCAGATTGGAATGGTTGACATCTCATTTTCTTCTTCATGAAAAGATACACCGGCTAAATGGAGCGAATGTTAATAAAAGGTAATATTTTTTTATGAAAATTCCCAACGCACTGTATTGTTGGTACTCGATGATATGAAAATACCCAACGCACTTTATTATTGGTACTCGATGATATGAAAATGCCCAACGCACTGTATTGTTGGTACTCGATGATATGAAAATGCCCAACGCACTGTATTGTTTGAACTCGATGAAAGGATTTTTCACCGTCGTCTGACTTGCATATGCTTTTCAATATTATCTTAAGCAAAGTTCTTAGGTTTTCCATTCTGCGCATGATTCAGATCAGAGTTGGAAATAATGCATTATTTTTTTAATGCATTATCGTTTTTTTTACCCATTATTTAAAAATGCATAATGGAATTCAGAACCATTACCCATTACTTTATTAATGAATAATGGAACTGATATCCGTTACCCATTATTTTTTTATGAATAATGTAACTCATATCCGTTACCCATTACATTTTTAATGAGTAATGGAACTCATACCCGTTGCCCATTACTTTTTTAATGAGTAATGGAACTCACATCCATCACCCATTACTTTTTTAATGAGTAATGGAACTCACATCCATCACCCATTACTTTTTTAATGAGTAATGGAACTCACATTCACTACCCATTACTTTTTTAATGAGTAATGGAACTCACATCCATCACCCATTACTTTTTTAATGAGTAATGGAACTCACATTCATTACCCATTACTTTTTTAATGAGTAATGGAACTCACATCCATCACCCATTACTTTTTTAATGAGTAATGGAACTCACATCCATCACCGTTTTTTAAAGTAATGGGTAATGAACGTGGTAATGGATATATGATAGTCCCATTACTTTAGAAAAATTTGCTTAATAAATAAATATATAATTAAATAAATCGGAAAATCGTTCAAAAAGTTAATAAATAAGTAGATGAATAGCAAAATCGTTCGAAAAATTGAAAAATAAATGAATAAATATAATATCATTAGAAGTCTGCGGTTAAAACAGGTCGCGATAGACGGGTGATTTCTCAGAGACGAACTATCCGGATACCTGAAAATCTTAGCAATAGTCCTTTGCGACATGTGCATTTCTAACTTTTGACTAACTTTTAACTAACTTCTAACTAACTTTTAACTAACTTCTAGCTTTTGACTAACTTTTGACTAACTTCTAACTTTTGACTAATTTCTAACTTTTGACTAACTTCTAACTTTTGACTAATTTCTAACATTTGACTAACTTTCAACTAACTTCTAACTTTTGACTAACTTCTAACTTTTGACTAATTTCTAACTTTTGACTAACTTCTAACTTTTGACTAACTTCTAACTTTTGACTAATTTCTAACTTTTGACTAATTTCTAACATTTGACTAACTTCTAACTTTTGACTAATTTCTAACATTTGACTAACTTTCAACTAACTTCTAACTTTTGACCTTTGACTAACTTTTGTCTAACTACTAACTTCTTACTTTTGACAAACTGTTGACTAACTTCTAACTTTTGATTAATTTCTAACATTTGACTAACTTTCAACTAACTTCTAACTTTATACTAACTTCCAACTTTTGACTAAGAACTAACTTTTGACTAACTTTTCAGTTACTTTTAACTTTTGACTAACTTCTGACTTTTAAAAGTTAAAAGTTAATTAGTAGGTAGTCATCAGTTGGTGAAAAGTTAGTAGTCAGTCAAAAGCTAGAAGTTAGTTGAAAGCAGAGTTGTGAAATTTTTAATGTGAAAATAATGGATAATTTTGTATGAAAAAAATTGATAATGGAACTCGAATCCACTACTCATTACTTTATTAATGAGCAATGGAGCAGAGGTCCATTACTTACCCATTACTTATGGCTTTCTCATAAAAGAAGCTTTTTCATGAAATTTTTTTTTTCGAGATTTTCATGTCAGTACACTCAGAATGGGCCAAAACGTCGAGAAAAGTGATTTAGAAAAAAATGTCTGTATGTATTGTGTATGTGTGTGTGTATGTTACACGATCGAAAAATGTAAACCTTTATAACTCGGGAATGCATTGAGATATCAAGCTGAAATTTGGACAATAGATATAGGGATTAAGCCTCATCGTTCATACAGATTTTTGTTAAAGTCCACTTCATCGTTAAATTATAACGCGTTTTTTAATTTTTTGAAAAATGTCTGTTTACGCGGTAACTCTTTCAATTTTCGAGATTTTGATCTTAAAATTGGTATGAATGTGAGCTTTCATACGCCGGTGATCGCTATTGAATTTGGTTAAGATCGGTTGAACCATTAAAATTTTATGATGTTTTGAATTTTTCAACAAATTGACATTATCGCTCTATTGTAACTTTTGCAAAACTTCAGATAGCGAGCTCAAATTTTGTATATAAATGAAACAATATTCAGCCATTATATATGTATAATTTAGTGACGAGCGGTATGAAATTTTTGATTTTATGGAATGTTGAATTATTTAAAAAAATATACATTATCACATTCACTTTCGGAAACGCTCTAATAATCACGAAATAACGTAATAACGAAATAGAAAAGCGAATCCACAACATGTATATTTATCTAATTAAAACAAGGATGCAAAGTAGAACCTTGCACATTGCTTCCTCATTATTTTTCGCGTTTTACAAAGCTTCCTCTATGAGGAAGCTAAAAATTGAATAACATACTTCCTCATAGAGGTAGCTTACTCATTAATAAAGTAATGGGTAGTGGATCCGAATTCCATAATCCATTTTTTTCGTAAAAAATAATGCATTATTTTCACATTAAAAATTTCACAACTGTAATTCAGATCAAACTACTAGGCAGATTGGAATGGTTGACATCTCATTTTCTTCTTCATGAAACGATACACCGGCTAAATGGAGCAAATGTTAATAAAAGGTAATATTTTTTCAGTGACACAATTATTAATAAATAAATGTTATGCTATTTTCTAAATCAGTGATTAACTTTGCTTTCAGAATAAAAAAAAAATAGTTTGCTCCATTTAGCCGGTGTATCTTTTCATGAAAAAGAAAATGAGACGTCAACCATTCCAATCTGCCTAGTAGTTTCATCTGAATCATGCGCAGAATGGAAAACCTAAGAACTTTACTTAAGATAATATTGAAAAGCATATGCAAGTCAGACGACAGTGAAAAATCCTTTCATCGAGCACCAACAATATAGTGCATTGGGCATTTTTATATGCAATAGGATTTGGATGATATTGAATTTCCAAAAACAATTTTTTTTACCTGAGTCCCTCCCCTTAAACTATAAACCATTGTTAAATTGGCAGACTATTGGGAGAAACTATTGAACTACACTTGGCGTCCCAGCGACTAGCTCCCGTACATAGTCCATTGAAGTAAGGACGGGAGGACAACGGACCTCTAAAAATGACCCTCTAAAAATGGCTTTGCCCCCCGGCCAGGGGCAAAGCCATTTTGGTAGGGGGGGGGGGGTCATTTGCTATTTTGACTCTCGTTCTATTCAAAACAATCAAAATAGCGAATGGCTAAAATAGCGAATTTCATAATGATGCCATTCTAGATTCCGATGTTCATTATTCTAAAATTCGCTATTCATGATTTTAAGGATACCACGTGGGCGGGGTCGAGGGGCGAAGCCCCGAGGCGTGCGGGGGGCGGGGGGTGATCTTTCGCTATTTTGACCCTCATTCTATTCACAGCAATGAAAATAGCGAATTTCATAATGATGATCATTCTAGATTCAGATGTTTATTATTCTGGAATTCGCTATTCGTGTTTTTAAGGGTACCGCCTGGGCAGGGGGGGGATCATTCGCTGTTTTGACCCTCATTCTATTCAAAGCAATCAAAATAGCGACTGGTTAAAATAGCGAATTTCATAATGAAGGCCATTCTAGATTCTGATGTTCATTATTCTAAAATTCGCTATTCATGATTTTAGGGCACCGCGTGGGTGGGGCCGAGGGGCGAAGCCCCGCGGCGTGCGGGGGGGGGGGGGGGGGTATGATCATTCGCTATTTTGACCCTCATTCTATTCACAGCAATCAAAATAGCGAATTTCATAATAATGACCATTTTACATTCAGTCAAGAGTCGCGGTAGCGACTCGACGCCAAGTTAAAAAAGAAATTAAAGTTGCCTTCACACTACGATTTGTCTGTCTGATCTTGACTGGACGGGCTGTTACTCCTGACGCGACGGTCGCTACTGCTACTCTATTTATTCCGAAGGCGGCCATGTTTATTATCCTGAAATTCGCTATTCGTGTTTTTAAGGGTACCGCCTGGGCAGGGGGGGGATCATTCGCTGTTTTGACCCTCATTCTATTCAAAGCGAATTTCATAATGATAGTCATTCTAGATTGAGATGTTCACCCTGGCAAACTGTGTCACCGTAGTGTTAACCGAAAATAACTGAAGTTAACGGACATTTTAACCGAGGAAAGATAAGTCTCGATTAGCCCACTGTTTCAGCAGCTTTAACCGACAATTTAACCGATTAAAAACGTTTCGTTCGGTTTAATTGTCAGTTAAAATCGGTTAAATTCACCAAGCAAAATTGAGTTTTATTAATTCGGTAAGAGTGTCGGTTACAGTCGGTTAATTCACCAGTAAAAATCGCTTAAAAAATAACAATTTCGGTTAAAAGGTCAGTTAAACTGGGTGAAAACGGGGGTTAATCGAGACTGGTTAAAACACCGGTTAAAAAGTCGGTGACACTGTTTGCCAGGGCATTATTCTGAAATTCGCTACTTTAGCCATTCACTATTTTGACCCCCACCGCACCGACAGTTCGAAGAATAATAATCTTTCAAAGATTTATATATATTAAGATATTATTAGATTAAATGAGGTCAAAAGAAAGTAGGGATACTAACTGATAAATTAGATAAAAGTAATGAGTAAGGTACGATATGCAACTTGAGCTCACGCTGCAGGTTCGGTAATACGAAACACGAAATATCATTAGGAATTGTTTTCTCCTGCACTTACTTCAATGGACTATGTACGGGAGCTAGTCGCTGGGACGCCAAGTTTTTTTTGTAGCGAGTTTATGTTGGCTAATGGACTATGTATGGGAGCTAGTCCCTGGCACGCCAAGTTTTTTTTGTAGCGAGTTTAACTTGGCTAATATATTTGATTTGGTTTAATATTTTTGTAAGCAATTTTTTTGAAAGCAATTTTTTTAACTTGGCGTACCATTTTTGTTTTGGGAAACATTTTTGGTGTTATTAAATACTTCGCTCGTCACATCATAGCTGTTTAGCTTTTATTGCATCATAATAACGGGACCTTATATAGACGATCACTTTTGTAAGTGACCGTAAAGCAACCGAAAAATGACGAACGCTCGGGTCTGCTAGATAAATAAATCAATGGTCTAAGGTGTCAAGTGCATAACAAGTGAAAATAAATTTGTTAAGTCCATTGTTAAAGAAAGGGTACATCTGGACAGTTGAGTTCTTATTCTTGTTCTAAAAGACTACACTCGTGTTACTAAAAATTATATTGTTAGTGCGGTTGATTGAAATACATACGACAAATTGGTTTTTGACAGCCAAACATGTAGAAATGAAAACATGAACAGTAGTTAATACATTAAGAGCATGTGGTACGTCGGAAATTGCGTCGCCCAATGTTAAACGCCTATAGGTCTGTCTCTCTCGGATATAGCTCTGTCTCTCACGCACTATTTTTCTTTTCATTCTCACAAAAAAACGACTGAATCGATTCAGGACCCTAGCAAGTCGTGCAATCGTTAAACCGCAAAAACGACTGACGTCGTTTTTTGCAAAAATGTTACGGCAAATCACTGCAAAACGACCGATGTTATTTCATACTCGATCGGTCGTTTTCCGGCTAGTTGACGAAAAAACGACTGCAAAACGACCTATCTTTTTGCATTTTTCAAAAATAAAAAAAAAATTGTGTCGCTGGTAGGTCTCGAACTTCCGACCTTCGGATTACCAGTCGAGTACTCTGCCTACTCGGGAGGGACCCACTTGCCCACAAATAGGATTGGACACATGAGGATTGGACATATCAAGATTGGACACAGAAGTTATTGGACACATCGAGATTGGACACATGGCGATTGGACAGAAGTCTTATTGGACACACGAAGATTGGACACAAATTATTGGAGACATCAAGATTGGACATATACTTTATTGGACACAAATTATTGGAGACATCAAGATTGGACATATACTTTATTGGACACATCGAGATTGGACCCAAATTATTGGACACACGAACATTGGACACAAATTATTGGACACACGACGGTTGGACACAAATTATTGTACACACGACAATTGGACACAAATTATTGGACACACGAAGATAAGAGACAAATTATTAGACACACGAAGATTGGACAAAAATTATTGGACACACGAAGATTGGACACGAATTATTGGACACACGAAGATTGGACACGAATTATTGGACACACGAAGATTGGATACAAATTATTCCAACCCTGTACGATTAGGCGCTGTCGTTTCGAAGCCGAATTTTCCGGCTCCAGGCCGTTTTGGCACTCAGCCATTTGGGCTCGAGACGTTACGGCGCGGACGTTTCAGCGCGAGCTTCTATAACTCAAATGCGACTTTGCACCTACGCCGACCAGATGCTAACATACGAAGACCGACTTTGTACATCCCAATTTTGCATAAAATCCGACTTTGCACCCACACCAACCAGATGTTAAAACACGAAGACCGACTTTATATATCGCAGTTTCGGATAAAATCCGACTTTGCACCAACACCGACCAGGTGCTAAAATAAGAAGACCGACTTTATACATCCCAATTTCGGATAAAATCTAACTTTGCACCCACACGAAAAAGCATTCACGTTCCGTTTCGGAAAATGAAAAAAGCTATATGACTTTTCTTCTTTTAATTTTTTTTTATAAAATATAATTGTACACAAAAAATTGCGCACAACATAAATGTGCACATAAAAAATTCTGCACAATGTATTTGTGCACAAAAAGAATTATGCACAATGTAGTTGTGCACAAAAAGAATTGTGCACAATGTACTCGTGCACAAAAACAAAAAAAATGTGTATAATGTCGTTGTGCACAACTTAGTAGTGCACTATCGAAACATGCACAATTGGTATGTAGCCAGATGGAACCCTCTCTTTATATCCAATCTTCGTGTGTCCAATAATTTGTGTGTCCAATAATTTGTATCCAATCTTCGTGTGTCTAATAATTTGTGTCCGATCTGGCAATACGTCGTTTCTACAGAAGCCGATTCTACACATCACCGACTCAACACCACTGACTCTACACAACGGCAATTCAACACATACCTCGATTCAACACAACAGCAACTGTACACATCACCAACTCGACACATACCTCAATTCGACACAACCCCAATTCTACACAGCCCGGATTCTACACAGTCATAACTGTCACGAGCCAAATGCATAACGGCAATACTCTACACAGCCCTGATTCTACACAGGCACAAATGTCACGAGCTAAATTCACAACGGCAATACTCTACACAGCCCCGATTCTACACAGGCACAACTGTCACGAGCTAAATTCACCAAAGTCCCGATTCAACACATCACCGATTCTACACCGTCACCAGCTCTCATCCAATCATAGTGCGCCGATGAGTTGGAATACTTGAACGACATACGTTGATTGGATGTGAATTGGTGACGGTGTAGAATTGGTGATGTGCTGAATCGGGACTTTGATGAATTTAGCTCGTGACAGTTGTGCCTGTGTAGAATCGGGGCTGTGTAGAGTATTGCCGTTGTGAATTTAGCTTGTGACAGTTGTGCCTGTGTAGAATCGGCGCTGTGTAGAATATTGCCGTTGTGAATTTAGCTCGTGACATTTGTGCCTGTGTAGAATCGGGGCTGTGTAGAGTATTGCCGTTGTGCATTTGGCTCGTGACAGTTGTGACTGTGTAGAATTGGGGCTGTGTAGAATTGGGGTTGTGTCGAATTGAGGTATGTGTCGAGTTGGTGATGTGTACAGTTGCTGTTGTGTTAAATCGACATATGTGTCGAATTGCCGTTGTGTAGAGTCGGTGGTGTTGAGTCGGTGATGTGTAGAATCGGGTTCTGTAGAAACGACGTATTGCCTCCGATCTTCGTGTGTCCAATAACTTATGTGTCCAATCTCGATGAGACCGATACAGTATGTGTCCAATCTTGATGTCTTCAATAATATGTGTCCAATCTTCGTGTCCAATAATCATGTGTCCAATAAGTCTTGTGTCCAATAACTTGTGTGTCCAATAATTTCTGTGTCCAATCTTGATGTCTCCAATAACTTGTGTGTCCAATAATTTGTGTCCAATATGATGTTTTCAATCATATTTGTGGGCAAGTGGGCATCACTCGAGAATTGAGAATTGAGTTTGGTTGATTTAAGGTGTGGTCTTTTAACGATTTTTCATGAACTTTCGTATGAGGCGATTTTTTTCTTAAGTAGTTTTTAAGATTTAAAAAAAACAATCGATTTAATGAATGGGTTTTTTTTTTCAATATCGCCCATCCGTAGTCAGTTGAATATATTCCTACTAGAATAACGGCCCTATCCCCGCGTTGAAGAAAGGGTTTAACATAATTCAATAAGACGGTCGCTGTTGCACCCGTACTTGGTCGTTTTATTATACACCAAGTACAAAACTAAAAACTGACAGTTATTTATGATTGGTAATCACATATCGGTTTTTCATACTGGTAAATAGTCAATATTTGACATAGAAAAAAAAAATAATAATAAGCACATGCCGTTGAACAAAGTCCAGCTCGTTCTGGCAAGTGACATTGAAGCACTGCCATTCTAAACTTATCATTATACTGGAAGCAAAACACCGGTGCGAAAAAAAACTTCTTGTACGAGAGTGATGTTTTTTAACGTGAAAAAAAAAGAAAAAAAAATTAATCAGGTCGCATGACACATCCTGCCGTCCACAGCATTGCAAAAACGTTGCTCATATTCGTGATATACGCTCCGATCTGGCTGACGATAAATCAGTCTTGAATAATTCTTTATCATGCGTATATAATATATATTACATATTCGTTGTAGCGAAAGTGTTTCTTATCAAAGTTTTTACGATTTTCTTTTCATTTATTAATCTATTTGTACTTTCGTAAAGTTTTCGAACCGTTAAACTTTTAGCAAACAGACTAAATAGACCTTTTATCCATAGAACTCTAGTTTCTATCTAATAGTATCTTTGAGTAAAGGAACTCGAAACTGCTGCAGAGTTTTTTTACAAATTGAATCGTGATTCCTCGGAATCATCGATACATCGCACTGTGGTTAATGCACATTACCATATACCGAATAAGGTAACCGGTGGTGAATTCAATAAATAATAATAATATGCGCGATGTACAAAATAAAGTGTTGTCGCAGCTGCAGGTCACATCTTCACTGGATCAGGCGTCAGACGTCATCAGGATTTTTTCGCTAGAGACACATGTAGACGAAGGTCAAAAAGCCATTTAGTACACCGACCAAATAGTTGATTTGTAGTCTAGATTTCTCAGGATATCTGCAATCAGAACGGTAAAAAAAGGTAATATTTTTTTCACTCCATCTGACATTTTAACTCTGTACAATATGTTGATTGTAATGAGCAACGATGGGCAATATTTCAATGAGAATTAATTGAAAACAATTGTAATATTGCCCACTATTGCTTATCACGTCATTCAGGCAACGTATGACCAGGGAAACTCGTGCAATTGCGGGGTACCAAAGCTGAATAGACGGACAGAAGCGATAGAGGAAAATACATGGAATTAAAGGTGCTACTTATCTGGCTGTGTCGACAAAAAGAATACCGGAGTAAAGAAGCTGAAAACTATGCACTTTATGTATGTATTAGGGTGGTTCTTATTTGCAGTCCCGACAAATTTGGTTTCGCACGCCTCCTAAAACGTCTTCAAATATATTATAAACGGTACTCTGAAAATTTTAGATTTCTATTTTAACATTAAACCCTTCCTCTAGAGGGCTCAATTTTGGCATTTTAAATACACGAGATTTCGCTATATTTCGAATCATTTTTTTTCATTGCCTAGATAATTTAACCAAAATATCGGTGAGTTTGAGAAATAATTAACATATACGTCACTATATAGTGAACATTTGAAACGTTCCACGACAATTCAGCCACCCGATTTTATAATGTTCCCAGAAAATGTTAGAAACTTTGTGGTGAAATGGTAACTAAATTTCAAGAGCCTACGGTATTCCGTTTATAGGATAAACCGCTTGATTATATTTCTTTGATTTGGTGATTTCTCGACAACCCCAAAGCCTATTATGACGTAAAACATACGAAAATTCTCGTTTTGCTTCCTCATAGAGGAAGCTTTGTTTTTATCAAATTTTTGTTTTCGAGATTTTCATGCCAGTATTCTTGGAATTGTCCAAAACGTCGAGAAAAGTGTGATGTATACATGAGACCCACACAGGCATTTCTACCTGTGGAGGTCACATGTATACAGCTGTAGTCCGTGTTTGCGTTCTCGACGAAACGTGACGTAGCTCCGGTGTCGGGAAAACTGCGGAAAACTTTTCCGCAGTTTTCCCGACACCAGCAGAAATACTATGGCGAATGCGATATAGAGGAGGAAGTCGGATGCGGCCGCATGGGGGCCTGGCTACTGACCCATGCCGATCCTGTAATAGGCCTAATGCCTGCAGACGAGGGGAAATGCAACATACAAAAATAATAATAATAATAATACGGGCTTTTAACTACATGATATCACCCGTAAACCTAACTTTTTCAAAAGTGAAAATGGTTGTTAATTTTCGTGAATACATTTGAATTTTTTTTAAGATTTGTTTTTTTAATTGCGTTTTTTTATGCTTGAGCTATATTTGCCAATTTACTTGATCAAACGTCCGAAAACTTCTTGGGTGTAATTGGTGGTTTTATGATAGACACAAATCCAACGTGCGTGATGTTCACATATTTCAAAATAAAGAGAAAACATGGAAAACGCAATTTCCAACAATCCTTTTTGAAAACAAAATTTAAAAAAAAAATCCCATTTATTCAGAAAAATATAGAAATAATTTTCATTAAAAAAAAAAAAAGTTCGTTTGACGTGCGATTTGTTGATCAATTTTTTTTTCACTGATTTATTAATAGGATTTTGAAATTATTTTTATGCAAAATGAATCTTTCCAGCACCTTTCATACGTTTTATTTTTTCAGATTTTATCTTGTCGGGAAATGTCCGAAATTCTCTCTGAGTCTTACGTTTGGCTAGTCTGTACCGCAAAGACTATCTTAATTACCTCGTGGAAGGTTAATAGTACTTTATGTTACAAGGACATGAAAAGCGCCAATTGGCAATACGTCAGTTCTACAGAACCCATCTCTTACACAGACCCATCTGTACACGAGCATCTGTACACCATTTTTTTTCACATGCGTTTAATTGAGCACAACGAAATTGTACACAACACGAACTTGACAAAGCGGAATTAAAAACGGATAACCTTGTCACGACGAAACCTTGCAGAAATTTAGTTTGACACGGAAAAATTGATCATGTCAGTAATCGTTATGACAAAACTTTGCACAGCATACTCTGGGCACCATCAATCTGCTCACAGCACTAGTTCGACACAACAAATTTCTTCGTAGCACAAGATCCAAATGGTAAATCTCGACACGGCACCATTTTGTAACGACAAATCTCTACACAACGCGAGTACGGCCCGGTAAAGTTTGCCACGACGAACCTTCGACACGTCACAAGTTGTACACGACGATGTTCTACACAGACCCATCTCTACACAGACCCATCTCGACACCGACGCTAATCTTCCGATGGTAAATCCCTATCCCGATATCTTAAAAATTGCGAAAGTTAGAGCACGAACAAAAAATGTCAAAAAAAATTGAAAATGCCATAAATTGTGAACCCCTTAACGGATTGACACGAAATATAATCCCAAACACTATTTGATAACAGTCCACTTCTGATCCAAGTTTAAGCCGGATATCATAAAAATTGCGGGAGTTAGAGTCCGAGCTGACATTCTCCAAAAAAATTCAAATGCCATAAATTTTGAACACTTTGATAATGAATAAACGAGAAAAAATAAACGAGTAAACTAACGACAGTTTACTCGTGGTTCAAATTTGAGTCCGATATCTTAAAAATTGCGACCGCTATCATGCTAACAAAAAATTGTGCACATACGTACACACCCACACACATACAGACATTTTTTTCTAAACCATTTTTCTCAACTTTTTAGATCATTCCGAGAGACCTAACATGAAAATCTCGAAGAAAAAATTTTTCACGAAAACAAAGTTTCCTCTATGAGCAAGCAAAAACGGAGAAAGTGCACAAATTTGAGATAAACTGAGGTGTATCATCTGATTCATTCTCTAAATCACTGTCAGGGATTATATAACTCATTATCCCTTCTTAAAAATGTCAATATTCGCAAATCTGTTTGGTGGCACTACGAATAACTAGCCGGCCGTAAATTGTTCCAGTGTGACCTGCATCACGTCGTAAGGCTTACTTTTACGTCCTAGGCTGTGAAATAGAGGTTAACGTCCCGTTCAGCGGCTGTTAATTCGTCGTTTATATACAGGGAAGAAAAAAAAGTTCACTATATAGTAATACTAGGAGCTATTAGCTCGCGCACTCGCACAACCTCAATTAAATATTTCGAATCTATTTTTAACAATTCCATCGCCAACTTGATACCCCTCGGGAACCTGTCCCCTATTACACGGGAACCGCTCCTCAGTCCCACGGGAACCCCTCCTCTATCCCACGGAAAAGCCTCTTCTAACCCACGGGAACCCCTCCCCTATCCCTCGGCAACCTGTCCCATATCCCACGGGGACCTGTGCCATATACTACGGTAACCCCTCCTCTATACTACGGTAAGCTCTCCCCTGTCCCTGGGGTACTTTTCCCCTATCACACGGCAACCTCTCTTCTATTTCGCGAGAAGCCCTCCTGTATCCCCCGGGAACTTCTCCCCTATCCCTCGGGAACCCTTCGTCTATCTCTCAGGAATCTCGTTCCATCCCTCGGGAACGACCTCTTCAAAATTTTTTTCGAAATTTTTGGAAGATGAGTTTTTTGAAATTCTCGTAAATTTTTAATATTCGCGAAATTTTTGAAGATTTTCGTAATTTTTTGAAATTTTTGTAATTAAACAAAAAATTTTATTGCAAATTCTTTTCGAAATTTTTGGAAGATAAATTTTTTGTAATTTTCAAAATTTTTGTAATTTTTAAAAATTTATAAATTACATTTTTTTTATTATTGGGATTTTTAAATTTTTACTCCCGACTGCCCGCCGGGCAAAAAGACGGGTGTTATGCGTTTCACGGTGATCAGCTGATCGATTCGGATTTCTTTGTCGCCAGTTTTCTCCGAAACCACAACAAATGGCTTGACCAAATTTGGCACATGGATTCTGACAGTGATAAAGATGGTTCTAAGACATATTTCGGTACGATAAATTATTAATTCGCTGAATTACAAGTATTTTTTGAAAAACCTGTTTGAAAATATTGATTTTACCGCCATTAGTCATCTCAAGCAAATCCATCGTTTGCTGTGTACTATTAATGTATTTCGCCACTTTTCTCCGAATTCACAATAAATGGCTTAACCAAATTTGGTACATCAATTCTGACAGTGAATAAGATGGTTATTAGACATATTTCGGTACAATAAGTTACTAACTCGCTGAGGTAAGAGTGTTTTTTCAAAAAGCCCGTTTGAAAATATTTTTTTATTACCGCCATTAGTCATTCCCAATAAATCCATCGTCTGCAGTGTACTAACCTTACACAAACAATTCGATGAAGCGTAGTGTACGACGATACTAATAAATAAATAATCTGTGTATTGTTTACTTTTTTTTTATTATTTCATTACTGTCCTCGATTAAACCGCGTATCATAATAATGTAATAATAAAGGTGATTCGACGAAATTTCTTCGAAGCATCTGACAAGTGTTAAAACAGAATATTAATAAAAAATATATATATTAATAATGAGGTATCATATATAATAAACAGGCAAATTATAATAATAAGATAAAATGTATTTTAACAAAAATGTTTTTGTCTTGCAATTATTTATATCTTACACGTCTAGCCATTACCTCATTCCTGGTCTGCTGTCATGTAAATGTACATATTCACCTAAGGATGAACTTTAAAAAGTATGAAATAAAAATAAAATTAAAAATTTAAAAAAAACTCCCGACTTAAAAAAAAACTATATAAAAAAAATTTGATTTTATAAATTCAATATTCATAAAAATTAATCTGAAAAGGATAAAATAATTTCCGGTATCGTTTTAGTGAACAAATCATTTGAATAATAATTATTTATTTACTGCTGTCAATACTGTCGGGAGACGTCCCTCAAATATCGTAATCATCTATTGCCTATCAAGAGACGCGCTGGCGTCTGGACACTTATAGAAAAGAATGATTATATACAATAAGGACATTTGCCAACCCAGAAGAAGACGTCTCCGGACTGTATTGACAGCAGTAAATAAATTATTATTATTCAAATGATTTGTTCACTAAAACGATACCGGAAATTATTTTATCCTTTTCAGATTAATTTTTATGAATATTGAATTTATAAAATCAAATTTTTTTTATATAGTTTTTTTTTAAGTCGGGAGTTTTTTTTACATTTTTAATTTTATTTTTATTATAAATTTCAATCATCTTAATGAGGTAAGCCACTACATCAGGTTAGCAACTCCGTGAGGGTAGCCACTCCGTCAGGATAGCCGCTCAGTGAGATCAGTTACTCTGTGACTTTAGCCAATTGACTACACTACCGTCTTGCATACGGCAACGGCGGCGGCGAAATCTTTTTATAATATAGAGATATATATGTTACTTCCTTTCTCAAGATTACAGATTTTCGGGTACATATTTAGGCAACGAAAAAAAAAAATGACTGGAAGTATAACGAAATCCCGTTTACTTTAAATGGCACGATTGAGCCCTCCCAAGGGTATAATCTTAACATTTTAAAATTGGAGTGTGAAATTTTCAAAGTATTTTTTAAAATATATTTGTAGACGACATTGGAGGCGGCGGTAAACAAATTCGTCGAGATCCTAAATAAGAAGCACCCTAGTATGTATGAATAATTGGAAAATTGGACAATTAGATGTTGCGCATCATAGATTATATGCCAATAGAGTTGTGCATCAGCAGCTAACGACTCGTCGCAAGTTCCAAAGACTACGAGAAGACCTTTTCTAAACGGAGGAACTTACTGTCTTTTGGACGGACTGAAGGGCAATGGCGGATTCACCCCGGGAATGCTGCTGTCTTTGTAAATGATGAACCAGCTGAAAGCCATCATCGCCAGTCCGTACAAAGATGCCCTGAGCAGCCAACCAAACCTGTGCGAAATGCTAACAACTGCGCCAGCCATAGCATCCGTGTACTCACGACTGACATTCATTAATTTCTCACTCGCCACCTTCAGCCTCTCCGTGTTCGACTCTGATAACTGTTGAGAATCGCCAACGGCAAATACGTTGTACACGTGTGAAAATGCAGATAACGACGGTGAACTGTTTTGAACATTTGTGGTCCATTGAGTCGCGTGTCCTGAGGAGAGGGACACTAATGTGTGAAAATGGTACAAACCCACGAATACTTTAACAACAACAATGCATGCACGAATGAAATGATGCCTCGTTGATGATGCCTCAATTACTCAAAAATCTTTATGTATTTGGAGTAACAACTGCACTTCCCACTAGTCAAATCGGTGTTAAATTTTTTAATACTTTTTTAATAATTTTCGGTCGATTACTTAACAGTTCCGAGGAGTTACTTATGTAGGAGAAATAGTCCTTGATATATAAGTACATTCACAGCTGTGATTAGAATAGAAATTCAATTGATATATGCAAATTTCCGGTGAGATCCCTGTTTGAAAAGCTTGAAAAGTACTAATAGAAACCTATAGAAATGGACCAAAAACCGCATAGATCCAAACAGGATTCTATCAGGATTTTTGCGGATTTTATCCATTTCTATTGGTTTCTATCAGTTTTTTTCAATTTTTTTCAATAGTGATATATTTTTCGTGCAGTTTTTTAAAAGAATAATAGTACTTTGCGATACAAGGACGAGAAAGCGATCATTATACGCAGGTTGGGACAGCACTCGCCTTCGGCTCGTGCTGCTGTGATGCTCGTGGAGCTCGTGCGATCAACTTCACAACCGTCGTATGATGATCGCTCTCTCGCTCTGTATCGCATAATACTTTTTGTAACAAATGCATGAGAAGTGTTAACGAGTGTAATGTCGCGCGCGTACGAGAAGTGCGTGCGAGAAGTGATTTCCGTGCGAGAAGTGAAATAGCATCCATGGCCGTAAAGCGCCACTTACGCCATGCGCGGCGGGCACGACAAGTAGCACTTCTCATGCATGCGTTACAAAAAAACAAATATTTTCATTAAATAATGTATAAAATCATGAATTTTAATAGAGAGAAAGTTAGAGTAGAAATGCCACATTTTTGCCGTACAAATTCTTTTTATGAACAATTAAGCAATTTTTTAATTTTATTTGCTTTACCAGTTACGTCAAAAAAGTGTGAAGAAATTAAAAAACCCATCAATTTCCTAGAACTCATTTACAATAGTTATATATTTTTGGCGAAGAGCAAAAAAATTTTCATTTCAGAGTTCAGAAGCATATATTTTATTAATGGCATCAGTAGATAAACGTGCGAGATATCTATCAATGAATATCAGCAATTAGGGTCTAACTCCCTCCCCTTAAGGATCTTCGAATAATCGAAATGAGATATTGCTTGTCATAATTAAATTAAAATAAATTAAATTTATTTAAATAAAATAAATAACCATTTGGCCACTTTACACATTTACAATAAGCCCTAATGTGCCCGTACGTGTACGTACAGTGTGGGTTTATAAAGTTGCAAAAGCCTGCAAAGTAGAACTTTGCAAATTGGTTCATTATTTTTCGCTTTTTACAAAGCTTCCTCTATGAGGAAGTATGTTAATCGATTTTGGCTTCCTCATAGAGGAAGCTTTGTAAAAAGCGAAAAATAATGAGGAAGCAATTTGCAAAATTCTACTTTGCAGACTTGCCCTAGCACTCACGATAACGGTAATATAACGGCCATAATGACGGAAAAAATGACAGTCGTTTTTGTACACCTTAATAACGTGCGATTTTGGACATAATAACGGTGTAACAGTAAAAAAATGACGGTGACCATGTGACTTTTCTCATGGTCACCGTCATTGTTTTTTGTTATTTTGGCAAAACGCGCCGTTATTAAAGTGGACAAAAACGACTGTGTCATTTTCCCTGTTATTATGACCGTTCTCGTGAGTGTTAGGGTGTTCATGCTCCGGACATTTTTCTAAAAATTCAACGTGTAGAAGAATTTTAACCGTGTAACCGATTGTTCTCAAGTTTGTACTAAAACCTTGTACCATAGTTAGTCCATATGTGGACCAAATTAGAACCCGGTATCTCGTAATTTGCACGAGGCAGCGCGAAAATGAGATTTTTCGAAAAATTCAAAATGTCATAACTATTGGACAGCTGGACAGATCTGTCTAAAATTTGTACTCAAATGTTTTTCGATGATAGTCCACACTGAAAAAAAAAAAACGGAGTTGGGGCGCCGCCGCCGAGCGGGCGTGAGCGAATGCGAATAGCGGAGGTCCCAGAGCTCCACCAGCGGAAACGAGCAGCTCCGAAATGTCGTGTGTCTACTCCGCGGCGGAGTTCTGGGACCTCCGCTCGGGGTAAAGCACGATCTCTGTCGCATGGGGGGAACGGTACGCTCCACGGCGGAGTTGCCCGATCACCGAAGCGGCAGCGCGACTTTCCCCGGCGGAGTAAACAGAAATCCGACTTTCGGCGTTCGCTCACGCCAGCTCGGCGGCGGCGCCCCAACTCCGTTTTTTTTTCAATGCATATGTGAATAAAATATAAGATAAATTTGTGAAAAATTTCAAAATTTTGCTTCCTCATAGAGGAAACTGTGTTTTCGTAAAATTTTTTTTTTCGAAATTTTCATGTCAGGTCAATCAGGATGGTCTAAAACATCGAGAAAAGTGGTTTAGAAAAAATGTGTGTGTATGCGAGTGTGAGTGTGAGTGTGCGTGGGTGTGTGTATGTGCACAATTTTTTGTTAGCACGATAGCCGTCACAATTTTCAAGATATTGGGTTCAAATTTGAACCACGAGTAAAATGTCGTTAAACAAGGTATGGGATTGAATTTCGAGTTAATCCATCAAGGTGTTCAAAATTTATGGCATTTTGAATTTTTTGGAGAATGTCAGTTCGGCCTCTAACTCCCGCAGTTTTTATGATATCCGGCTCAAACTTGGACCAGAAGTGGACTATTATCCAATAGTGTTTGGGATTAAGTTTGGTGTCAATCCCTTAAGGGGTTCACAATTTATGGCATTTTGAATTTTTGATTCGTGCTCTAACTTCCGCAATTTTTAAGATATCGGGCTCAAATTTGGTCCACAAATAGACTGTAGTTAAAACACGATATAAAATTGAATTTGGAGTGAATCCGTCAAGAGGTTCTACATTTATGGCAATTTGAAAAAAAAATTAAAATTTTTCGTTCGTGCTCTAACTTCCGAAATTTTTAAGATATTGGGCTCAAATTTGGTCCACAAGTAGAGTGTGGGTAAACTAAGCATTAGTTCGAATCTGGCGAGAATCTGTCAAGGGGTTCAAAACTAATGCCGTTAAAACTTTTTTTAAGCAAGGCTGCAAAGTAGAACTTTGCAAATTGCTTCCTCATTATTGTTGGATTTTTACAAAGCTTCCTCTATGGGGAAGCCAAAATAGATGAACATGCTTCCTCATATTTTTTTTCGTGACGGCATTTTTTTCTTCTTATTCACCAAAATCGAAATTTACCGACATATCGATAGTTCCGTTGAGTAAAATTATCATTAACCATCAATAAGAAAATTGCAGCCGGATATCTCAGAATTTACAGGAGATGAAGTATTTGAAGACCTTTATGAAAAAATTGAAATTGCAATAAAATTATCGATTTTCGCCAAATTTGGTACACATAATGTTTTGATGGTAGATCTTTTGTGTACAAATTTCAGCCCGATATCTCTTAAATTGCGAAAGTTACAGCGTGAAAACAATATTTACAAAATTTTCAAAATGCTGTAAAATTTGAATTTTCCAACCGATTCGCGTCAACTACAATCCCAAGCGTCGTTGTATGACAACCCACTTGGATGCGAAATTTAACGAAGATACATGTAAAATTACGACAGGTTATACCGTTATATATACGACAGAGCTGAAATTTTGTTCGTAAATGGACTACCATCAAATGATGTGTATCAAATATGGCCAGAATCGATAGAGTGGTCCTAATTTTATTGCAATTTCAATTTTTTTTTAATGTCTATAAATACTTTATCTCCTGTAAATTCTGAGATATCCAGCTGCAATTTTCGACATGATTTCACGATACTTAATTATCAATGATGAAATTAGACAAATTAACTATCGATATGGCGTTAGATTTCGATTTTGGTTAATAAAAAAAATGCCGTAAAGAATTTCGTTTTTTTTCCACAGATTTATCTTAAATTTTTTCACATATGGACTATCATCGAAAAAGATTTGAATACGAATTTGGCGCAGATCTGTCCAGCCGTTCAAATTTATGTCATTTTGAATTTTTCGAAAAATGTCGTTCTGGCGTTGGCTCGTGTAAATTACGCGATGCCGAGATCTAATTTGGTCCACATATGAACTACCATGGTACAAGGTTTTAATGGAAGTTTGAAAGAAAAAAAAAAAAAAAAAAAAAAATCGTGTAAACGGTTGAAATTCTACGACGTGTTCAATTTTTAGAAAAATGTCTTGAGCATAAACAAGCCTGCAAAGTAGTACTTTACAAATTGCTTCCTTATTATTTTTCGCTTTTTACTAAATTTCCTCTATGAGAAAGCCAAAATCGATTAAGATACCTCCTCATAGAGGTCACTTGAAAAAGCGAAAAATAATGGGGACGCAATTTGCAAAGTTCTACTTTGCAGGCTTTTTTTCCAGCCGTCAGCTAAGACCCATTGCTTAATTTGTAGAAATGCCTTCTATTCTCTGACTTTATTTATGACATTGTTGATATTTAACTCTTCTTTTATTGAGTTCGGTAGCTCATTATAGACTTTATCTGCCCTATAATCGAAGCATTTTCTTTTGTCTTCTTTTCTTCTGTTTGGTATTACAACATTTCCTTGTATTTCTGCACGTACCTATTTGTTTCCCGTGATTTATGGGCCAGGCTTTTTTTTGCAGACTAGTATTTATTTATTTATTTATTTATGTATTTACGGGCAAACTCATTTGCAATCCTTTTACAATATGACTATAGTAAGTCAGCTTGTAATACAAGTTTGTAATACAATAACAAGTGTAAAATTATTTCTAATAATTTCATTCTTCTAAATAATTACATATAAACATATAAATATTACGACATTGTATAAACAATTTCATATAAAAGTATCTAATATATATCACATTGAAGTTGAATCATGGTTTATTTATTTATTTTTTTCTTCTAAAAATATCACAAAAAAAGATCACATGGGACATTTGCGTATATCAGTTGATTTTGTAATCAAACCTGGCTGTGACTCTAGTTATATATTACGAACTAATTCTGCTATGTAACTTCTCATAACTTAATTAAACCATCAGAAATTATAAAAACGTTTTTAAAAATGTAGCACTGTTTTGACTAGTGTGAAGAGCAACAGCTACCTTAATCCCTAGAACAGTCCATATCCTCAACATTATTGAGTGGCCATCCACTTGATTTTTTTTTTTTTTTTTTTTCTTTACTAATCACAGTGAATGTTTTTCCTTGAAACAACAAAAGACAGATACATTTTTTTTTATACTCCAATGAATTTTCAGTAGGGATAAGTCCTTTTCGATGAACGAACAATCGCAAGAATCACAAAAATCAAACATTTTCATAAACTATGGAGCAAAAAGCTCAGCAGCCTCGTTTTATTTTCTTTATTTTTTCTTTTAATTCTTTTTAGGAAATTTATGGGTTTTTAAACTTCTTCACACTTTTTAGAGATGACTGGTAAAGCAAATTAAAAAAATAAATTGCTTAATTGTACATAACAAAAATTAGTGGAGCAAGAATGTTGCATTTCTTTCTTTATTTTTCTTTACTTTCTTTAATTTGATAGCAGTGTATAAATGTGTCCTTGAAACAGCAAGAGACTGACATATGGTTAAAGAAAAAAATCCAATGAATTTAAAGTACCGATAAGTGCTTTTTGAGCAATGAGCTCTCATAGGAATCTGGAAATTTGAAATTAGTGATAAAATAAGGTACAACTAGTCCAAAAGCATAATGTTTTTACACTTTAGTAATCAGTGTGAAAAATTTCTTTAATATGCCAACAAGTTTGTTCTAGAAACGACAAAAGACGGACACATATTTTAAAAAAACTTCCAATGGATTTATAGTAATGATAAGTACTTTTTAAGTAATAAACAATTGCAAGAATCAGAAAAAATTGGCATGCGATAGACTATGGGATGTTTAGCCCAGAATCTTGGTTTGTTTTTCGTTATTAACTGCAGTGACAAATTTGTCCAATATGCCAACAAATTTGTCTTTGAAACAGCACAAGACTGACACAAGCTTGAAAAAAAAAAAAAAATCCAATGGATTTACGATAACGATAAGTACTCTTCGAGCAATGAACATGTTTTTAACACCTGTTTTTAGAAAACCTTCCAATGCATTTATGGTAACGATAAGTACTTTTTGGTTTTAAAATACGGTGCGACTAGACCAGAAACATAATTTTCTTACACTTTAGTAATCAGCGTGAAAAATTTGTTTAATATGCCAGCAAGTTTGTCCTTGAAACAGCAAAAGACTGATATAAAAAAAAAAAATCAATAGTTTTATGGTAACAATAAATACATTTCGAACAATAAACAATGGTAACAACCGCAAAAATCGAACGTGTCAATAAAATATAGGGTGACTAGTTCAAAAGGTTAATGTTCTAGGGTTAAATGCCCTTTTCTTTGCAGCACGACAGATGGGGGAAAAAATAAATAAAAAGCCTATTAAATAGCGAAAAGCAACGAAAAAGCGGATAACTTGTATAAGTTAAAAGGTAAAAAAAGGATAATAATAATAGGGTTTTAGTTTGTCTCGTTATCCAGCATTTGACTTACCATAATTGATAAAAAGCTTTCCGGCCACAATAGCCAAGGATAGTACGAACAAAAATAAACTAAACGTCCACTCGTTTATCTGTACTTTCTGCCAAAATTTCGGTGATTTCGTACTAGCGGCTTGTCCGACGCCGTTCTGCTTTCCATTTTGTAGATAATTTGTGACAGTTTGTACGGTCATTATGCTCGTTTATCGTTAAACAAAAAATAACGACGTTCACTACTAACGAATTTGGCGATGCTCTACGCGCTACTAATGCCTTCCGATCCCTCGAAAACGACAGACGCACCTTGCGCCGAATGCCAAAAATAAAAGTGATACAGCAGCAGCGCTTACGTCACCGCGCGCAACCATCGCGTGTAATTCGAGTCATAAGGTTCGTTTTTTTCTGCCTGTACTTTTTGCACTTTCGTGTACTTTTGCCTGCATTACATATATCTATATATACACCAAAGTATAGAAAGTTAAGGCAGCAAAAACAAATATATAAGGATTGTTTCTATTATTTATTACATATACTTATACATATTTATACTTTCGTGTGTATATATAGATATGTGTACATGAATAGAATCAAACCTTAAAGACTTGCTTTTGCTGCCTGTACTTTGTACACTTTTGTATACTTTTCCTTGTATTACATGTTCCATATCTATATATACACGAACGTGTAAAAAGTACAGGCAAAAAAACAAAACAATAAGTTTTTTTTCTGTCTGTGCTTTTTATACTTTCGTGTACTTTTTCGCCTGTGTTAGATATCTATATATACGTGGGAGTATTAAAAGTACAGCCAGAAAAACCAAACCTGTATAAATACGAGACTTCTTATTCGATCCACGCGAATCGCGACATTACACCAAAGAAAAGTCTTGAAAATTGAAATCAAACTCGAATAAAGCTATGAATTTTGTTCCTTTTTTTTTACATGAACCGAAATCAGTCATATAGTATATCGGTTATCCAATTGCATATACTCCACGCGACGGAATCAGATGGTTTACCGACCCCGATAGTTGATGTTTACCAGCCCTGGAAAACAGTGTCACCGACTTTTAAACCGGTGTTTTAACCAGTCTCGATTAGCCCCTGTTTCACTCAGTTTAACTAAACTTTTAAGATTAGAGATTGCTATTTTTTAAGCGATTTTTACTGGTGAATTAACCGATTGTAACTGATATTCTTACCGAATTAAAAAAAAATCAATTTTGTTCGGTGAATTCAACCGATTTTAACTGACAATTTAACCGAATGAAACGTTTTTAATCGGTTAAATTGTCGGTTAAAGCCGGTGAAATAGTGGGCTAATCGGGACTTATCTTTTCTCGATTAAAAAGTCGGTTAACTCCAGTTATTTTCGGTTAACACTACAGTGACACAGCTTGCCAGGGAGCAATCCCTAGCGGATCCGAGCAACCGTCATTTTGTGGTTGCTTTACGGTCACATACAAGTAACCGTCATTATGAGGTTCATTTCCAGTTGTTTTACCGTAAAACAACTGTAATGTAACCGACAAAGCGACCGTTGTTTTGGAACAAAAAAGAACCCGATTGCAACTGCAAAGCGACCAATGTTTTAACCAAAAACAAACTTTAAAGTAACGCAGAAGTAACCGACAGTTTGTTAAAAGTTGTTTTTCGGTTATTTGAAAGATCTTCATATAACCGAATAGTAACCCGAAACGGAACATTGAGTTCATTATGGGTCACTTTACGGGTCACTTTACGGTTCCCCGCCGGTCACTAGGTTCCTTCTGGGTTATTCTGGAGTGATTTTTTGTTCCATAACGACCGGTCACTCTTCGGTTATTTTGCGGTTCTTCAGATCCGCTAGGGATGCTGAAATTTATATTAGAGCGATATCATTTATTATGGAGTACATTGTTTCTTCGCTTGATTAAAAATTACCGAAGCGGCAGTTACTGAGCGGAGAAGTAAAAATAATGTTATTACAGCGAGGTTAGAGACTATATCCTCATATTGCTTTATGAGTGCAAGAGACCCAGGGGTGCGTTCCGAATGACGAGGTGTTTGTTTTTCGATGCGCATGCGCAATGGTTTTTGCCGAGATTTACGGTAAACTTTAAGAAGTATAATAAAAGTGGAAACATAAAAAAAAACAATTGTTTTATTTATACTGGTACTGAAGTTTGAATAATTAGATTTCTCATGGATTTGCCTATTTGTAAAGAATTCAAATATTATCCTCGTCTCCTGATCGGATGACAACTATTCACCCTACTCGCGAGGTACGGCAAAAAGATGTTGTCCGATCGTGAGGTGGGGATAAAATATGATAATACTTTATAAATGGCTAATCCATGAGAAATCGAAATTCCGATACTTTGGAATTAATAGAAACGAACAAACTGTTTCCCCTATCTTCAACTTTTACTATAATTCTTAAACTTCACCGTAAATCTTGACGGAGATTATTGCGCATGCGCATCGATCAACGAAACACCTCGTCATTCGGAACGCACCCCAGGAGTGCGTTCCGAATGAAGCGCCCGGCGCCTTTTCTCTCTTTTTTTCATTCGCGATAAGAAAGAGAGAAAAGTCGCCGGACGCGCATTCGGAACGCAGCCCTGAAGTTACGGATAACCGGACGTAGCTGACGATGATAGAAATCAACATAACTTCCAGTGTCAACCGGCGCCGTTTCAACCTTGGTTTCAGTGGTTTCAGCGACCCGATTTTTCGTGGCGGTTGTAGTCGTGGCGCAAAAATAAGATTTTCTATCTACTTTTTTTTTTTTTGTGTCACAAATTTACTTTTAACGTGATGTGTTAGTGCTCGGTCGGTAACAAAGACTGTAAAGCGTTGTTCTTGGTCACAATTGATGTTTCAGGCAAAAGACGAGAAGTACTGACCGTCTTGGTACTCTGCGGTCAGTACTTCTCGACTTTTATGCGAAAAATCAACCGTGGCGAAGAATAACACTTCGGGAAGATTCAGCTAACTCACTCACACTTATGGCGATCTGAGAGAGACAGAAGATATGTAACATCACTTTAAGGCGAGGCGAAACCTACTCAGTCGGTAAGAAAAACTGTAAACAAAACTATGGAGACACCGTAGACATTTTGAGAAAAAGGAATATGTCACCGGAAGGGCAATTTAATTCTCCGTCCGGTGACATAGAGCTTTTTTTAAAAAGAGCAATGTCCTCTGAATGGCGGTGTTCGGAAATTTTCAGCTATCTCTCTTGCACTCATATGTCACGTGATACATGTTTCACCTCCCCTTAAGGCGAGGTGAAATATTCATGAGTGCGAGAAGGATTGCGAATATCTTTCGGAACAAGAATTCTCCGAAACTGGACATTTTGTGGGAAAAATGAAAGTTTTACATCATGCAGAATTAAGAGACCAATGATGTAAAACTTTTCTTTTATCAAAAAACGTTCGGTGTCGTCTGAAAGATTGTTTACAGTTTTTGTTATCGACTGAGTAGGTTTCACCTCGCCTTAAGGTGATGTGTTACATATCGTCTGTCTCTCTCAGATCACCATAAGTGCGAGTGAGATAGCTGAATCTTCCCGAAGTGTTATTCTTCGCCACGGTTGATTTTTCGAATAAAACACGAGAAGTACTGACTGCAGAATGCTAAAATGCAGGCAGTACTTCTCGTCTTTTGCCCGAAAGATCAATTGTAGCCAACAACAACGCTTTACAGTTTTTGTTACCGACCGAGCATTAACACATCATCTTAAAACGACCAAATTTAGCTCTGATCGCGTGATGATACAATACCACTACGCGTTCAAGCGAGACTTTGATGAGATATTTTAGTTAATACAATTAATGTTTTTTAAGTTTACGAAGCATCTACAAATACGTTTTTATTCTCATTGTGATTAATTGAATGTGTAGATATATAAAAATATTAGAATTTACAGAATTTTCGGCACTACCTTGACGAATGATTGCCAGGAATTTAAGCATATATTTGTTTATTTAATTGGGAAGTCAATATCGTTTTAGATTTTTTCAGTAGTCTCAAGAGACTATTATCCAAAATCGTAGAAACCTTTTATTTTTCTTGAAACTCATATGAGAACACCAGTCGGTAATGCATGCTACCGGTCGTTGGTACTATAAGTATGGGGTGTCCTTCCAAAAAGTGTATATTTCCAATTGATCTGAAATTTTATACAGTAACGTATTTCGATCCGCTAATCACGAATATGATAACAAAAACTGGCGCAAACGAAGTTTTTCATACCTAAATTTTTTTTAAACTGTTCGAAAAGCGTACATCCCTAACTGATTTGAAATTTTGTATAGTAACATATTTCAATCCGCTAATTACGAATATAATAACGAAAATTGGTGCAAACGAAATTTTCAATGTGAAAAATTTATAAACTATTGGAAAAGCGCGCTTCTCCGATCGATCTGAAATTTTTTATAATAGCGCATTTCGATCTACTAAGTAAAAAACTGGCGCAAATGAAGTTTTCAATATAAAAATTTAACATAAATGTTCGAAAAGTGCATATCTGCAATTGATCAGAAATTTTGTATAGTAACGTATTTCGACCCGCTAGTTACGAAAACAATAATAAAAATTGGCGCAAATGACATTTTTAATATACAAATTGCAAAAAGAAAACATATTTTGCTGTGCTTGACTATTACTGAAAAAAAATTTAGATTGCTTTAAACGGTAGAGAAATCGATAATTCATGATTTATTTGTCGCAAATCGCTGAGGAGTGTTCACTATCAACCACAACGCTCAACTTTTGGTACAATACTTTTTTAAAACTCAACCTAACTTTTTGGGGCGAAAAAGCAAGAAAATTAAGAAAAAAAAAATTTTAATACCCTAACATATATATAAACTAGTAAAAACATGTTTGCTCGAATTGGATAGTAGTAGAGTTTCGCGGGTTCATTAGTATTGATAATATACTGGCTTCTCAATGAGAGGTACAGGAAAAATAATATTAAGTTGTGTGTGTTGGCTGCGGCGGCCATCTTATCATCATCGAGCGACTAGAGTTTGTACCAGCGAGATAGAAGTTTCCCCTCCTCTCGACCGAATTGGTAAAACTCGTAGCCAACGTCAAGTGAGCACCACCAGCCGATTTAGCACTTTTTTAGTAGTTCGCTCAAACGGATCGACGGGATTGATTTCCTCTGCGGAATCGTTGGCTGTCGACCCAGTTTTACAAACAATAATCGATTATTTCTTCGACAAATATTGTCGTTCATATAAAAGCGTGGAAGATGGATCATCGGACTTTGAAAATATACAACCAAAAAGATTTCGAGAGGATCACGAAAGGAATTAAAGTTGCACAATGTATGCAATCGAAATCATCGTCTGGTAAGTCAATGTTATCGATGATTAAACAATAATTATCGTACAATGTCCGATGTTTATTCCAGAGATTATAAATTCACTACATACATGTTTTTCGAATTTAATTAATTAAAGTTCATGTGAACGTAAATGTACACTTTACATAATTGTATAAATTTTGATAAATTGTATATTCGTTTATCATAGATTTCTCTCTGGATAAACATTTGGATATGTCTAAGCATTTATGTACTTGTTAATTACCAATTTCCTTATGCTAAAACTATCCTAAGTTTTAACCTAACTTATATTAACAAAATTAGGTTAATAGTAATAATTAAAAATGATTCAAGGTTTGGAAATGCATATGAAGTACTCCATACAGAGTATTTAATAAACGTATTTGGATATGTCTAAGCATTTATGCACGTGTTACCACTTTCCTTATGTTAAAACTGTCCTAAGTATTAACCTAACCTATAATTAATAAGATTAGGTTAATAGTAATAATTAAAAATGATGCCAAGTTTGGAAATGAATATAAATTACTCTATACAAAGTATTTAAGACACAGGCAAATATAGTGGTTTCGAAATACAAATAGTAATAGTGAAGCATCGCCTTTGTAAAGTTGATGGACTTTGGTAGCCTTTGTCTTTCTCTTTTTTTTTTTGTTATATTTATATATATGTCTTTTTTTTGTTTTATTTTCCTCTAAAAAAATGTTTGTATTATTTTTAGTCATGTTGAAATATTAAGAACCTTGTATCTTTGATTCACCAGATGTAAAGTATGTGTAAAGGAGTCATTTTGTTAAAATAAATTACAATTACAATTAATAAGGTAAACTATGGTCCGGATTGTAATTGTAAGATGTAATCAAGGCATAATGGCCAATGTTTATTTTAAGGATTATAAATTCTCTGTATACATTTTTCTCTATATAAACAAAATTTTCACCGTTCATTGTTGGATATGCCTAAGCATTTATACGTTCATTACTCTGTGAGTGTAGTATTTGACAATATAGATAATGATAATATGGTATAGCGGCAATGGTTTTGGCCACTAAATGAAAAAAACTTTTTTATGGTTTGTCCCTCATTCGAGTCTTCTACAGAAAATAGTTTATTAACTAAGAAATCAAATTATCATCAACATTGGGGAAATTGGAGAAATCAAATTAACATCAACATTACCTTAACACTTGACCTGGTATTTATTTTTGTTAAGAAATAAGAGCTCAGAATGTGATGTCATTTTTTTTTCCCAAAAAGTATAACAAACATAAATATATGTTATAACATTTTTTAACCCTTAAGGAGATATTCAAATTTTAATTAACGGGCTTCCCCAATTGAAAACTCTCTAAGAATTTTAGTGGTAATGTTCATTATTACTCACCTTATTCTAAAACTATTATAAGTATTAACCCAATGTAAAATAATAAAATTAGGTTAATACTAATGTTAGGTTAATACTAATAATCGGAAATGTCATCCTTGGAAATGAATAAGAAATGCTAAACTTCATGGGTGTACCATACAATGTATTTAAGACACAGGCGAACATATTGGTTTTTGACATACAAATAGCAATAGCAAAGACTAGCCCTCATAAAGTTAATGGGGTCCGGTGGCCTTTCTCTTCTCTTTGTTATATTATTATTATTATTATTATTTGTAGTTTTTTGCAATAGTTATCAACTATGGCAGGTCATTGCCCAAGGGCCTTCAGCCAGAGCAGTTTTATATTTTTTATTAAAGAATACAAACATAAGCGGTATGGTGATGAGGTGGGAACATTTTTATTTTTTTTAATTTTTTATTTATGATTGTGTTGATGGGGAAGAGTGAGAAAAATATTTTTTGTGGACGTAAGTACGCTAAAGAGTGCATAGATGTAAAAAATAATAATAATTAAGAAAAACGAGAAAAGCATCCAAAACACCTAAAACGTAGCTAAAAGAGTCAGAGAAAGAGTGGTTTTAGAGTTTTGTTTAGTTGTCTTCGTTAATTATGCTTAGTAGGTCGTTTATGATTGTTTGCTTAGGATGTTTATATTGATTATGTCTTGTGGTGCGTTTGTGGCAGAGGTCAATCATTGCTTCTAATTTGGTGTACGCTAATTTGGCGGTCAGTGTAGTCAGGCTTGTGTTGATGGGTTCAATGCCGGTTAGTTCGTAAAGTCTATTGTTCGAGGGGTTGAAAAGAGGATTATCCGGGTGTCACAGTTTTGTCAATTTATACGTAAGGTCGTTGCTTCAGCTGTCTGTAGTATTTTAACAGTGCTTGGTCTGGTGTTAAGAAAGAGAGGGTGAGCGTATTCTAATAATGGTCTGCAAATGGATTTATATATTTTTGTGATGTTATGAATGTTTAGTCCTAGATTTTTGTACGTCAATCTCCTAAAATTCATTCCTCTAGAGATTATATTTTTTTAAATCGTGTTTGCATGCTCTTTCAACATGAGATTACTGTCGAGAATTACTCCGAGATATCTGGTGTTTGAACTCGGGGAAAGAGGGGAGTTTTGTACTGTAATTCTTTCTTTTGGATTATGCTGTTTGTTGCTCTTTGTTATATTTATATACATATATTCATTTTATTCATGTATTGAAATATTACGAACCTCATGTCTTTGGTTCATAAAATGTAAAGTATATGGGGCATTCCACAGGTTATCGAAATGGTCGCGACCCTCATTTTTTTTTCTTTTATTTTGACATATTGTAGAGCAATATATAAAAATACTCTGGAATTTTTTTTGGATGTTAAAAAAAGATTGTCTTTTTTTAATTACCTGAAATTTTATTTTCTCTAAAAGTACGTTGACAATTTTTTTTTTTTTTACAGTAAATTCTGTGTTCAAAAACAAAATTTTTAGATTATGCCCAGCTGGGGTGAGGCCTAGATTAGCAGTTAAAAATAAAACGAAATTTAAAAAAAAGTAAAAAATTCCCCAAAGTTGAATCTCTTTAAAAGTACATTGATGATTAAAAAAAAAAAAAAAACTTACAGTAAATTCTGTGTTCAAAAACGAAATTTTTGAGACTAGAACGAAAGTGAATAGCAACTAAAAATAAACTTCTTTTACGGGAGAATTTTATGTTTAGTTGCTATTCTAGACATTTTCATTCCAATCGAAAAAATTTCGTTTTTGGACACAGAATTTACTATAAAAATTTTGAAAAAAATCATTGACGTACTTTTAAAGAGATTCAAGTTTGTGGTATTTTTATACATTTTTTAATATTTTGTTTTAGCTTTTGATCTAGGCCTCGCCCCACTCTGGGCCTAGTCTCAAAAATTTTGTTTTTAGACACAATTTATTGTAAAAAACAAAAAAAAAAAATCATCGACGTACTTTTTGAGGAAATCAAATTTTAGGTAATTAAAACAATACAATTTTTTTTTAACCTAAAAGAAGTTCTAGAGTGTTTTTTTAAATTGCTCTACAACATCTCAAAAGAAAAAAAAAGATATGAGCGTCGCGACCCTGTCGATAACCAACGAAATGCCCCTTATGTAAAGGAATCATTCTGTTAAAATAAATTACAATTACAATTAATAAGGTAAACTGTGGTCAAAATAAGATATCAGCCTCAGAAATGTTTATTTCTTTAACAGTACAAAGCTACTTTAATATCCTGTTAACCGGTGTTAAAAAAGCCTTTTTCTCCCGACTTCGCTAAAATAACCCCATTTCGTGTCCGCAACGCGGGCAGGAAATCGCTCATTTGTTACGAATGACGTACGCATGCGCAGTCCGCTTTCATTACCTCCCGAGGGAGGTAATCATCGTACTACGCATGCATGTCGTCATTTGTTAAAGATGAGCTTATTCCCCGTCCTTGTTGCACACACGAAATGTGGTTATTTTTTAGCGAAATCGGGAGAAAAGTATAGTACGTTTCATGAGAGGGGTATGACTTTTCACCTCGTGTGAATTTCTCCCAGCGGGACCGCCGCGTACCGCGGCGCTCGCGCTGCGATCCTCGAAGCGCGCAAAAACAGGAGCCACGATGCCCGAGCGAGTCTTGCCTCGTATATCTTCCCGCTGCCCATGCTCACGGCTCACAGCCATGTATCGTCGAATTTTTCCTCTCGCTTTTCAGCGACAGAAATCAGGTCATATTTGAACGCAATCGGAAGAAAAGAATCGTGTGCTACGCGGGAGGGAGCGCAATTTTCACCTCGTGCTCGAGCAGCCCTCGCTTCGCTCGGGCAGCTAACGTCGCACTCGGTGAAAATCGCGCTCTTCCCTCCCTTGTAGCATAATGTACTATTCCTGTGAAACCCATAAATATACTAGGGGTTATTGTAGCTCGGGTGATTCTCCCGCTCGCAAAACCTCGGTTATATGTTTCGAATCCATTTTTGCTTTCTCATAGAGGAAGCTTTGTTTTCGTGAAATTTTTTTTTTCGAGATTGTCAGTCAGTACACTCAGACTGGTCCAAAACGTCGAGAAAACTGATTTAGAAAAAATGTGCGTGCGTGCGTGCGTGCGTGCGTGCGTGCGTGCGTGCGTGCGTGCGTGCGTGCGTGCGTGCGTGCGTGCGTGCGTGCGTGCGTGCGTGCGTGCGTGCGTGCGTGCGTGCGTGCGTGCGTGCGTGCGTGCGTGCGTGCGTGCGTGCGTGCGTGCGTGCGTGCGTGCGTGCGTGCGTGCGTGCGTGCGTGCGTGCGTGCGTGCGTGCGTGCGTGCGTGCGTGCGTGCGTGCGTGCGTGCGTGCGTGCGTGCGTGCGTGCGTGCGTGCGTGCGTGCGTGCGTGCGTGCGTGCGTGCGTGCGTGCGTGCGTGCGTGCGTGCGTGCGTGCGTGCGTGCGTGCGTGCGTGCGTGCGTGCGTGCGTGCGTGCGTGCGTGCGTGCGTGCGTGCGTGCGTGCGTGCGTGCGTGCGTGCGTGCGTGCGTGCGTGCGTGCGTGCGTGCGTGCGTGCGTGCGTGCGTGCGTGCGTGCGTGCGTGCGTGCGTGCGTGCGTGCGTGCGTGCGTGCGTGCGTGCGTGCGTGCGTGCGTGCGTGCGTGCGTGCGTGCGTGCGTGCGTGCGTGCGTGCGTGCGTGCGTGCGTGCGTGCGTGCGTGCGTGCGTGCGTGCGTGCGTGCGTGCGTGCGTGCGTGCGTGCGTGCGTGCGTGCGTGCGTGCGTGCGTGCGTGCGTGCGTGCGTGCGTGCGTGCGTGCGTGCGTGCGTGCGTGCGTGCGTGCGTGCGTGCGTGCGTGCGTGCGTGCGTGCGTGCGTGCGTGCGTGCGTGCGTGCGTGCGTGCGTGCGTGCGTGCGTGCGTGCGTGCGTGCGTGCGTGCGTGCGTGCGTGCGTGCGTGCGTGCGTGCGTGCGTGCGTGCGTGCGTGCGTGCGTGCGTGCGTGCGTGCGTGCGTGCGTGCGTGCGTGCGTGCGTGCGTGCGTGCGTGCGTGCGTGCGTGCGTGCGTGCGTGCGTGCGTGCGTGCGTGCGTGCGTGCGTGCGTGCGTGCGTGCGTGCGTGCGTGCGTGCGTGCGTGCGTGCGTGCGTGCGTGCGTGCGTGCGTGCGTGCGTGCGTGCGTGCGTGCGTGCGTGCGTGCGTGCGTGCGTGCGTGCGTGCGTGCGTGCGTGCGTGCGTGCGTGCGTGCGTGCGTGCGTGCGTGCGTGCGTGCGTGCGTGCGTGCGTGCGTGCGTGCGTGCGTGCGTGCGTGCGTGCGTGCGTGCGTGCGTGCGTGCGTGCGTGCGTGCGTGCGTGCGTGCGTGCGTGCGTGCGTGCGTGCGTGCGTGCGTGCGTGCGTGCGTGCGTGCGTGCGTGCGTGCGTGCGTGCGTGCGTGCGTGCGTGCGTGCGTGCGTGCGTGCGTGCGTGCGTGCGTGCGTGCGTGCGTGCGCAATTATAACTCGCAAACGCCTCCAGATATAGAGCTGAAATTGACACCATAGATAGAGGTGTCATCCTCATCGTTCATACCAATTTTTGTTAAAATCCCCATAATCGTTAAATTTTTACACGGTTTTGAATTTTTTCAAAAACGTCTGTTAACGCAATAACTCTTAATTTTCGAGATATTAAGCTCAAAATTGGTATGTATGTGAGGTTTCATACACTGGTGATCACTATTAAATTTGGTTAAGATTGGTTGAAACGTTAAAATTTTATGAGATTTAGATGTTTTGAATTTTTGAATTTTTTTTTCTGCGATGCGAATTTTGATATCAAATACCAAGCTGGGAGTTAAATGAGTACCAAATTCATGACTAACAGAAAAATACGTCAGATATAGCTCAAAAATGTTGAACGATACCATATTTTCATAGCGAAGTTGCAGAGTCTATATTGCGAACAGTAGCGATTTATGTCGTATAAACCATCCATATCCTTGCTTCCTAATAAAATTTCGGAAAACACCGGTTTCTATCGTGTTCTACAAAAAAAAAAAAAAAAAACAGAGAAGATAGAGTATTCGAGGGAGTTCCTGGACCGTTCTTCCTTATTCTATTTTCACAAAGCGAGTGTGCGCTTATTCATATTTATTTAAAACAAGGATGCAAAGCAGAATCTTGCACATTGCTTCCTCATTATATTTCGCTTTTTACAGAGCTTCCTCTGTGAGGAAGCCAAAATTAGTTCCTATACTTACTCTTAGAGGTTGCTTTGTAAAAAGCGAAATATAATGAGGAAGCAATGTGCAAGGTTCTGCTTTGCATCCTTGTTTATAATTCCATCGCCAACTTGATACCAGTCACCAGAAATTCCTCTATCCCTCGGGAACCCCTTCTGTATCCCTCAGGATACATATATATAAATATATACTATAAAAAGATCTCGCCGCCGCCGTCGCCGCCGCCGCCGTGTCAAGAATCGAGGGACTTAGAATAATTCGGGCTCAGGGCTTGGCGGAAGGGGGTGGGGCTAAAGGCTTGGGGCTAGCCCCAGGGGCTAGCCCCACCCCTTTCCGCCAAGCCCCGAGCCCGAATTATTCTAAGTCCTTTTCCAAAAACATAAGTCCCCCAAAGCTGCGGGCACGTGGGGGGGGGGGGGGGGGGCGATGGCGAGCGCGCGCAGCGCGCGAGCCACGATAAAATCCTAGTTATAAATATAAATATATATGATTATATACTTAAGTTCCAGATGCAGAGGCCGTCCTTGCTCAGCTGGAGGAATTGGTAGTTTCTGACTCGCTTAGTTGTTCATTTTGTAATACAATATTTGAAAACAAATCGGCACAGCGACTTCACTATAAGCTTGACTGGCATCGCTACAATCTCAAGCAGCGTTTGCTGGACCTCAAGTCCATTACCGAAGATGAATTTGGCCTTCTTGCCGACGAAGGTTCTATTTTCTCATTAAAGAATAGAAGTATTTGATATTTTTTTTCATAAATTCAGTAAACACATATTTTATAGATGACGTCTCTAGTTTGTCGGGCAGCGAGATGGAATCAGAGGCGGAGGAGGAAACGGGCAACTCTGAGAACGGGGGATCTCCTTTGGGTGTTGGAAAAGGAGAAACGGATGGAAAAAATGCTACTCCCGGAAAGAATAAAAACTGTGACAAAAAGTCAAAGCAGAGTGGTTCCATCTCTGATAGTTCGGATACCGAGCTCGGAGAGGAATTATTACAAAAGAAAAAGATGGAGGCTCTTGTTGCCATTGCTAGTCGACACTCCAAAGTCTTCTTCGAGAATGAGGAGGGAGATATATTCAGCATTTATAGATGTTTGCTGCACAATAAAAAGGTATGGAGCAAAGAACTATAGCTGTCTTTTATCGAATATTTATTAGGATGCTCGTGTACATACATCAATTGGCGTAAATTAATGAGTAAAATGATATAATATGAATGTATGATTTGGGTGGCCATTATTTGGGGTCTGAACCAATTTTCATATTGACGCCCCTCACATCATTTGCAAATAAATTTTTCAAAATCCTGTTAAAATATAACATTTTAATTCCAATACTTTACCCCTTTAGAGGCCTAAATGTAACTATTTTTAATACATAGGATTTCACTAGGCCTTAATTAATTTTTTTTCGAATCCCTACATATATGCTAAAAAAAATGTGTAACTTCGGGACATAAGGAACATATGAGCAATTCCAGATCAAATCGGCGGGATTTTCATGTTTTTTGACCTCACATTTTTTTATTCGAATGACACTTTTTTTATGCAAATCACACTCAGAAAGAACATACCCGTATTTTTTTATTTGGTCAAAAAAATTGTTTTATTTTTCAATTGTTAATAACAATAATGATTTGCAAGTTTATAACTTCTAGAAAATTATTTTATGACCCCTCATTCTTTTGACTTTAAAACGCGCTCTGGTTCATCTTCCTAGGACAAATAGAACCGGAGATATTAATTTTTTAAGTTCGCCATGCACTCGTTTTTTTTTAAATAGAAAACCCCATAATTAAAAAATATATATATATATATTGGCCAAACCAAAAAATACGGGTCTTTTCTTTTTAGATACAGTTTGCGTAAAAAAATGTTTTATACGAATAAAAAAATGCGAGGTCAATCATCAGCCGATTTCAGGTGGAATTACCCATATATGTTACTAAGAAGAGAAAAAATTTGAAATCTTTTACGAAAAAATTAACCCATTGTACCGCTTCTAATTCTAAATGTGATTTTTTATTTGACAAAATATTGTACGATAAAAATTACAATACGTGATCGTTAATGTTTGTTTGAACATTTCATACTAGTTTCCGACGTATAAGCGTCAGAAATCCTACTCTGAAAAGTTGGTAGCGATTTTGTATCTAAATATCGAAATAAATCGCAATGCGAGTTGGCCATTGTAGCTTTTTTATTCGTCCCGTAATTGGTCGGCGGTGTCGTTTATTTATGTCAAATGTCAAAATTTATATAAAAAGACTCTAGCGCTTAAGCCCCCGAGTCTGCTTAATCCTAGTTATGTTAAAAAATGAATTATTAAAATGTAGAATTTGGGGTTTGTCATTTTGTAATTGCCAGCTATATGTTCAAAGCCACTGCTTCACTTCCGGATGATATCACGTAATTTTTATTAGATAATAATTGAAAAAGAGCTATTTATGGGAATTGAATTCTAGGAAATACCAGAGGTTGATAATGAGATGATAACTCAGGCTCTGGAGAGTGGAAGAAAAACAACTTGGACAGTTATTATGCTGGGTGGTGGTCACTTTGCAGCAGCTATTTTTCAAGGTTTATTGACGAATTCTTGGCGAAAAGTAGCAAAGTTAATGGTAAATAAATTAAATGTTTTGCTTGCTTGTTTTTTTTAGATGGGAAAGCTATAGTTCACAAAACGTTTCATTCTTACACCGTTCGCGCGAAGCAAGGCTCGTCGCAGAGCTCTCGGGACATGAGAACGATGGGAAGCCATCCGAAAAGCGCAGGAGCAAGTTTGCGACGTTACAACGAAGCTATGCTCGTACAGGTAAGTCTCTAGAACAAGCCAATACCAAGACAATCGTCCAATTCTCAAGCCTTGATTTTACTTCGTTTATTTAATTTATTTAATTTAGTTTATTATTCTCAAGGCCAACTGTTTAAAAAAACCAATGATAATAAAGCTTATAAACAATGTATAAAAGCATTATCTTAGTTACACTATTAGAAAATTTCTAAATGAAAATTATTAAATGAAATTTCATTGATTAAGGTGATGTGTACATATCGTCTGTCTCTCTCAGATCGCCATAAGTGCGAGTGAGATAGCTGAATCTTCCCGAAGTGTTATTCTTCGCCACGGTTGATTTTTCGAATGAAAATCGAGAAGTACTGACTGCAGATTGTCAAGACGCAGTCAGTACTTTTCGCCTTTTGTCTGAAACATCAATTGTGACCAAGAATAACGCTTTACAGTTTTTGTTACCGACCGAGCACTAATACATCACCTTAATGTGCAAGAATATTACCGTGCTGCTATATTGAAAACAATTTGAAAAATGTTAATATTCACCTAGACAATTATTTGAAATTTATAATACAGTGTATAAATATTTTGACACTTTTGTTGGAATTTTATAAAAAAATTACTTCACTTTAGTAAATTAAATTTACAGCAGCGATACAAACTTAAAAAATGCAATGAAAGGCAACATTTGAAAATTAATAAATTTCTTTGTATCGAATTTACAAAACAGTGAGTGAAATTGCGAAAAAAAAAATTTAACCTTAAGTTATTCCGAGCGTGAATGTGTGCGGGTACCTGGGCGGGGTTCTTAATATTCTCGAGAATATAACGTTGTGCCACCGTGAAATGATTTTAGAACCTTTTCTTTTACAGTTCGATTAAACTCCTTGATGCATAAAATATACAGTATTTCAATCTTTGAAAATAATGTACCAATTTTTCGAATCTTACAGTCCTGAGCGCCATATTGAAAGAAAGGACATCAAAACAATAGCTGCGTCTGTCAAAGTGATAATACAGGATCGCTTCAAATATGACCGAAACGCTAATATTGCACTTTTTAAGTGATAAATAATGATTAAATAGCCGGTTACCGGAACTGGGTTTTTTAAAACATGATTCTACGTGATAAAACTTCAGTATAGCCGAAAATTATATAATTTTATATAATTCTGTATGTTAAACGTGTTGTAAACTTCATAACATTTTTGACAGTATATATGAAGCATTCTCTGTCGATACAGCCACTTTTTTTTAACCCTCTCCGATCTGCACCATAATTGGTTATACCAATGTATCGCTAAAAGGTACTTTATATGAATTCTTTCAGATTTTTTAAAACAGTATTTCAGAAAATGCTGTTATTTTTTCAAGTGAAAATATCTCGGAAACTTAAAGGTACTGAAAAAAAATCTCCACTTAAAAGTTGTCGTTTTTTCTTAGCTTTCCAGCGGAATGTTCGAAATGTTTTTCACCTTCCGGTGAGTATGATTTTTTATCGAAAAACAGAGAAATTATTATTTGATTCGAGAATGGATATTTTTTTTTGGCCAGAAAAAATTAGAGTATTCGTGCATAACTGATGATATCTAAAAAAATTGCCAGCGTGGCACCGATCGATGTTCTGGTATAAAAAAATATATTTTTGTAACACGTGCATCGAAAGTGGCGACTTTCGTAGTAGTTTCGTGGGCCGAAAGCAGCTCATACCATAGCGATATCGAGAAGACAGATTTGCACCTGCGCAGTCGTTATTTTACTCACTTTCGTCCCAAGAGCGAAATTTCGTTCACTTTCGTCCCTCTCTTGCGGGACGAAAGCGATCATATCGTCGCAGTGAATGGTTTTCGTAGTGAGCCTATGTTCAGAGTAGTTCTCGGATTCTAGCGATATCACCAAAAACCGGTACCCATTACTTATAGTTTTATGTAAGAAACACTGTATTGATAAAGATCTAAAATGTTTTTAAAAAGTTGAATTTTATTTAATGAAGATTTTTAAATGTTTATCTTTGTTATATATTGTATTAACAATTTTTTTAACTTTAAAAAATGAGATTTTTGTCTTCAATGGGGGGGCTTCGCCCCCCCAACCCCCCACCGGGGCTTCGCCCCTGAGCCCCATGAGAGGCTTCGCCACTGAACCCCGTTCACTAGTTACAAAAAGTATCGTGTGCGACGCGGCCCTCAAGTTGACGATTCCGACTCGTGCGAAACTTCGCACTCGTCGGAATTGCCAACATTCGGCCCTTGTCGCACAATATACTATTTTTTGTAACACGTGTATCGAAAGTGGCGACGTTCGTAGTAGTTTTGCGGGCCGAAAGCAGCTCATACCGTAGCGATATCGGGAAGACAGATTTGCGCCTGCGCAGTCGTCATTTTACTCACTTTCGTCCCTCTCTTGCGGGACGAAAGCGATCATGTCAACGCAGTGAATTGTTTTCGTAGTGAGCCTATGTTCAGAGTAGTTCTCGGCGGACGACTGCCATGCGAGTTTGTCATCGTGCGTCAAAGTCGATCTTAATCAACGTCAAACAACAAAAAAATTAAAATGAATTGTATCAAAACCGCACAGTCGAGTGCACCGCCGGAGATAGAAGAAATTGCTAAGAACGTAAGTAACGGATTGCTACCAGAAAAATCACGAGAAAGGTACAACCTCACTTACGCGAAATGCCTGAGATGGGAAAAGGCTCAAAGCATCAGCAACGTATCAGAGCATGCGATGTTAGCTTATTTTCAAGAGCTTGCTCAGAGTATGCAACCTTCTACGCTATGGTCCATTTACTCGATGCTGAAAAGCTCGCTAAAATTGAAGCGTAACATCGATATCGGCAAGTATAACTTGTTGACTGCGTATCTCAAACGTAAATCAGAAGGGTTTCGAAGCAAAAAATCGAAAGTTTTATCATCGCAAGATGTTGAGCGATTTTTTAAGGAAGCTCCGGACGTCAAGTACTTGGAAACAAAAAATTACTATGTAACAACTAATAAACCATGCAACATTTAAAACAAAAAACAATTTAAAAAAAACTGAAAATAAATATATATTAAATTATGTGAACTAAAAAATTGACTAGAACAAATATATAATAATTTATTAGAAAAATAATAGAATAAAATATTATGGGCCGCTTTGATTCTCGGTATATATGGAGCATGCCGAGGTTGCGAACTATCGAACATGACGACAAATGACGTAAAGGAACACGATGGAATTTTTTTGGGTCAAGTAGAAATCACCAAAAACAAGAAACCTCGATAATTTGCCATTGAAGGCGATTTTTACGACATCGTCAAAAGATATATTTCCCTAAGACCGGAAAAAGCAGATGCAAACCACTTTTTCTTGAATTACCAACACGAAAAGTGTACAAGGCAAGCTATTGGAAAAAATAAATTCGCGTCGATGCCGAAACAAATCGCTCAGTGAGTATTTTACAATAATCTTGACGCCTATCCTCTGCGGAAGCAGAGAAGAAGCGTAAGCGAGCCTCGAATCTTGTGCTCTACAACCTGGCGGAGGCCATCGGTCCGGTCTCGGAGGGGGACTTAACGTACTTGGCGGAATGCCTCACGATATTGAGTAGTATCGTTGACCATGGGCCTAATGGAGTAAGAACCAAGAGACTTGGGACGTTCACCGGAACAAAACCAAGACCAGTCCACGTATCCCTACCGTCGGCAGATACTATCCAGAACATTCTCGGAAACAAACGCAAATATAAAGGCCCGGTCGCAATTAGTGCGGATCGTACTCTCACACAGCGTAACAGTTACATCAAAGTAAAAAAACAGATGGAGAGCATGGTAGCCAAAAATCCCAACCTTCAAAAAAGAATTGTACAGAGGAACGGACGCCCCGTAATTATCGACGTAAAAAAGGGATCATCAAAAAACTCGGACGGACCGAAGGAAAATTGAAAATCTATTATCAGAATGTTTGAGGGCTGCGCACAAAGCTTCACGATTTAAGACTGTCAATTCCGCTACTCGCCAGTAAATACGATATTATAATCTTAACAGAAACATGGTTTCACGAGGGCATTCTAAAACGTCGAACTTGGTGTCGCACAGTTCGAAGTCTACAGATACGATAGAGCGCCGGATTCGATCTTCGGCTCGAGAGGGGGTGGTGTAATAATCGCAGTAAATAAGACTTTGCGGAGTGCGCAGTGTACACGAGTAACAGCGACGGGATCGGCCGAATACGCCTTCGTCGAAGTTATAAAGGGAAACTACAATTTTTTAACTGGCGGGGCATATCTACATTCATCGAACACATGGCAGCGGTCATAACACTAATAGAATCTTTTCCAGATTACAACTTGGTAATTATTGAAGACTACGATCTCCCTCGCGTAACATGGATAATGATGCGACTACTCGAGAAAAAGCAATAGCGCTCAACGACGGTGTTGCTTACCTGGGTTTATGCCAGTCGTGTTTAATTAAAAACACCCACGATAATATCCTGGATCTGGTCTTCGCGCCAGAACTACTGGATATTGCCTTGGCATCCGAGCCACTCGTGGACGAAGATTCAAACTACCACAGAGCAATTGCTTTCGACATGTTGGAGTTTGATTTTAGAAGAGGCAACATCCTTTCGCTACACGAATATCTGAAGCAGATAAACTGGGATTTGGCGCTGGGAGGCGGCTTGATAGAAGAAAAGGTCGCCGCTTTTAACGACTTTCTACACCAGGGCATGGAAACGTTTATACCCAAGAAAAAAATATTCGATGGATCGACAGAAAACAGGATGTCGCGGGAGCTTAAATAGGCCGCGCATAAAACTTACAAGTTTATGAAACTGAAATCAGATTTAGCGGAATTTAAAACACTGTGGACGGTGCAAGTTTCTGGCTGCAGCTGATCACGCACGATATATCGACTCAATAGAGGAGGAAATCCCGACGAATGTAAGAGCGTTTTGGGGGTTCGTGAACGGCCGAGGCAAAGAGAGGGGACTTCCCTCAAAATTGGTCCTAGACGACACCAGTTCATGCAAAGGCCAGGAATCCGTAAACTTGTTTATGGACTTCTTCGAATCAGTTTATACTGACCATGGAAGTGATGACGCACTGATTCCGCCGACCATTCACCCAGTCGATTTGTCGACGCTCAGCTTCCCGGTGGCGACTATCAAGAAAAAACTCTAATAAGAAAGGACCTCGGCCAGATGGCATACCGCCGGGCCTCCTGAAGTCTTGTATGGGAGGTCTCGCCACACCGTTGCACATCCTGTTCAATTCGTCGTTGAGCTCGGGAACGTTCCCGTCAACGTGGAAGCGGAGTTTCAAAACACCGATTCATAAGGGCGGTTCAAAATCGAATGTTCGGAACTATAGGCCGATATCGATCATAAGCGCAATATCAAAATTACTACACGATCTAGTCACCGAATATCTTACCTCCAGTCTCAGGAACTCACTGATCGAAGAACAGCACGGATTTATTGCCGGGCGATCCGCGATCCAAATCTATTCGAGTACGAAAACTACCTCGCAGCCGAAATGGAGTCGGGATATCAAGTGGACTCAATATACACGGATTTTGCCGAAGCGTTCGACTCTTTCTGTCACGAGACGCTGATTAAGAAACTCACGGGCTTTGGGATCCGCGGTACTTTACTAAGTTGGCTGTCGGAATATATTCGCAATAGAACTCAGAGAGTTCGCTACAAAAACTTCCTCTCTCGGTCGATCAGAGTCCCATCGGGCGTCCCCCAGGGCTCGCATCTTGGTCCGCTACTCTTTTTAATTTTCATCAACGACATCTCGTCAGCACTAGTGTTTACACGGTTTGCTCTATTTGCGGATGACCTATAAATCTATCTGGCTATAAAATCGGAGGAGGACCAGCAGCGAATCCAGAAAGACCTCGACAACTTGTGGGTTTTGTGCGAGATAAACAAACTTGCCCTAAATATCGAAAAATGCAAGTGCGTCACCTTCTCCAGAGGCCGTACTCTAGCCCCGACGTCCTACAACATCAGCGGAAACATCCTGGAAAAAGTAGAATCGACCCGAGACCTCGGGGTTATCTTCGATTAGAAGTTGAGCTTCGCGAAGCATATCGAGACGACTTCAAGAAAGGCGCTCCGATCGCTGGGTTTCGTAAACAGATTCTCGGGAAAGTTCCGAAGAAAATCAACGTTCCGATCCCTATACTTGACATTGGTACGACCAACTCTCATGTATGCATCGGAGATTTGGAATCCCATCTTCCATGTCCACGCCAAGAAATTGGAGCGAGTACAGCATAAATTTATGCGCGCGTCGCCTTTCAAAGAATCACGATTATGGGCCGATTTCGGAATTACTGCAAATCCCCAGCCTACACTCACTGAGGAGTTACAACGATCAGAGACTTCTTTTTAAGATCCTCTCTGGCCAAGCTGACTGCCCAGTTATGCTGGAAAAACTAAGAGAGGTTCTGCCGGAGAGACCAAGAAGGGTGCATATGGTTTTTCGAATACCAACCATACGAAGTACGCTCACGGTAAGGTCAGCGCACTATCGGCTTTCGAGCGTTGCAAACAGGCTCGGACTATCACATCTATTCACCGGCCCGGCAGGAGTTTATAACAGAGCCCTTGGGGAAAAGGTTCTGTCCTACGAGTGACAACGTGACTCTCCTTGCTGTGAATTTTTCAGTATCCGTTCTGGTCGAATAACAGTAATACTCGAACGCTATTGTGGCAAATGAACTAATGAAAGAATGAATTAATAAATTATATATTATATGTTATATTTATTATAAATTATATATTATACTAGGAAATCACTATTAATGTTAAATATGATGTTATACACACGAATACTGTTTCAATTTTTTATTTTATTTTTATATCTGAGCTGTACAATTGTAAGTGTTCGGCCCGTAAATAAATAAATAAATAAATAGATGGTATAATATTTAATTAAGGAAAAAAATTATGAAAGCATTGTAATTGCAGATTTTTGAAGTTGGACGAGGGTGACTTATATACTGGCCACAGTTTTCGAACAACGTCGGCAACGCTCCTCGCGGATTCGGGCGCGAACATAACGACGATAAAGAGGCACGGAGGGCGGCGATCGGACTCGGAGGCGGAAGGGTATATTGAAGACTCGGTTGGAAATAAAAGAAAAATTGGTCAGATGATCACTTCATCGATACAATTACAATCTCCAAAATTTGGCGAAAACTCGGTGCAATTGGGACAAACACCAAAGAAACAACGAGTTGAAGCGTCCATGTCGAGGATCGACGATGATAACGTAACCGATCAAAAGTTTGAAGAACCATTAATCAACACGGACAAAAAAAACCGTTTTCCATCGTAATGAATAACTGCACAATTTGCAATACAAGTTTCAAATAAGGTCGTATCGAAAGTTTCCTTACCTTTGTCTTTATTTCAAATACAAATGTGATTCTTGCGATATCACCAAAAACCGGTACCAATTACTTATAATTTAATGTAAGAAACACTGTATTGATAAAGATCTAATATTGTTAAAAAAATCACAAAAACATAATTATAAAATGTTTTTAAAAAGTTGGATTTTATTTAATAAATATTTTAAAATGTTTGTCTTTGTTATATATTGTATTAATAATTTTTTTAACTTTAAAAATAAGAATTTTGTCTTCAATGGGGGGGCTTGGCCCCCCCAACCCCCCAGCTGCGGCTTCGCCACTGAACCCCGTGCACTAGTTACAAAAAGTATTGTGTGCGACGCGGCCCTCAAGTTGGCGATACCGACTCGTGCGAAACTTCGCACTCGTCGGAATTGCCAACTTTCGGCCCTTGTCGCACAATATACTATTGTGAACGTTCAGAAAACGGGGGAATTATTTTTTAAATTAAGAAACGGTCATTTTATTTGGCTAAGAAAATTACAGAGTATTCCTGCATGACTGTAGATATTACGAAAAAATCATCAGTGGCACGGATTGATGTTCCCGTGTAAAAAAAAATTATTCGTGCGGAAATTTCGAAAAAACGGGGCAATTATTTCCTTATTCAATAACGGATTTTTTTGGCTGAAAAAATCACAGGGAATTCCTGTATCACTGTCGGTATCTCAAAAAAAAATCACTAGAGTGACACGGATCAAGGTTTTGATATAAAAAAAAGTGTAGTGTTATTTCGTTTTTTATACCCTAGAACCGATCAGTGTCACTCTAGTAATTTTTTTTGCGATATCGACAGTGATGCAGGAAAACCCTGTGATTTCTTACAGCCAAAAAAATCCGTTGATGAATAAAAAAAAATAATCCCGTTTTTTAAAAACTGACACGAATAATTTTTTTTACACCGGAACCTCGATCCGTGCCACTCTGATGATTGTTTTGTAATATCGACTGTCATGAAGGAATACTCTGTAATTTTCTTAGCCAAAAACATGATCGTTTTGTAATTTGAAAAATAATAATTCCCCTGTTTTCGGAACGTTCACACAAATACATTTTTTTATACCAGAACATTGATCGGTGTCACTCTGGCGATTTTTTTGAGATATCAACAGTCATGCAGAAATCCTCTATAATTTTTTCAGTCCAAAAAAATATCTGTTTTTGTATAAAAAATTAATTCCTCCGTTTTTCGATAAAAAAAATCATACTCACCGAAACGTGACAAATATTTCAAACATTTCGCTGGAAAGCTAAGAAAAAAACGACATCTTTTATGTGGAGACATTTTTTTTTCAGGAACGTCAAGTTCCCGAGATATTTACACTTGAAAAAATCTGAAAAAATTCACTTAGAGTAACGGTACGTTGGTATAACCAATTATGGTGAAGATCGGAGAGGGTTGAAAAAAAAGTGGCTGATTCGACAGAGAATGCTTCTCATAAAAGCGTTATCTTAGTTAGCAGTAAGTATATAAATAACAATTAACTTTATAGCACATTCAAGAAATATTGGACTCCTGGACAATGCACATAAGCAATTCTTCGCTGATTCTCTACAGAGCCGTAGGACCCCACAATCGCACGGTCCTCTTCGGAGGAAAGAATCCACCTTTGGACAAAAATGATCCGAGACTTAGACCACTGCCATTTCCTACTCGACGCGCCACCTTTAGTGAGGTCAATCGGGTCTACAACATTTTGAGCACTATCGAAATTTACGGTAATTAACATAATTATTACACTCGAGAGTTATAATAATTTAATTAAAAAATTTTCGGTTTTTTTTCTTTTTCAAAGGTTCCGCTTGCGATTTTACCGACAGTTTCCCTATCTCGCCGCGTCAACCGATAAGAAAGAGAGTGTCAAAGGTCGATCTTCTCGATGAAATTGCCGAAAATGCGGACGCTACAAAAGCGGTCGACGATGCGAGTAATTCCTCTCACGAATCGGGAAAGATCGGGTGTCGTGGAAGCTGTTTGCAATTAACGCCAGCGGAACGACAGCATCGTAGCCCTCGTTCGCACATCGATCGAGCGAAACCGCGCAAGAGTCCGCGGCGACCACTGCCTGGTAGGCTATCATCGGTTTAGTAACTAGCTCACAATTTTCCAAAACTCTATACACAATACATGTACGTTAGGTTGATTCTTATTTGAGGTTTCGACGAATTTTGTCACCGCCGCCGCCGCCGCCAAAATCGTCTGCAAATATATTTAAAAAAGGTTGCAACATAGAACTTTGCACATTGCTTCCTCATTAATTTTCATCTTTCGCAACGCCGCCTGTATGAGGAAGTTTCTTTATTTTATTTTTGGTTTCCTCGTAGAGAAAGCTTTGCGAAAGATAAAAATTATTGACGAAGCAATGTGCAAAGTTCTACTTCGCATCCTTATTTTAAATACAAATTAAAATAAGAAGGAAAACAAAAATTTTCAACAATTCTATAAAATCTAAACCGCTTTATGTAATTCGCTTAAATTCAATACCGATCGTCATTTTTCATTGCTTTATTCGTCAAAAACTGTTTAATCTCATTATCTAAAAAATTGTGGCAGTTAGAGAACATACAGAGATTTTTTGAAAAATTCAATGGTTTATAAAATCTGATCCACTTTACCAATCTTCACCAAATTCGGTATCTACTGCAACTGGATGTTAATATTACTTGCTTTAATTTCACTTGCAAAAGATTTGAGCAGATTTGGTCGAACTTAACTTGAATAAGAACGAAAACAACATTTTTTCGAAAATTCAAAATTTTATAAAATCTAAACCGCTTTATGAATTTCGCTCAAATTCAATACCGACTTTCATTTTTCATTTCTCTATTTGTCCAGAACTATTGAGCTCATTAGTCGAAAACAAAGCTTCCTCTATGAGGAAGCCAAAATACTTTGAAACTTCAGAATTCTATTTCAAGATTAAGGGGATGCAGTAGTAGTTTTTTTTTCTACCGCCATTGGTCGGTAAAACTGGGCTATTTCGTAGTATACACTGTTCATCGTTATTGCGCTACCCATCGGTGTCCGGACGAATTGCGGTCAAAAGCTTAGATGAAACACAGGAAATCGTATATCATTGAATCTCCCGAAAAGAAATAGGACCGTAAATCATATGTTAACAAGACCTTTGCTTGTAAGATATAGTTGTTTCTGGAAATCAGATATGTCAAATAATTTGACATATTGATTGGTATTATTTGACTCAAATCAGACCGTACGTCAATTCCATGGAGACTAGAGGTAAGGAGTACCAACGACTATGGGAATTGCGATTCTCAACCATTCCCCGAATCGTGGAAAATTCTTTCGGCGGGAACCGCAGTGAAGTGAGCGGAAAGTTGGCTGGAACCAATGAAATGAGCTCGCGCTAACTTCATCTCGGTTTCCATTGGTATTCAGTGGTGCTCAGTCCCCTAATATTTTACACAGTTTCGGGAACTTTTCTCAGCATTCCCTGGCAAACAGTGTCACTGACTTTTTAACCGGTGTTTTAACCAGTCTCGATTAACCCCTGTTTCACCCAGTTTAACCGAACTTGTTATTTTTTAAGCGATTTTTACTGGTGAATTAACCGTTTGTAACCGACATTCTTACCGAATTTAAAAAAAAAATTTTTGTTTGGTGAATTCAACCGATTTTAACTGACTATTTAACCGAACAAACCGTTTTTAATCGGTTAAATTGTCGGTTAAAGCAGGTGAAACAGTGGGCTAATCGAGACTTATCTTTTCTCGGTTAAAAAGTCGGTTAACTTCAGTTATTTCCGGTTACCACTACGGTGACACAGCTTGTCGGGGTTGCGTTCGTACTCCTTACCTCTAGTCTCCATGGTCAATTCTTTGAAGTTTTCCAGAACTATAAGAATGTTGATTACGCAAGCCAAATTCACGTATAGCGTAAACTGTCGTTTTCAAAAAGATTTTTTTTTAAACTGCGTTTAAAAAAGAAAATATTATTTAAATTTTTTTTTTTTTTGAGAAACAAAAAAAAATTTTATAATTTTGAATCTTTTTGCTTCGTCATAGAGGAAGCTGTGTTTTCTTAAAAACAACATTTCCGAGATTTTCATGCCAGGACACTCAAAATGGTCCAAAACGTCGAGAAAAGTGGTTTAGAAAAAATGTCCGGATGTATGTATGTATGTATGTATGTACGTGTGTGTGTGTGTGTGTGTGTGTGTGTGTGTGTGTGTGTGTGTGTGTGTGTGTGTGTGTGTGTGTGTGTGTGTGTGTGTGTGTGTGTGTGTGTGTGTGTGTGTGTGTGTGTGTGTGTGTGTGTGTGTGTGTGTGTGTGTGTGTGTGTGTGTGTGTGTGTGTGTGTGTGTGTGTGTGTGTGTGTGTGTGTGTGTGTGTGTGTGTGTGTGTGTGTGTGTGTGTGTGTGTGTGTGTGTGTGTGTGTGTGTGTGTGTGTGTGTGTGTGTGTGTGTGAGTGTGTGTGTGTGTGTGTGTGTGTGTGTGTGTGTGTGTGTGTGTGTGTGTGTGTGTGTGTGTGTGTGTGTGTGTGTGTGTGTGTGTGTGTGTGTGTGTGTGTGTGTGTGTGTGTGTGTGTGTGTGTGTGTGTGTGTGTGTGTGTGTGTGTGTGTGTGTGTGTGTGTGTGTGTGTGTGTGTGTGTGTGTGTGTGTGTGTGTGTGTGTGTGTGTGTGTGTGTGTGTGTGTGTGTGTGTGTGTGTGTGTGTGTGTGTGTGTGTGTGTGTGTGTGTGTGTGTGTGTGTGTGTGTGTGTGTGTGTGTGTGTGTGTGTGTGTGTGTGTGTGTGTGTGTGTGTGTGTGTGTGTGTGTGTGTGTGTGTGTGTGTGTGTGTGTGTGTGTGTGTGTGTGTGTGTGTGTGTGTGTGTGTGTGTGTGTGTGTGTGTGTGTGTGTGTGTGTGTGTGTGTGTGTGTGTGTGTGTGTGTGTGTGTGTGTGTGTGTGTGTGTGTGTGTGTGTGTGTGTGTGTGTGTGTGTGTGTGTGTGTGTGTGTGTGTGTGTGTGTGTGTGTGTGTGTGTGTGTGTGTGTGTGTGTGTGTGTGTGTGTGTGTGTGTGTGTGTGTGTGTGTGTGTGTGTGTGTGTGTGTGTGTGTGTGTGTGTGTGTGTGTGTGTGTGTGTGTGTGTGTGTGTGTGTGTGTGTGTGTGTGTGTGTGTGTGTGTGTGTGTGTGTGTGTGTGTGTGTGTGTGTGTGTGTGTGTGTGTGTGTGTGTGTGTGTGTGTGTGTGTGTGTGTGTGTGTGTGTGTGTGTGTGTGTGTGTGTGTGTGTGTGTGTGTGTGTGTGTGTGTGTGTGTGTGTGTGTGTGTGTGTGTGTGTGTGTGTGTGTGTGTGTGTGTGTGTGTGTGTGTGTGTGTGTGTGTGTGTGTGTGTGTGTGTGTGTGTGTGTGTGTGTGTGTGTGTGTGTGTGTGTGTGTGTGTGTGTGTGTGTGTGTGTGTGTGTGTGTGTGTGTGTGTGTGTGTGTGTGTGTGTGTGTGTGTGTGTGTGTGTGTGTGTGTGTGTGTGTGTGTGTGTGTGTGTGTGTGTGTGTGTGTGTGTGTGTGTGTGTGTGTGTGTGTGTGTGTGTGTGTGTGTGTGTGTGTGTGTGTGTGTGTGTGTGTGTGTGTGTGTGTGTGTGTGTGTCTGTGTGTGTGTCTGTGTGTGTGTCTGTGTGTGTGTCTGTGTGTGTGTCTGTGTGTGTGTCTGTGTGTGTGTCTGTGTGTGTGTCTGTGTGTGTGTCTGTGTGTGTGTCTGTGTGTGTGTCTGTGTGTGTGTCTGTGTGTGTGTCTGTGTGTGTGTCTGTGTGTGTGTCTGTGTGTGTGTCTGTGTGTGTGTCTGTGTGTGTGTCTGTGTGTGTGTCTGTGTGTGTGTCTGTGTGTGTGTCTGTGTGTGTGTCTGTGTGTGTGTCTGTGTGTGTGTCTGTGTGTGTGTCTGTGTGTGTGTCTGTGTGTGTGTCTGTGTGTGTGTCTGTGTGTGTGTCTGTGTGTGTGTCTGTGTGTGTGTCTGTGTGTGTGTCTGTGTGTGTGTCTGTGTGTGTGTCTGTGTGTGTGTCTGTGTGTGTGTCTGTGTGTGTGTCTGTGTGTGTGTCTGTGTGTGTGTCTGTGTGTGTGTCTGTGTGTGTGTCTGTGTGTGTGTCTGTGTGTGTGTCTGTGTGTGTGTCTGTGTGTGTGTCTGTGTGTGTGTCTGTGTGTGTGTCTGTGTGTGTGTCTGTGTGTGTGTCTGTGTGTGTGTCTGTGTGTGTGTCTGTGTGTGTGTCTGTGTGTGTGTCTGTGTGTGTGTCTGTGTGTGTGTCTGTGTGTGTGTCTGTGTGTGTGTCTGTGTGTGTGTCTGTGTGTGTGTCTGTGTGTGTGTCTGTGTGTGTGTCTGTGTGTGTGTCTGTGTGTGTGTCTGTGTGTGTGTCTGTGTGTGTGTCTGTGTGTGTGTCTGTGTGTGTGTCTGTGTGTGTGTCTGTGTGTGTGTCTGTGTGTGTGTCTGTGTGTGTGTCTGTGTGTGTGTCTGTGTGTGTGTCTGTGTGTGTGTCTGTGTGTGTGTCTGTGTGTGTGTCTGTGTGTGTGTCTGTGTGTGTGTCTGTGTGTGTGTCTGTGTGTGTGTCTGTGTGTGTGTCTGTGTGTGTGTCTGTGTGTGTGTCTGTGTGTGTGTCTGTGTGTGTGTCTGTGTGTGTGTCTGTGTGTGTGTCTGTGTGTGTGTCTGTGTGTGTGTCTGTGTGTGTGTCTGTGTGTGTGTCTGTGTGTGTGTCTGTGTGTGTGTCTGTGTGTGTGTCTGTGTGTGTGTCTGTGTGTGTGTCTGTGTGTGTGTCTGTGTGTGTGTCTGTGTGTGTGTCTGTGTGTGTGTCTGTGTGTGTGTCTGTGTGTGTGTCTGTGTGTGTGTCTGTGTGTGTGTCTGTGTGTGTGTCTGTGTGTGTGTCTGTGTGTGTGTCTGTGTGTGTGTCTGTGTGTGTGTCTGTGTGTGTGTCTGTGTGTGTGTCTGTGTGTGTGTCTGTGTGTGTGTCTGTGTGTGTGTCTGTGTGTGTGTCTGTGTGTGTGTCTGTGTGTGTGTCTGTGTGTGTGTCTGTGTGTGTGTCTGTGTGTGTGTCTGTGTGTGTGTCTGTGTGTGTGTCTGTGTGTGTGTCTGTGTGTGTGTCTGTGTGTGTGTCTGTGTGTGTGTCTGTGTGTGTCTGTGTGCTGTGTGTCTGTGTGTCTGTGTGTCTGTGTGTCTGTGTGTGCGCGTGCGCGTGTGTGTGTGTGTGTGTGTGTGTGGCACGCTTGCAAAATTCAAACCGGTGTATCTCGAAAACGGCTTTAACAATCAAGCTGAAATATGGCACGCTGGTAGAGAAGCAACGCCCCTTCCTATGTATATTTCCATTTTCGAAAAATTAAAAAAAAAAATCAGATTTTATAAGCCTTTCAATTTTTCGAAAAATGTCTGTATGTCCTCTAGCTTCTGCAATTTTTCAGCTAATGTGCTAAATAGTTCTGGGCAAATAGAGAAATGAAAAATGACGATCGGTATTGAATTTAAGCGAATTACATAAAGCAGTTTAGATTTTATAAAATTCTGAATTTTCGAAAAAACGTTGTTTATTTCACTCAGTGTGTAAAAACGTGGTTTTACGCACGCTTCGCGTGCGTCAAACCTCATTTACACACCTTGTGAAATAAAATTTTATACGATACTCATGCGAAAAACGTTTTCTGAACTCGTGTGATGGCAACACTCGCCTTCGGCTCGTGCTGCAAACTCACACTCGTCAGAAAAAGTTTTTTCGCTCTCGTATCGTAATGTACTATTTCGTTCTTCTTTGATTTGTATTTAAAAGAATGCAAAGTAGAACTTTCCACATTGTTTCGTCAATAATTTTCATCAATCGCAAAGCTTCCTTTATGCGGAAGCCAAAAATGAAATAAAGAAACATCCTCATAGAGGCGGCGTTGCGAAAGATAATTTTCAATAATTTACAATAATTTAATTTAATTTATTAACGGATCACTCCTTACAATTTACAATAGGGTTATTTTTTATGCGGAGCCACAGCTTAAAATTCCAGATAATAACAAAGTCAAAAACTACAGAAAATACAAAAATATAAGAAATACAAAAAAAAATATAAAGTACAAAATATTGTTTAATATCACAATCTTGTTGCTTGGGCCTTCATTCATAATGGAGGATTTCATCTCGCGTTTGAGCATGGAATGCATTGTACGCTATCCCCATGAAATTTAACATGAAATTTAACATCGGAAACTCGTTTCCTAACCTCGCCACACGCTGAATAGCAGAATTTTTCATACAATTTGCCAGGGTCAATTTCTGTTCGAAAAGTCTGGACGTTGTTTGACGAACAATCCTTTGAGGAACATTAAACGACACGGATCCAATAAGTGACGAAGAGGACACGAGCCCATTAACAATTTTAAAAAGATAGCAAACATCATTCAGCTGTCTTACAGACTCAAGTGAAGGTATCTCTACTAACGCTGATATTTGCGCATAGTCGTGATTGTCATACGCCATAGGGGAACCGCATCGGTACGCGAGTAGACGCAACATTCGATGTTGAACCGATTCTAGTTTTCTTGCACGATTTGCATAGTTTGGTGACCATACCACCGACGCATACATTAATTTGGGTCTTATCAGAGTGAGGTACAGTAAGCGAATTGTAGAGATAGATTTAAAATCCATTGAAAAGCGTTTAACCAGCCCAAGTACCTTTAATGCTTGATTGGTTACCGCATCTATATGTTTATCAAAAGATAACTTTTCATCAAATAAAGCTCCAAGGTCTTTCATCACTGTAACTCTCTCCAGTATATGTCCTCTAATATTATAACTAGATTCTACTTTTCTCCTCGATGGTGAGAAGGATATCGATTTGCATTTACTCGCATTGAGATTTAGACCATTATGCTCGCACCAAACTGAAAAAAGATGAAAATTAATGAGGAATCAATGTGCAAATTTCTACTTTGCATCCTTTTGTTTATATATATGTGTGGAACGTCGCGAATATTGGATATGTGTCTGTCATAAAACCATCTATTACACCCAAAAAGTATCCGTATAATTGAGCAACTAAATTCGCAAATGTAGCTCAAGCATTAAAAAAAACACAATTTTCAAAAATGCGTCTTTGAAACCAAATTTCTAAAAAATTCATACGTATTCAGAAAAAATCACAAATCATTTTCAGTTAAAAAAAAGTCAAGTTGACGGATGTTTGAACTGAACAATTTTTCTTTCATTCATTTGTTAATAACATTTTTTAATTACTATTATTATGCAATATTAATCTTTTCAGAATCTTCTATATGCTTGATTTTTTTTTCTCATTTTTATAACATCACACCAAAGACAACAAACATTCTCGTAATTACCTACCTCCTAGGAGGTTCAACATTTTTTCACTACATAGTGACATATATGTTACTATTTATCAAAGATATAGATTTTTGTCAAATGTTTAGGCATCCAAAAAATAAATTCAATGGGAGTATTGCGCAATCCCATGCATTTTGAATGGCAACATTGAGACCTCTAGAGGAAAGGTTTAATCTTAAAATAGAAGTCTGCAATTTTCAAAGTATTTTTTTAAATATATTTGGAGACCATTTGGGGGCAACCCTGACTAAATTCATTGGGATCCCAAATAAGATCGACTCTAATGTACATAAGACTCGATCGTTTTAGATATTGTTGCTAGATTAGCACAATCGTCATCCGAGTCGGAGCTCGAGCGAGCGGATACCGTTGCGGTAATTGGTACGCCACCGCATATGATTGAGCAAGACTTTCAGATTGATTTCAAGGATCATTTGCAAGCATTCCAAAATACGGCACCTCGACATGTGCAGAATCGAAAATTCAAGCGTCAGAAGAGGAAAGGCAAGAAAGACCGTGTGGAAGGTAGTAATACGCTTTATAATTATTGACTGGTGTATCTATCAAGCGCTTGATTGAAAATTACGTTATTTCTTTGTTTCATGAAAACTCAAACGCAGAACCACTGGTGAACGAAGTTTTCACTGCGGCGAAATTGAAACTATGGAACGCCAGTAACTCTGGCGATACCGAAGCATTCTCTGGTATTTGGGAGACATTATTGACGGAGATAAAAAGGTGTGAGCAGATTGAAGATGAGGTGAATCAAGATGAAGAGCAGACTAACAGACAGGTTAAATGTGTGCCTTTGCGAATGAACGATCTATCCAAAGTTATTAACGAGTCTAATGAGGAAGGAAATACTATGCTGCATCTCGCGGCACTCGGAGGCCATTTGCGACTCGTCTGGTGAGTCCGAATTACCCAATTCTACAGTCTTCTACTCAGGTCTGGAAACTCACCCGATTGTATGGTGGAGAGGGCAGGCCCGGTTTTAGCTTGTCGGGAGCCCGGAATTGCTCATGAATTTGGGAGCCCCTTAAGAAATGAATACTACATAATATACTTTCAATTTACTTTTTAATTAAAAGAGAGAGCCCTTGGGGGAGCCCTGAACACGCGGGTCCCGGGGCTATAGCCTCTACTCTAAATCCATGTTGCAATCGAGGGTTCGCTGACGCGCATGTGTACTTTGTAACGCACGTTGAATTACAACTTTATTGCCCATTAGGGCGTTTAACAAAACGGTGATTTTCACATATCGATTTGCTCATTCATATTTGAATACTCATTTGTTAAAAAAAACCTGTTTGCAAAGTGGGAGGCCCGTATGTCAATTTTTGATACCGCCGCGTCTATGTTGAAAGAGATGAAAAATAGTACTTTATGCTACAAGGGAGGGAAGAGCGCGATTCTCACCGAGTGTGAGGTTTGCTGCCCGGGCACGAGGTGAATATCGCGCTCCCTCCCGCGTAGCATAAGATTCTTTTCTTCCGATTGCGTTGAAATATGATGTAATTTCTGCCGCTGAAAAGCGAGAGGAAAAATTCGACGATATCTGGCCGCGAGCCGTGTGCACGCGCAGCGGACGGAAATACGAAACAAGACTCGCTCGGGCATCGTGGCCCCTGTTTCTGGGCGCTTCGAGGTACGGAACGCGAGCGCCGCGATACGCGGCGGTTCCTCTAGGAAGGGGCTTTCCTCTCGCTTTTCAGCGACAGAAATCATGTCATGCTTGTACGACAGCATTTGATACTGTCGCAACAATGTTCAAAATTATGAAAAAATAACATTTTTCACTTTTTTTTGTGATTTCGAAAAGCTTTTCGAACTACTTGTTCATTCTAATGAATCATGAAATTGTGTGAAACCGGAAAGTTGCAGGAATATATTTAAAATTGTAAAATTAATTGCGTTATTTTTAGATCTACACTGTTGCTCTTTACGTTCCTCATCACAACGTTATCCGATAAACGTTGTCCGCGTCTACGAGACGTATACTAAGTGTAATAGCTATAGTGTAGCTTTTAAAATATCGAAATTGATTTTACGATTTATTAAATTTCAACATCGATGCGGTGGTCTTAAATATACTCCGGCAAGATTACGGTTCAACACGATTTCATGATTCATGTAGATGAACTAGTAACTCGATGAGCGCTTCAAAATAAAAAAACAAAGTAAAACTTTGCATATTGCTTCCTCATTAATTTTCATCTTTCGCAACGCCGCCTCTATGAGGAAGTTTCTTTATTTTATTTTTAGCTTCCTCATAGAGGAAGCTTTGCGAAAGATGAAAATTATTGACGAAGCAATGTACAAAGTTCTACTTTGCATCCTTATTTAAATACAAATTAAAGAACTACGATAACAAAAATTCTCATAAATTAAAAATTCTATAAAATCTAAACTGCTTTATGTATTTTGCTTAAATTCATTACGAGCGTCATTTTTCATTGTTTTATTCGTCAAAAACTATTCAAGCACATTATCTAAAAAATTGTGGCAGCTAGAGAACAAACAGAGATTTTTTGAAAAATTCAATGTCTCATAAAATCTGAACCACTTTACCAATCTTCACCAAATTCGATATCTACTACAAATGGACGTTATTTTTACCTTGCAAAAGATTTGAGCAGATTTGGTTAAACCTAATTTGAATAAGAACGAGACAACATTTTTTCGAATATTCAAAATTTTATAAATCTTAACCGCTTTATGGATTTTGCTCAAATTCAATACCGACCTTCATTATTCATTTCTCTATTTGTCCAGAATTATTTAGCGTATTAGCTGAAAAATTGCAGAAGCTAGAGAACATACAGACATTTTTAGAAAAATTGAAAGGCTTATAAAAACTGAATTTTTTTTTTTCAATTTTTTCGAAAACGTATACATACGAAGGGGCGTTGCTCATACACATACACATATACACACATTCACACATACATTCCGGACATTTTATCTAAACCACTTTTCTCGACGTTTTGGACCATTCTGAGTGTCCTGACATGAAAATCTCGAAAAAAATTTTTTTACGAAAACAAAGCCTCCTCTATGAGGAAGCAGAAGGCAAAAATGTAGCTTTTTCATCATTTTCATCATGCGACTGTATAAAATGTTGACATATAGGCCTCTGATTTTGCAAGCCTGTTTTTTTAGAAACAATATGAATGAGCAAATCGATATCTGAAAATCACCGTTTCTTTAACCGCCCTATTACAAATATCAAAAGGATGCGTAAAATCTTGCACATTGCTTCCTCATTATTTTTCGCTTTTTACAAAGCTTCCTCTATGAGGAAGTATGTTAATCAATTTTAGCTTCCTCATCTTTGTAAAAAGCGAAAAATAATGCGGAAGCAATGTGCAAGGTTCTACTTTGCATCCTTGTTTTAATTAGATAAATAAACATGTTGGGAATTCGCTTTTTCTATTTCGTTATTCCGTTATTTCATTATTATTAGAGCGTTTCCGAAAGTAAATGTGATAACGTATATTTTTAAAAATATTTCCACATTCCATAAAATCAAAAATTTCACACCGTTCGTCACTAAATTATACATATATAATGGCTGAATATTGTTTTATTTACATACAAAATTTGAGACCGCTATCTCAAGTTTTGCATAAGTTACAATAGAGTCAATTACAATGTCAATTTTTTTAAAAATTGACAATTCCACAAAATCTGAACCACTTTGCCGATTCGAGTCAAATTCAATACCAAACAACATTGAGTGCACCTGCTCTTATAAACAACTATTTAGCAAAATAGACTAAATTTTACGAAAGTTAGAGCCACCACGCCTTCCTTTCAAAAAATTAAAAAATACATTAAATCAAAATGGATGCATATATTTAGTCAAAAGTTGCAACATTAAAAAAGGGACAACTGCTTCATTTGCGTGCCAAATTTGAAAATTGCAAAAAAAATTTCATGAAAACAAAGCTTTCTCTATGAGAAAGCAAAATTAATTACAAAAAAGATAATCATTAAATACGCTGACGCTTGAATAACGCTAATTAATGAGCGATGAGTAATTCGTACGGTTATTACAAATTTTTTTTATAACATGTGACGAACGTAAATATGAAGGGTTGTTGTACGCTCGAATATTTATTAAAATAAATATTAAGTCGAATAAAATGGGTTTATTAGTCGGAAAGATTCGGAGGAGTGAACGTTACAAATAATATATGGGGATTGATGGTGAGTGAATTTGAATGTGAAGTGTACTGTATTTAAGTCGGAGGTCGAGTGCAATGCATCTGTCATCAGGTGAATCGATGGCCCCTCAGTAACCGAAGGGAAATATAATTCGAACGATAAGACAATCGTCGCGTGCTCGAATGCTGCGCGACGGATCATCGATGCTATTGTCTTTGGTCACATGAGTAGCTCGAGTTGAAGGTATGATTCTGGCTGAGAGTTTGTGTTATGATTTTTATGAGTTATAACAAATTGATGAATATAGGAGACGTTACACTCCCCCATTTGAAAAAACAATGCTCCTGCATTGGAGACAGTTTACAAATTAATTTAAATTATGTGAATCTATACAATAATACGAAAAGTAACGTTGATTCTATTTTGAATATCATGTGATCAGTATTATAGTGCATTTCCGGTTGCTGAAGTTTTGAGATATTGTCCTAGATTTTCTCCTGTTGAATTTGGCTATATTCCTTTGGTTAAATGTATTTGGTTGGATGCCTCCGCTTTCCTCTCACTACTGTAATTGTTTTCTTATTAGTCTCCATTACTGTGGTGGATCTGTAACTGACTGAATGTTTTAGTGAATCATGTTAGTAAAGGGGAGACACAGTTATATCGGAAATTAGTTGGTTGGGGTTGGATCTTTAAAAAAACGAAGATATTGTAATAAAATGTTCGAATAATTTCGCATTTATCTTTTTAATTTCTGTAGGATAACCTCTGTTGTTATTAGAGCTTGTCCAAAAATGAGGATTTTCATTTTGTTTTACGATTTTCGTCCGTTTTTCTTCTCGATTCTTGATTTGATTTGAGAGAGCTCGAAAGTTGTGGGTTATTATATAATCTGAAACATTTTTAAATCTCATTAGTTGCGGGAATGGTAATAGAAAGGACATGTTAATTCTTTTTTTATGATGGAATTCGATTGGATCGTGATGTTTATGAAGTTTAAAGGAACATTAAAGCAAATTAGAGAATAACTTAACTTAATCCATTATATTTCTGATAATATAAATTGATTATTCATTACATACAGGTGCATATTTAAAAAATTTAATTGGTTCCTGTCTATGAAAACCAGGGAATAAAAATTAATTTATTAATTATAGGTAAGGCGTGCATTAACCCTTGCTTACAAAAACTTACTTCGGAAATTATATAATCTTCCCTTAACACATCGTTTTTACAATTTTCATTTTTTTTTAAATTTATTAATTTTTAAATTATTTTTATCATTATTATTGTTCAACTTTATAATGAGCTGCTGCTTATGGAAGCGCATTACGGTTATATGTTAAAGCATACAATGGTCTATGTGTTAGACAGCGCGGTTGTTCAGTTTGAACTATAATGTCTTCGTTGCCACTTATTGGTATAACGGGTCTCTCTTCCATCTTTGGAGATGGTCTATAGAGCTCAATGGCTCTCTCTTGCACCTCGTCAACTTGTTTTTGTTTACTTGACTTATCGTTATTCGATATACATGATATAATTTTACACATTGCAGATACCCTTCCCAAAATTGAGAACTTTCACACAAATGCCAAGAGCACACCAGGCACGCCCAAACCAATTCCACCGAACTTTAATATAGTTTCTATAATTGATAGTCTATTTCTAATGTAATGCGTTTTCGTTATCTCCTTAGCCTTCCCGCTGACAGCTTTTAAAGCAATTTCATTTTTTGTCAAGTCGTGTACTGAATTTGAATTCAATAACTGCGCGAACGTCTCCGTCTCAACAAGCACTTCCGCGACGTCTACATTCTCTATAATTTTACTAGACCTTTCAATAATATCTGTAATATTTAAGACTGGTGTGTGTGAGAATTCTGTATAAATAACTGATGTTAACTCTATCGATGATGTCAACGTAACCGTACGCGTTCTCGCCTGACAAGAAGGCCCAATCTGCAAGATCCCTGCATTTTCTATTGATTCTATTGATGATTCGTGGTCATTGCACAAGATATATAAAGTTTCTTTCGTAGGTGCTGCAAACAACCATGCATTTGCGTTTCTATTTTTTGACCAATAGGTTTGTCTAAGCGTCTTAAGTCGGATATCGCATGACTCCAAATCACTGAATTGAGGATTTACAATCAATTGTACCTCGCATTCTGTTTCTTCATCGATTCGTCCCACCGGATAGATCTGTTTACAGACATACCGAGATGTTACGAATTTACATTCGTTTACACTTTCCAGATTAAAATAATTACTAAAGTCCTCTGAAACTGCTGCATAGCGCATTGCCAGTTTTATAAATGCAAAACGTGATCCTTTAGCCGGGGAAAGCTGTCGCACCGGCACTGACAAGTGCTGATATAACCTGTATGAAACCAAATCCAGCAGTGGAATGTGAAAAACATAAATTAGTTTGTCGCTATTATGAAAAACTGTCATCTCAGCCACTTTTGTCAAAAGCGACGCTTGTTCCGCATTTAACGGTATTGGAAACTCCGTGTTAGGTGAAGCCTTTCTAATTGCATCAGCACGAGTCAGTATTTTTTGTGTGGTTAATATTCGTGGATGTATTTGACCTTTTTTTGCGAAAAGAATTGCATCTGTTAATACATTTATATCAATTTCGAGTTCGTTTAAATCGTCGTCTATTTCTGTCGCAAACTGTTCAGCTCTCTCATTGTACTCAATAACGTGGACCCTATTTGCAAGTGATATCAACGCTCTATTATTTTTAAATGATTCTGCCTTTATTATATCGGTCAGTGATCGTATTCGTTTTTGTACAATATCAAATTCCGACCGTACAATATGGGTTTGATTTTCGACAATCTCTGTCAATTCTATCGTAGTATTCATTACTGTCTGAATTTGACAATTAATTCTATTTGCATTGTCGCTGTCCATTGTTCCGAAGAGAATTTTATTGATTTTTCCCACGAACTCAAACGGTGCTCGTTTTTTCCTCCTGGTCAGTGAATTTACTTGTTCTGAGGGTATCAGACTTCCCAAAATCTCTTCTGTTATTTGCATAGCATCAATTCGACTTTGCATACCCTTCAATTGTCCTCTTAGCAGACATTTATCACCTATAGCGGAGCAAAACTTTTTTTACAGCATCTAAATTTTCCTGTGTTTGGAGACGTCTTATTTTAAGTCCGTTTGTGTTGATGGATGTTATGAGAGTCCAAGTGGTATGGTATTGTGGCACCTCCGCCCGGCTGCACCTCGTCACCGCAAGCAGGCGCCACCGTTCAGCCTCAGCGCCAACCGCGCGAGCAGGTCCTCGTACCACGCGCAGACTTCTCGCCGTGAAAGGCAGTTAGTAACTTGACGACGCGCCGAGAACCCGCATGTTCTCTCCGGCTACGCTCAGCAACAAAGAAGATCGCTTGCATCATTCGCGTGCGCCGCCATTGTGCCGGCAACTATCTAGAATCTCATCTCATCTGATATATTGCGTGCGCGCATCGCCACAGCTCTGGCTATCCGTACCTGTGAAGTTTATCTAAAATATACGAATTACTATTAATCCAGTGTTCTTTATTTCTCTGTTCTCCCAAACACGAAAGCGGACACGCGCGCGATGCTCATGGCAGACCTCGGGCGTAGTGCGTTTTAGCAGCAGGCTGAAAGTGAAAAGCATTTATTCCAGCCTCGAAGACTCTTACAGTATAACCGAAGATTACCGAGCGCCTCCGAATACAGTCCAGGGTTTCGCCCAAACGGTGTGACTTTGAAAGCATCTTACGATTTTAGAGTTCCTGCGTGGCATCTGCAACATATGCCCGTTTAATTTTATTTACATGCACTGTTCTTGTTGTACCGTCTTTGATGCGTAGTACCACATTATTTTAACTCAAAACTTATAAAATTTTATAAGGACGTGACCAGTGTGAATCGAATTTCCCCACTCTCGGCTCGCTTTGCAAATACACAAGCTCGCCCACTTGAAAGCTTGGTGATTTTACTCTTTTATCATAATACTTCTTAGTCCTTTCCTTGTATTTAATTGCTTTTTGTAAAACTACTTCATGAACCTTTTTAAAATTCGCCGCTAAATTTGACATGTAATTGTCGTACGTTATTGTCTTCTCAAGTGGTGGAAATTCAGACGGCAGTTGTGCCACCTCACCGAAAACCAGTTCGAAAGGGGTATATCCTGTACTTTCATGGATACTTGTATTGTGTGAAAATGTTGCGAGAGTCAAAAGTTCGTCCCAATTTTTCTTTTCGTTAGTAAAATGTTTGATATATTCTATTAGTATGTGGTGGCTGCGTTCTATCGCGCCATTCGATTGTGGATGATACGCTGTCGTTTTGTATTGCTGAATGTGGAAAAATTCAGCAAAGTCTTTAAACATTTCAGACATAAAATTTCGTTCTTGATCTGTTAGTATTGCACGCGGCGCACCAAACGTAGTTATCAATCTATTACAAAGAGCTGTGGCCACGTCATTGGCAGTCTGATACCTCAACGGTACGGCTATACTGAATTTAGTAAATAATTCCAGAATTGAAGAATATACATATTTCCATTGTCAGTTTCGGGCAGCGGTCCCACGATATCAATAGCTACTTTGTCGAATGGCTTAGACGGCGTATCCGTAAGAATCATTGGCGCTTTATCCCTTACTCGAACCAGTTTGTTTGCTTGACATTCTGGGCAATACTTTGTAAACTCCTGGACATCTGTTCTTAGACCTTTCCAGTAGTATTGTGACAGTACGCGCTTATATGTTTTCATAATTCCTTTGTGGCCCCCTATTGTTGATGCGTGTAACTCTTTAATAATTTTTCTTCTGTTTGGATCTGGAACAGTTATGAGACCCTCACATAATGTTATTAATACATCTGAAGTTAATGTGAGTAACCGCATGTATCCTTTGATATTATTCCATACGAGTGAGTCGATGATATCAGGATCCTTGGAGATTGTGCAAGATGATACATTTTTCTTCTTTAAAACTTTGTTGAGCGTATCCAAACATCTCTTCACCACGTAGATCGTGGTAGGGTCAGTTGTTTTTTCTTTGCAAATCATCGTGAAGCAATACTCATCTCCATCAGATATGATAAATATATTTCCAGACCGTGCGTTATTTTCCAAAAGCATTTCTTGGCTAATTTTCCTTTTTTCTACAAGTATTTTTGCAACCATTGCGTTTATTATACAGTCTGCCGCCAGGAAATGTGCTATATTATCTTTTTTTGTCAAAATATTCTCTTGTTGTATTGTTGCTCTTGTTGATGGGCCTGTTTGTGGCAGTGTAATATGCTTTCGCTGATATTGGGATGGTTGATACGAAATGTCATTGTGACGGCCCTACATTGCATATAAGAAGACGATTCGAATGAGAGAAATATATAGGTGACATTAGCGCAGTGGTTAGCGCTCTTACTTAGTACCTGAATAATCCGGGTTCGATTCCCGGTGATCACCATATATTTTCTCTCTTCGATACTTCGTCAGTCCATCCGCAATGCCAATATCTACACTTCCCCAAACTCTCCGCCTGGTCATTACATGGTGTCAGAAGTTACGGGCCCAAAAACGTCCTCAATTCCGCATTGTACCGATGGAGCACACACACAGATTCCCGCCAATACAGGCCTGGCACTGAAGAGCTACACCGCGGGATTCAACACGGCCGAGGGAAGAGGTCCGACGTTGGATACAGGCTTCGCGTAGCATCTACGATAACTCCACTACAATCGCGTAACAGGAAACCTAACTCTGCACTGTCGACGAGGACGTCGAATACAGTGAAAGGGGCTGTGTGACGGCCCTACATTGCATATAAGAAGACGATTCGAATGAGAGAAATATATAGGTGACATTAGCGCAGTGGTTAGCGCTCTTACTTAGTACCTGAATAATCCGGGTTCGATTCCCGGTGATCACCATATATTTTCTCTCTTCGATACTTCGTCAGTCCATCCACAATGCCAATATCTACACTTCCCCAAACTCTCCGCCTGGTCATTACATCATTTTCCGTTGATCGTTTTATTTTATTCGTTCCTTTTGATGTACTGGGCTCGTGTGTGATCGTGTCGTTGATTGCAACCTCAAGATCTGAAATGTTGATTTTATTTGCCACAATTTCATCTGAAGCTATACCCTTTCCCACAGTCTCCGATTCCTGTGGTGTTGATGATGTGATTTCTTTAATATTCGATGTGGGTGACCGAAAATGTGGTGAGACTTCAAATTGTTCGGCCTTTTCAATTGCGATTAATTGTTCTTGTGGAATAAATCCTGTAAAATCTGGTACCGACGGTGGTGAAATAATTTCCGGTGTTCTCTCCATTGATGTCTGAATTTCTGCGTTTGAAAAATGCCCTCCTGATGATGAACCTCTTATAGACATCTTTAGAGGAAGACATCCTGGATTTGTCCTTCGTTTTGTATATTTTGTTGTTACTTTTTTTCCGTTTTTTCGCCTTTTTGATTATCACCGATGCCGGAGGAGATCTGAAAGCTGGTTGCACATCTAGGGGTGCAAATGCCTGACTTGCATCTACAGTTTCTGTTATTTCTAGTGCAGGTTCTGATGACTCTGTTGATTTATTTCCTTCTTTCTGTTTTGGCAAACTTTCCGCATTTTGAGGCTGCAATAAATTGGTGCTTTTAATTTCCTGCGATGAACTTTTTATTTCTTTTTGTTGTGTTGAACTTTTTCTTGTTTGCCGCGTCGGGTTATTTTCACTGCGCTTTGATGAGTATTCAATTTTTTCTTGTTTTGAGCTTTCTTTTGCCGATTCATATCCCCCTGCCATACTTCTTTTCCTCGAAGGTTCATCTGAATCATAGAATTTTGTTCGCTTCATCCGATATTCTATAACCTCATCTTCGTCATCCGATAATCCCGTCTGTGGAGTTTCATCATCAATTGTTGTATCAATTTTAAGTGACACATTTTCATTTAAATTCTCCATTTTTACAGATGATTGTCCATCTTTTATTCTTGGCAATTCCATAATTTTTCCTCTATTTCCTCCTGTCGTTCCTCATCACTTTGTGCCTATTCATCAGTGGATGTTTCCTGAATGCATAGCTTTTTGTTTGGTGCTGGATTCCCAGATGCATCATCTGTTGTCAAACGGCTCCTAATCCCCGGCGGTATGTGGAAAGTCTTTGGTATTTTTATTTGTCGTCCTTCATTATCTCCCGATGAACTTTCTCGTGGTCGAATTGGTAGAACCGACACCGGGATTCCTTGATAGGGCGTCTGCAACGACATTCAGCTGTCCTGGTTGATGACGAATCTCGAATTCGTAATTATTAAGCACGGTTTGTCAACGCTGCAGTTGTTGTGGTGGGTCGGCCTTACTTGTGATGTAGGTTAGTGCCCTGTTATCCGTTACGAGGATGAAGTGTCGCCCATATAGATATGTTTAAAAAAATTTTATCGCACTTACAATAGCCAATAGTTCTTTTTTCATTGCGTCATAGTTTACTTCTGACCTTGAAAGGGATCGGGAATAAAAAGCAACTGGATGGTTAAAGTTGTTATGCTTTTGACTTAATACAGCACCTATGGCATAGTCCGATGCATCCGTTGTGAGAGTGTATTGCTTCTCAACATCAGGATATCGCAAAATTGGACAGGTGGTGATTTTCTTCTTGAGGTCTTCAAATGCTTTTTGACACTCTTCAGTCCATTCAAAAGTTGAATCCTTTTTTAGTTGACGTGTCATTGGTATCGCTATTTTCGCGAAATCGCGTATGAAACGACGATAATACCCGGCAAGCGCTACAAATTGTTTTATGTTCTTCTTGTTATTTGGGGTTGGAAACTCCATCACGGCCTTGACTTTGTCTGGGTTTGGTTTAATTCCCTCTTCTGAAATGATATGATCCAAATAAAACACTTCTTTGTGCAAAAAATGACACTTCTCAGTTTGCAAGGTTAATCCCGGCGAGGTCAATCTGTCTGCCAAAACACAAAACTTTCGCGCATGTTCTCTGAATGTATTTGCATAAATCACAATGTCATTTAGATACACGAATAAATCCGTACCCTGAAGACCCGATAGAACAACATCCATCAATCTCTGAAACGTTGCCGGCGCATTCATGAGACCAAACGGCATGCGATTGAACTCGAAGTGTCCATTAGGTGTTGAGAAAGCCGTCTTATATTTATATTGTTCACTCATTTCAATCTGGTGAAAACCAGATGCCAAGTCGAAAGTCGAAAAATAACGGGCATTTTCCAGCTGATCAAGAATATCAACAATATTTGGCAAAGGATAGGCATCAGGCGTAGTTTTTTCATTCAGTTTTCTGAAATCAATCACCATTCGCCACTTTTTATTACCTTTTGAATCTGCTTTCTTAGGCACAATCCAAACCGGGGAATCATACGGTGAAATGGAATGCTGAATTATTTCTTGTTGATAATTTATCGGAGAAGGGAATACCCTTCTCCGATAAATTATCAACCGGCTTTTTTTATTTCCTGTTTGTGAACTTGAGGAAATCTATACTGTTTTGTATTTATCGGTTTCTCATCAGTCGTAAAAATGTTGTTTGAGGACTTCGGTATGCCCCAAATGATCACCGGGTAAAGCAAACAGATGCCAATGGTCTGAGACAAGCCGATGCACATGAGCTTTGCCCTCATGGTCCAAGTGTTTCAAATCGAGCAATGACTTTATTGCCTCTATTCTGTTCCGGTTCTCGATCACCGTTGAGAGGAACATTGCGCTATGTTTCAATTCTTCATCAGAGCACCGACTGTCTTTCCGTTCTTCAGGTAAATCTTCGGATACTTTCTCGATAGCTTCCAGCTCAAGTATTGGAATCCTAAAATTAATATCAAAATCGTTTGCATTAATTGCCGTCCAATAAGCAATACCGTTGTTATTTGACACAAGTGCATCACCAATATACAGCTTCTCACCCACTGGTTGTCTTGGAATATATCCCTCGGTGAGATTAGTTGGTTTAAGTCGTACGTGAATGACAACTTTTGTCCTAGCAGGAATGAAAACCTTCTCATATGTTTGGAAGTTAATCTTATACCCCGCAAATGATATACACAGTTCACTATACAGGATATCTGCCGGAGTATCTCTAAAGAATTTGTCTCCAAGAACGGCATCCTGCCTGATCGGAAGACTGTCTACTACTAAATGAAACTGAACTTTAAATTTTTTAATTCGTATATAACACATTCCAAGAGTCTTAACTGTTCCTTCTGTAATTCCTGACAACTCATAAATTAGTGTTCGGTCTACGCCAATATTAAACACAAGATTTAGATTGTTTAACAAGATTAATTTCGGCTCCAGTGTCCGCAAGGGACATCGTCGGCATAGAACACAAATCAGGAGAGCTCATTGGCACTGTTTGTGCGGTGTGTCTTTTTGAAATACCCACGTTAATTTTAGCTTTTTTAATAGTGATTTTCACTTGAGCATTTAATTTTGTATCATACGCTCTTGTGCTTGACTCCCAGTCGCGCTGTCCCGAGGAGCACTCGACTGGTTTCCCAGACTTGCAACTATTTGTTCCATAATATGCAAACGCCGTTCTGTCATATGCAAAATTTCTGTCATGAGAATTGCTTCTACTATTACTGCGGGAATTATTTCGTCCACTTTGGAAGTTTTGTGGATTACTTGAATAATTTTCATGATCATTCGGATAATACCGGGAGTTTTGTACAAATCCTCGCGGATTGTTTGAATTGAAACTTTCTGGGTTTCGATACATCTGATTATTTTGTGGGTTTTGTCTGAAATTCTGCGATCTTTGTAAGTTTTGGGAATTTTGTTCAAAGTTCTGTTGATTTAGAAAATTTCGGGAATTTTGCCCGAAATTTCGTGAATTTTGTGAACTGTTTTGTTGACCGTTTGAGAAATTTTGCATATTTTCTCGTCGATTTCGGTTCTGGAAATACCTTTCGTGTGAAGTGTCTCTATTGAATCTGTTAAAATGGTTTTCGCGCAAGTTTTGCAGCGTAAAACATTCCGATGTCGCGGGTGTGCGACTTTGATGAAACTCGCAATATCAACTCCCGAGCTACTTGTTTGTGCAAACTGCACCCTCGCTGGCTCGGGCATAGAGGTTTTTTCGTCATTTCCTTTATGTTTTCGACTTTGATGTACGATTTTTCGTTTTTCTAATTCCACTTCAATATCAAGTGCACTCTCAATCGCGTCGTCTAATGTTGTGACGTCCCTTTGCATAAGTAAACTCGCAGTGTTGTCGAAATGTCCACGAATAAATGCTTTAATTACGGCCTTTTTTACTTCATTTTTTCGATTTGTCAAATATGTTTGATCTGCGGGTGTACTGTAAACCTCGTCAAGTCTGTCTTCAAATTTCTTTGAAACTTTACGTATATGTGTTGCATAATCTATGACCGGCTCGTTATAGTTTTGCGCAGTAGATTTTAATTCAATTTAATAAATATCTCGAGTGGTTTTTCAAAGGCTCTTCTCAGATCTTTTAAAAGTGCATTTCAGTGTTGTGTACGCTTTATCACAAACAACATCCCTTGCAGCACCCGACAATCTAATTTTCGCCGCGCGTCGCACCAAGTCTTCGTTTGGGGCAATTTCTATCGCATCTTTGCATTTACGAGCGAACTCGTCAAAAAATATATTTTTTCCATAAAAATCTGGTATTAAACTATGAACGAATTTGAGTGATAGTCCATTATTAGTACCGTTGTTGTTATTTGCCATTTCTTCGTTTCTGTTATGTTATTTATGTAAAGATTTAAAAAAAAATAAACTCGTTATATCGCTTTGTCTGTGATCGTCACGATGCGTTAAATGGAATTTCGTTTTTATTTTGTTTTTATTTCTGTTTAGATACAGAAAGTATTTTGAAAAACATTGCTACATAGAGCGGTGTAGTTAAATCACGCCTTCCTGTTCACATTCTCCATGACAATATGATTTTTAAAAAAATTTGAAACCATACTTAAGTTGTTTATCGAGCAAAAGATGTAAGGAAAAAGGTACTTACAAAACCACGATAAGGATAAACGATAACTTCATGGACTTATTTTGTCTTCCTTCCTTTTTGCTTCCTCATAGAGGAAGCTTTGTTTTCGTGAAAATTTTTTTTTTCGAGATTTTCATGTCAGTACACTCAGAATGGTCCAAAACATCGAGAAAAGTGATTTAGAAAAAATGTGTGTGCGTGCGTGCGTGCGTGCGTGCGTGCGTGCGTGCGTGCGTGCGTGCGTGCGTGCGTGCGTGCGTGCGTGCGTGCGTGCGTGCGTGCGTGCGTGCGTGCGTGCGTGCGTGCGTGCGTGCGTGCGTGCGTGCGTGCGTGCGTGCGTGCGTGCGTGCGTGCGTGCGTGCGTGCGTGCGTGCGTGCGTGCGTGCGTGCGTGCGTGCGTGCGTGCGTGCGTGCGTGCGTGCGTGCGTGCGTGCGTGCGTGCGTGCGTGCGTGCGTGCGTGCGTGCGTGCGTGCGTGCGTGCGTGCGTGCGTGCGTGCGTGCGTGCGTGCGTGCGTGCGTGCGTGCGTGCGTGCGTGCGTGCGTGCGTGCGTGCGTGCGTGCGTGCGTGCGTGCGTGCGTGCGTGCGTGCGTGCGTGCGTGCGTGCGTGCGTGCGTGCGTGCGTGCGTGCGTGCGTGCGTGCGTGCGTGCGTGCGTGCGTGCGTGCGTGCGTGTGTGTGTGTGTGTGTGTGTGTGTGTGTGTGTGTGTGTGTGTGTGTGTGTGTCTGTTACACAATCGAAAAATGTAAACCTTTATAACTCGAGAATGCCTTGAGATATCAAGCTGAAATTTGGACCATAGATAGAGGGATCAAGCCTCATCGTTCATACAAATTTTTGTTAAAATCCACTTCATCGTTAAATTATTACGCGTTTTTAATTTTTTGAAAAATGTCTGATTACGCGATAACTCTTTCAATTTTCGAGATATTGATCTAAAAATTGGTATGAATTTGAGCTTTCATATGTCGGTGATCGCTTGAATTTGGTTAAGATCGGTTGAGCCGTAAAAATTTTATGATGTTTTGAGTTTTTAAAAAAATTGACATTATCGCTCTATTGTAACTTGCACAACTTAAGATAGCGAGCTCAAATTTTGTATATAAATGAAACAATATTCAGCCATTATATATGTATAATTTAGTGACGAACGGTATGAAATTTTTGATTTTATGGAATGTTGAATTATTTTTAAAAATATACATTATCACATTCACTTCGGAAACGCTCTAATAATCACGAAATAACGCAATAACGAAATAGAAAAAGCGAATCCACAACATGTATATTTATCTAATTAAAACAAGGATGCAAAGTAGAACCTTGCATATTGCTTCATCATTATTTTTCGCGTTTTACAAAGCTTCTTCTATGAGGAAGCCAAAAATTGAATAACATACTTCCTCATAGAGGTAGCTTTGTAAGAAGCGAAAAATAATGAGGAAGCAATGTGCAAGGTTCTACTTTGCATCCTTTTTTTAATTGGTTTATTTGTGGCTTCCTTCCTTCCTATATATGTGCTTCGATTGGTATTATTACTCGTTGACGTGTTGAAATTTTCGATAAATAAATAAAATTCTTCAGAGACTTCGTTGATGACGTGTTGTATAAAATTCTATCTTTTTTTTTGTTGTTTCAAGTTTGAAAATGTTATTCCAGTCCAGAAAAAAATAATGATCACTTCACTTTTTCTTTTTCTTCTTCACTCACGAATAAAAAAAATATATATATAGAAAATTCTTCTGTTTTCCCACAAAATGTGGTGCGTGGTTTTTATGTTCGACACTTCTGACACCATGTGACGAACATAAATATGAAGGGTTGTTGTACGCTCGAATATTTATTAAAATAAATATTAAGTCGAATAAAATGGGTTTGTTAGTCGGAAAGATTCGGAGGAGTGAACGTTACAAATAATGTATGGGGCTTGATGGTGAGTGAATTTGAATGTGAAGTGTACTGTATGAAAGTCGGAGCTCGAGTGCAATGCATCTGTCATCAGGTGAATCGGTGGCCCCTCAGTAACCGAAGAGAAATACAATTCGAACGATAAGACAATCGTCGCGCGCTCGAATGGTGCGCGACGGATCATCGATGCTATTATCTTTGGTGACATGAGTAGCTCGAGTTGAAGGTATGATTCTGGCTGAGAGTTTGTGTTATGATTTTTATGCGTTATAATAGATTGGTGAATATAGGAGACGTTACAACATAATAATGTTCCAAAATATCGTTACAAGATTAAAGTCTCTAAAGAATAGTTTCAAATATAAAAATTTCTTTCTGTTTGTTCAACTTGAGGCAAAAGCGAAGGTGTCGAAAGTTTCACAAAATAAATAGCAGTAAATTAGGGCATAAAAGAATAAAATTGTTATGAAAATTTGCGACAAGTGACAAAGAATTTGCAAGGATCATACGTGTTCCGTCATTTTTTAAGCATATAATCCTTTTCAGCATGCGCCTCTATGGGTCGATTCAGGAACTACGTGTTTTATGGCCGAAAAGCGGGACTTTCGCCACTACTAGAGTTTTCAGAGCTGAGTGGGAGATCGTGCCCAATACTCACGAATTTTGTTTAAATCAATAACGCTTTTTAGGGTTTTGCTCGAAAAGGGTTCCGATCCGTGCAACAAGAATAAAAAATTACAAACTCCGTACGCGGCAACTTCTGACAAAGAAACGAGAAACACCTTCCGACGTTTCATGGCAAACAATCCCGAAAAATTTGATTATCACAGGGTGACTATGAGACAATATTTGTTTATCAGACAATATTAATTAGACTGTCTGAGAACGTTTTTTTTTACTTGCCATAAAAGAAAACGATAGTCCGTACCCTAATACTGACCCTCGTGAAAATAAAACTACGTAGGATTTTTTTTAGAGCTGGCGCATCGGCCTTTTGTATTTCTCATTTGATTAACACGTAGAAAATCGAATGTTTCGTTTGAATGGATATAATAGTTTTTGTACACGATGGACGATGTTATGTACAGCATCTAATAACCTGAATGATTACGTTCAATACCATGTATCGTAGAACATTTTCGATCGCATAGTTTCCAAATTATTCAGTTTTGCGTAAATAGATCGTTTTTATTTTCCCGAAAAACGTTTACCTAAGACAAATGGCCATCTTCCATGGTAGAAGAACTGTAAAAATTTCTATAAAATGTGTCAAGAATATGGATAAACTATTCTTCATATAATTTAGCCCCATTTGTGATTATTATTATTATTATTATTACGATTTGACAATCACATGCTTATTAAACTGGTGAATAATTTCTTTTTCTGCTTTACACCTCCGTAAATCCCGGTTTATACCATAATATTGAGTCTCGTAACAAAAAAACACCGTGTGAATTTTTGTATAAGGTGGCATCAAGAATTTTCATATTCTCTATTTGCAAAAATTGGTTATAAGTCGGGTCGGTGTGTGAATTCTTCACTCTATCTTTTAAAAAAATACACGCAGTGTTGTCTTCTTACGAAACGCAATATTGTGCTATAGATCGGGATTCTCGGACGTTTATAGTAGAGAAAAGAAATTGTTAGACATTAGCATAAGCATTTTATTGTGAAATATTAATCATAAAAATAATAATGACAAGTGCGGCCAAATTGTGTGAAGGATAGTTTCTAAAGGTGCTTGACCGATTTCATTTAAAAAAATTTATTATTCCTACAAAGGAAGATGGCAGTTTGTCTTATATAACCGTTTTTTGAGAATGTAAAAAAACATCTACGCAAAATTGCATATCTCGGACACTATTCGGCTTAAAATGTTTTACGATACATGGAATTGAAGGTAATGATTCAAGTTGTTAAATGCTACCCTGGCAAGATGTGTCACCGTAGTGTTAACCGAAAATAACTGAAGTTAACCGACTTTTTAACCGAGAAAAGATAAGTCCCGATTAGCCCACTGTTTCATCGGCTTTAACCGACAATTTAACCGATTATAAACGTTTCATTAGGTTAAATTGTCAGTTAAAATCGGTTGGATTCACCAAACAAAATTGAGTTTTTTTTTTAATTCGGTAAGAATATCGGTTACAATCGGTTAATTCACCAGTAAAAATCGCTTAAAAAATAACAATCTCGGTTAAAAGTTCAGTTAAACTGGGTGAAACAGGGGCTAATCGAGACTGGTTAAAACACCGGTTTAAAAGTCGGTGACACTGTTTTCCAGGGTATTCTACATAGTACCATCCATCGTGTACAAAAATAATCATATTCCTCCAAAGGAAAGATTAAATTTTCTACATGTTAATCAAATGGGAAATACAAAAGGCCGTTGTGCCACATTTAAAAAAAAATCATACGTAGTTTTTGTTTCACGAGGGTTAATCCCAGATAGACACATGCCGGCACCGTGCAGTCACGCCGCGGGTTCAAAATTTTTCGATATAGCACGGCGTGACTGCACAGTGACGGCATGATGTCGTCATGGTGTGACTGTACGGTGACGGCATAATTAAGGCACGCCGTGCCGTCACGCTGCTGACATAGTAAGGTACGACATGCAGGCACGGGGCCATGACAGTGACCGCATGCCATCCTGTCACGGCAACGGCATGCCATGCCGTTTTAGTTTTATTAATTCTTTGAGATCCGATATTCCGAGTTAAGGAAAAACGACCGACTGCCAGGAGCTCTTTTCATCAAAGGAATACAAAAATTAATACCAAGGAGCATCATCGTCAGAATATAGCTCCTTCAAGTGCAGTCGAATTCTAAATATCTTCGAAGTTTTATTAACACTTTGGCTGCAAATTGCTTGCGAAAAACGCCTTAGCCATTTGCCAGTAGCGGGATTATGCGAAACGCTGATGCGCCGTCACTTGTATCGTCGGTGTTTCGCATAATGCCGCTAGATGGCAAATGGCTAAAGCGTTTCTCGCAAGCGATTTGCAGCCAAAGCGTTTATAAAACTACGAAGATATTTAGGATTCGACGGCACTTGAGGGAGCTATCATGTGAAGGTGATGCTCCTTGGTATTCATTTCTGTATTCCTTTGATAAAAAGACACGCTAGCAGACTGTCTTTTTCCCTCAAATCGGAATTTCGGATCTCAAAGAATAAATAAAATAAAAACGGCATGTCATGCTATCATCGTGACGGCCACGTGCCTGCATGCCGTGCCTTAATATGTCAGCAGCGCGACTGCACGGTGACGGCATGGTGAAGGCATATCGTGTCGGCACGCCGTTCAACATTTTTCGATATGGCACGCCGTGCCTTCACGATGCTGTCACGGTGTCGTCATATGCGGACGTACATGATGGCATCGTGACGGCATGCCGTGCCGGCGTGTCCAAAAGAAAAGCACGTTTTTCTATCGGGTATATTACTGTACAGACTATAGTTTCTTGTTGCGGGAAAGTAAAAAAGAAAGTGTTTTTTTAGGCTGTGTTATATTTATACAACAATATTATAAAACAGCCGTAATCTTTGTAGTCGCAGATTCCGGGACCCTTAACCGAGGAAATGGAGGAAGAGGAACTCGAGAAGAAGAAGATTCAGAAACGCGCCAAGCGCGAGCGCGAGAAAATTAAAAAAAAGGAATTCGAGGCGAAGCGAAAAGAAGAAGAGTCCCGTCAGCGATTTCTCAGTCTTAGTGATCGAGAAAAGGTGATTATTTCATAAAATACTTATATAATTCGGTTTTGAAATCGGTTTTGATAACATTGCTAATGATTAGATCGCAATGGCATTTTCTCACTTGCAGTTACGGCATCTTTGTCGGTATATCACAAAACCTTAAGATGATGTGCTATTCCTTGTCTGTATCTGTCAGATCGTCATGGGCGCGAGTGAGATAGCTGAATCCTCCCAAAGGTTTACTCTCCACCATAGTTAATTTTTCGAATAAACGGCGCAAAGTACTGTGACTAGGTTTCTTAAACGCAATCGGCAATTCTCGTATTTTGTCCAAAAGATCAATTGTGGCCAAGAACAACGCTTTACTGTTTTTGTTACCGACCAAGCAGTAGCATATAATCTTAAGGTGATGTGCTATACCGGCTGAGTCGGCATGAGTGCAAGAGAAAAAATGTCACTGGCTGTTACAGTGGAACGAAAGAGAACGACAAAAACGTGTAGCACGTCACGGCCCTAGTGAAAATATTTCTCTGACAATGTATGAAAATTCCTCTGAAAATCTCGGAAAATTTCGCTGAAAAAACTGAATTTTTAACAGATTTTGTACTTCTGAATCTATTTTTTAATTTTTTAATTTTAATTTTTCATTCTTTCCATGGTATGGCTTCAATCGCCTTTTACCGCCCTTCCCACCCTTATTCCTATCACTCCCTACCCGCACTTTACTAAGCTAACCTAACTTTCCAATGCGTCCGCAGCCGACTTTAGCTACACTGTATCGCATTTGCCATGGGCTCGGGGAAACTGCGGAAAACCCGTACCGGTACAGACGGCCGTATATTCTTCTGATTTCCCGGTGTATTCACGAAAGTAACTTACTGAAGTGTAAACACCGAGATCTCAGAAAAACTGACCTCCCGCTCACTGATTGATGTGCCAGCCGGTGCATGGCTAAACGGTCAGCCATCCAAGTTATCCAAGTCATCCGCAAACAATGCTACTTAACTCGGGGGACCGCCAGAGCCGCACACCGACCGCACAACCACCAGTGCCGGTTAATTCTGAATTCAAATATCCCCGATTGTTCTGAAAATTTTTTGTTTTCCCTTCTAAATTGTCTAAAAAACAGTACATCGTTAATATTCTAAGCCTGTTTCACTTTTATACTCAGAAACCATTATCTGAAAAAGTCAAATTTTCGCTGAATTAATCGTGCAAAGCATATATTAAGTCTTCCTTCTAGAAAGATTCAGGGAAAGTCCGAGTTTTCAACAAAATTCACACGTGTTTGGCCAACAATAATTTTCAGCATTACTCTGAAAGTGTATGTTTTTTGTCACCTTCTATTAAGTGGCAGTGATACACCGGTGATAATTTGTTCGCCCAAAGTTAGACGCCTATAGGTCTGTCTCTCTCTAATATAGCTCTGTCTCTCTCGCGCTATTTTCTTTTAATTCTGACAAAAAAACGACTCAATTGATTAAGGAACCAGAAGCTTAGTCCAATTGTACCATCCTTCCGCATATTTCCTCAAAATGCAAGCCTAATCTGTGTTGTTTTTTGAGAGAAAATAGCTTTGGAAATTTCTGCGGGGGTAGGGGAGTATCACTGCCTCTTAAGGATGTTATGCAGGTTACCGCGGGGAGGATAGGCAAGGTGGCGCACGGCGGGAGACGGAGGTACTATGCGAACGGCATGCCCATACATGAACAAGAGAGAGGCGCAAAAGACAATGTTTACTTTTAACGTAATATCTTTCTTAATATGTGGGCACACACGGATTTTTTAATTTCTATGTGAAGCCAAGACTTCAATGCGTACGAAAAATACATATTTATCATTCTAAGTTCTCTACCAACATACGCTTTTGCCGATTATACGACAGTCCTCACGCTCCATCGCGTACTGCCCATGTTAATTACTGAATTTTGTTAATTTTTATCTCAGCAACCATGTGGGTAAAAACATTTTCTAATATATTTAAAAAATTGTCGTACTTCTCTCTACAAAAAAAAAAGAATCAGGGAAAAATCTTCAAAACTATTAACCTGTATAACATCCTTAATAACTCTGAAACTTGCTCTTTTTTTCTGGCTATTCATTTTCTATGTTCATGAAAATTTCTTTAAGGAGGCATCCTCACATATCGATTTAGAAGATTAAATTACAAAATGAATACATATTGTAGATTGAAACATTCTGAACGATCTCAAAAAATTACAAAGGATTTGACCGTTTAGAAATAAAAATATTCCAAATTGAAATATGCTTTTTTTAACACGGTCTCAAATGGCATAGTTAGCTCGCACTTTATCGGTGAATACTATATGCTAACAGAGAAGATGCATTAAAAGTAATGATTTCAAATGATAGACGGAATTCTTACAAAGCATTAAAAAAATTTAAAAACGTCTATAACCGCAGTAACACAGTCAAAAACAGTATTCAACTAAGTACGTTTGTGAAATTTTCAATCTCAATCGAAGAGATTTGGCAACGCCGCATATTCGGAGGGGAAATAACGGACTAGCAGAACGGACTTGTCTACGGCGGGAATTCCAAAAGTTAATTTTCGCATTTCGTGACATTAAAGCTTCTTCTTAGCAAATATAACGTAAAACAACTCCGGAATCCCGGAAATTTCCATTTTTTGAGACTCAACTCAAGCTGATCAACGCTCGATTGTAATTATATGACTGCTTTGTAGTCAATAAGTAGTTATAAATTTTTCTCCTGACTGCGCTGAAATAACGTCCCCAGCGGGACCGCGAAGCGCGCAAAAACAGGGGCCACGATGCCCGAGCGAGTCTTGCCGTATATCTTCCCGCTGCCCATGCACACGGCTCACGGCCAGGTATCGTCGAATTTTTCCTCTCGCTTTTCAGCGTCAGAAATCAGGTCATATTTGAACGCAATCGGAAGAAAAGAATCGTATGCTACGCAGGAGGGAGCGCAATTTTCAGGGACGTCCCGACACGCGACAGCCGACTTTATTTCGCTCAAAATAAGGTTGGCACAATAGTCATATGAATGACTTTGAATTTCGTAATTCGTAAAAATAAAATAGGAGGAATTACATTTCGCCTTAACACCCTACACAGTGACTGAAGGGAAAATGTAGAGCAATATGCACTACAAATTTCAATTTTTTTGTCATTTATATGAAAATTTTTAATAGTGCGTTGGTTGACTAGCGTGACCCACAGATGCCTCCTTAAAAACTCCATTTTTCGATAATTTTCTCATATAGCTCCTGGAGAATATCCAGGAAAGTCAGTCTTTCTCTGAAATTCTCTGCATGCTTTGTTAAAGAAAAAAATTCAGAATTACTACTACTTACGAATTCTCCGAAATTCTTAAAACCCATATTATTGCAGAAAATCGGAGTTTTTCAGAATATAAATGGTATTTTTTCTGAAAAAGTCTACTGTTTGATCGAGTAAAAGAATGAATAGGTATTAGTTCTCTTAACGTACTTTATCCGAAAAAATCAGAGTTTCACATAATTTTTCGGAAAAAACTCAGAATTTATCTGATAAATGATGACTACTGGAGTTTGCGCGTAGAAAATGGCAGAGATATTTGGCAAATGATGAGAGAAATGAGAGAAATTCAGAGAAAAATCTCGGAAAATCACTGAAATCCCTTCTCCTTCCCTTCTCTTTCCCTTCTCTTAAGAGAATGTGTCCCCTCCCCCCCGCAGAAATTTTAAAAGTTGTTTTCTCCCGAACAGTACGGTCGATAGGGTCGTATTTTGAGGTAGTACGCGGAAGATCGTAGAATTGGGCTAAGTTTCTGGCTCCTTAATTGATTCAGTCGTTTTTTTGTGAGAATTAAAAAACTACTTGTTTTTTAACGAGAGAGACAGTAAAATAGTGGTCCAGCCGGTGTACCACTGCCTCTTAAGATGATGTGCTACATGTCGTCTGTCTCTCTCCGATCGCCATAAGTGAGATAGCTGAATCTTCCCGAAGTGTTATTCTTCGCCACGATTGATTTTCCAAATAATAGTCGACAAGTACTGGCTGTGGAGTGCCAAGATGCAGTCAGTTCTTCTCGTCCTACGCCTGAAACATCAATTGTGACCAAGAACAACACTTTACAGTTTTTGTTACCGATCGAGCAGTAGTACATCACGTTAAAGGTCTTGGTACTCTGCACTCAGTACTTCTCGACTTTAATTTTTAATATTAACCCTGGCGAAGAATAATACTTCGGGAAGATTCAGCTATCTAACTCGCACTTATGACGATCTGAGAGAGACAGACGATATATAACACATCGCTTTAACGTGTTGTGCTAGTCGTTTTATCGTTCTCTCTCACACCACCATGGTTGCCAATGGCGTTATCTCTCTCGCACTCACGGCAGTTCAGTCAGTGTAGCACATCACCTTAAGTGATACACCGGTGAGAATTTCTTTGCCCAATGTTAAACGCCTACAGGTCTGTCTCTCTCGCACATAGCTCTGTCTCTCTCGCACTATTTTTCTTTTAATTCTGATAAAAAAACGACTGTATCGACTGAGGAGCCAGAAGCTTAGCCCAATTGTACCATCCTCACGTGTATTCCCTCAAAATGGAAGCCCAATCTGTGTTGTTTTTTTGAGAGAAAACAGCTTTCGAAATTTTGAGGTGTGGTGGGGGAAGTATCACTGACTCTTAAGAGAAGGTCAAACTACTCGATTGATAACAAAAACTGTACACCGGATTTCTCTACCAAGGTTGATTTTTTGGATAAAGATCGAGAACGTTGCCCACCGACTAGGAATTCTGCACGGCGACGTTCTCGTCTTTTACTTAAAAAATTTACCGTTGCGGTGAAATTCGAGATCACGAGACTAGTTTTATCTCTCTGGCACTCATACACGTTTCACATCACATTAAGAGAAAATATCAGCCCCCCCCCACACTTTTAAAATTAAAACGGATTGTTGTCCAAATGTCTGTGAATTATGGGAGAAATGGGCTAAACTTCTGGATCCGCGATATTCAAAGGAATTTTTTAAACGTGTCGAAAAACCAAAAATGAGTTTATGCACGAAAGAAGACCTGTAAGTGATTCAGGATGTGGGAGCTGTACAGTCCTGCCGAAGTGAGTTTCAAAGAAAATTTCGAACGTATCTCGATGGGATAAAAATCAAGCACTTTGAAGGTGCTTAAAAGATTGCATAATAATATTTCGAAAATGTTATTAACAAATTGATAAAAAAAAAATTATTCAACAACTCACCCGGCAATCTAACTCTCTTCCAAATAAAAATGTTTTGTTAATTTTTCTGAACACATATACATTCTTAAAGATTTTTATCAGTTTTTTTTTAAATTACGTTCTTTCTTAAAAATTTGAACTGTATTCGCGAATCTACTAATTGTCCGGACACTTTGTGAGTGTAACGGGAGTTATATGAATGATGCATATCCAAAATTCGAAACATTCCATACATTTTTCAAAATAAAAAAATAAAAAAAATTATGATTAAAAAAAACTGCACAAAATTCTGAAAAAAAAAAAAAAAATTTCATTGTCTGCTACTACGTACTAGTCAAATCAGTGAAAATTTTTCAAATGCGATTCTAGCAAATTTTTGGTGGCTCGATTGACTGTATTAAAGAGTGATGTGTATCAAAGAATATGGGTATGGCTAGAAGAACACTTCCTGTAGCTTCGTTGAAGCCAGAAAAGTTGGGGTGCTCGGACAAGCTTTCACCCCAGCTGCTAAGATGTCGCTACACTGAGAGAAAAAATTATTGGGCACAACGAAATAGTGGTTGACTCAACCTCTCCGAGAGGTTATATACGGCGAATGGAACGAGGAGGTTGGGCCAAACTCACCAAATGGTTGTCGGACTTTCTTCGATTCAAATGTTCCATGTGGTTGAGACAACCACAGTGCATTTATTGTAACTCTAACATTGTTTTTTCTCAGACCACGCGCAATCTTGCATCAATCTCTAATCGATTGATTGGAAGTACCCTAGTAATCTCAACAACTACCGTTTTACCGTAAAAACGACCGGGTGGTGTTTGCGAAAAAAAAACCGGAAGTTGGTCGTAACAACCGTGAATACGACTGGCCTCAAAAATTTCATGCAGTCGTTTTTTCCAGGTTACCTTTGAAAACCGAAAAACATTGTTAGGGCAGTTGTTTTCGCGATTGTTACGACCGAATTCCGGTTTATTTTTTGCAAAAAACCACCCGTTTGTTTGACGGTGGTTTTTACGGTGAATCAGCTGGAAACGACGGTGGTCACGATTGCTAGGGTATTGATACAGTTGGTTCAACTACACTCATATTTCAATCAAATTCATTATGTGTTTGAGTGAGTCTAAAATAATAAAGAAAATTAATAGGAAACTATTAATCGTGCTTATTCAATCGAGTAATCCTGCATATTAATTTGGTATTACGTCTTTCTCTTCAGGATGGTATATATTAATCGCTGAAAAAACATATTAAATTTTTTATTACATTGACGAGAATCGAACCTGCGACCCTCCGGATAACGTTGTTAGAGTAGTAGCTCATATTTTAAAACTTTGTATGAAAATTACACCCGTTTGTTTATCTCACTTCAAATAACATTATAGGTACACATGCTTGTAACTTTTGAACAACTAATACGAATAAAGAATCGGTCTGGTCAATCAATAGAGCATCTTTTAATAAACAAAATTAGCTATTGCTCGTCATCGTTGAAGCAATATTATGGTTTTTTTCTAATATAAAATTGCATGACAATAACGTCATATTAGATATTTGTATATGAGGTAGTCCTGGCCAACTCAACAAGCGTTCAGCCCTGACCCCGTCAAATTTGTTCCATATTTTAAAATACTATTCTATATGCTCGAAAAAACACTATATTTTTAAAGATTTTTTAAACTGAAACTATTTTTATTATGAATAAAAAAAAATGTTGCGCCTCAATTAAAATATTTGAAATTATTCTCAAACATCCTCTATTAGATATCAACATTTTTTAGCTATGACCCAGAGTGGGCAAACGTTTGCGTCGATTTATTATGCTATTTTTTCGAAAAAAAATCCGTTAAACATGGAAAAAGATGTAACAGCATGGCACTTCACGGTCGGTTGTTGGTTCTAAAAAATCAACCAAAAGTCAACCATCAATGTACTCAGCTCAGGGTTGGAATTATGATTGTTTTGTCTTATTCAAACGTAAATCAATGTTTCATTATTAAATACATGATTTTTTACATGTCGATAAACAAAAACTTCAATAGAATTCTTAAATAATCGTTATCGTCACTCTCGGGCATAGCTAAAAAATGTTGATTTCTCATACAGGATTTTTCAGTACAATTTGAAATTTTTTTATTGTAACAGTCGGAAAGGACAGAGCATGGAAGGTGGTGTGTGAGTAATGCGGATGGTCTGACGAATTATCGAAGAGAGAAAAATATGGTGATCACCGGGATTCGAACCCGGATTGTTCAGATACTGAGTAAGAGCGCTAACCACTGCGCTAATGTCACCTAGTACATTTCTCATTCGAATCGTCTTCTTATATGCAATGTAGGGCCGTCACACACCTCCACTGACAGAACTCGGCGTCCACGTCGACTGTATAGAGTTGAAAGAGTTGTGTTACACGATAGTGGAGGAGCTATCTCTTCGGTGCTTATCCTAGTATTTGCGGGTCTGCCGCTGTATGCGTGGGCTTACATGTCTTTGCCACTGTAGAAATATATATCTGAAGAGAATGGAGGAGACCGTCTCTCCAGATGCCGTGCATTTTTGTGGACGTGTCTTTGCTCCGAAACTTCTGACACCAATGTAACAGTCGGAAAGGACAGAGCATGGAAGGTGTGTGTGAGTAATGCGGATGGTCTGACGAATTATCGAAGAGAGAAAAATATGGTGATCACCGGGATTCGAACCCGGATTGTTCAGATACTGAGTAAGAACGCTAACCACTGCGCTAATGTCACCTAGTACATTTCTCTCATTCGAATCGTCTTCTTATATGCAAGGTAGGGCCGTCACATTATTGTAGCAAAAAAAATTTATTAAAAAAAAATCATGAAATGAACAGTTTCAATTTTAACAAAAACTAAAAGAAATCAAAAGTGTTTTTTCAAGTATATAGAATAGTATAAAAAAATATGGAGCGAATTGGAGGGGGTCAGGGTTGAACGCTTGTTGAGTTGGCCACGAAAATACCTCATATATTAGTATATTTTCATTTCAAAACGTATCTGTGGATGTATTTATATATTAACTGTTATAAATAAATAAATTAAGAACTTATGCTGATATGCCAACCACTTTTCACAACAGTCGACAGAACTACCAAAACTTATAGAAAATCAATTATAAATTTAGCAATAATTTGATTAGCACGTAGCAGAACGTCTATTTTAGCATCACTAAATATCTCGTATTTGCTAAGGTATAATAATTTTTAAACGTAATTCGTTGACAAATTATTTGGACGCGCCGGAAATGCCCGATTTTGCTCAAAACCATACCAGACGTCACGATGTTGTTGCCGAACTACCTTAAACAATAATCGATTAACGTTTATGAGTGACCTATTTTAGATCTCATCTGCGTTACGCGTGCTTTTCTATGATCCCTCAGATACGTGAGTTTTTATAAGAATTCCGAGATACATTAATTTATTTCATCACTATGAGATAACTCTGTTTTAAAAAAAAATCTGAGATACCTTTTTTTAGGATACGTCGAAATATAAAAAAATTTAGAAACCTTATTTTCATAAATCGGTTTCATTACGAAGTTTGTAAAAAAAATATATCAAACGAGTTTACCAAATCAAAATTTTTTGTGAAAACCCTAATTGTAGTAAATTATTAATATAAGTAATCAATTTCAGCGCGCTCTCGCTGCAGAGCAGCGATTGCAACAGCAAGGCGTTGTCATCGTCTCCAGGTGCTTTCAATGCGGCGCTGACATCGGTGGCCTGGTACCCTTCGAGTACAACGCTAATCGATTTTGCTCCATGCCCTGCCTCAAGGAGCACCGCCTCCACCACAAATTTATTCTTTGATGTTACGGCTTTTCTAATTCATCCAGGGATTGGTCGTGACCATTGGCTGCTTTCATTTTCTCCCAACATCCGCCAAAAAGACAATTTTTTTACTCCGGTGATGAGTGTTTAGAATCATACACCATAGGCTAATTCTGTGAAAAATAACGACATTTATTCGATCAACATTTTACAGTGAGTCTTGAACCTCGAAGCACAAAGTTATGTGGAATAAAGTGAAATGTGAATCACCATTCCATTTTAATGGTACTTTATCGATTTTTTTCCCGATACATGCCTGATTCCTCAATTCCTCGCCAACTTATTTCGTTTTACTTTTTTCTTTCTCTTAGCCAATACTCCAATCGCCGAGCTGCTACTGACGCTGCTGCTGCTGGCGCGAGCACTGCAGAAAGATACATCACGAGAAAGCTCGTGATGGAGCTTGGCAATTTCAGATAACATTCACAAAATCGTCTTGAAGGTAATTAGAAAAGGATGCAAAGTAGAACCTTGCATATTGCTTCCTCATTATTTTTCGCTTTTTACAAAGCTACCTCTATGAGGAAGTCTGTTCATCAATGTTGTCTTCCTCATAGAGGAAATTTTATAAAAAGCGAAAAATAATGAGAAAGTAATGTGCAAGGTTCTACTTTGCATCCTTGTTTTAATTAGATAAATAAACTCATGAATTCGCTTTTTCTATTTCGTTATTCCGTTCTTTCGTTATTATAAGAACGTTTCCGAAAACAAATGTGATAACGTCAATTTTTAAAAATAATTCAGCATTCCATAAAATCAAAAATTTCATACCGTTCGTCATTAAATTATACATGCATAATGGCTAAATACTGTTTCATTTACATACAAAATTTGAGCTCGTTATCTCAAGTTTTGCAAAAGTTACAATAGAGCGATAATGTAAATTTTTTGAAAAATTCAGAATTCCATAAAATCTGAACCACTTTACCGATTCGAACCAAATTCGTTACCCAACAACATTGAGTGCACCTGTTTTTATAAGCAACTATTTAGCAAAATAGACTAAATTTTACGAAAGTTGGAGTGCCCACCTCCTTTTTTTTTAAATTCAAAACGGCATAAAATCGAAATTTTCGCACACATTTTGTCGAAAATTGCTACAGTTGAAGAACGTCTGCTACTACACTTATATGCTAAATTTGAGCTCCATATGGGCGTATCTCACAAACCTTTGACGTTCGTGTAACTCGACCACGGAATGCTATAGAAATTTGCACAGAATGAATTACGCGGGTTTCAAACTTTTACTAAGATATACGAAGCATAATCTAGCCAAAAAAAATAATTTAATTTTACAATGCACCAATAGACTGTTTTATCCTGGTTCAAATGCGGAAATTAACAACGTTTTCGCTTGTAACTCTGATTTTCGCGTCACTTCGTATAGCATTGATATGCACCTTCAGAAAAATAAGAAAAAAATCATGAAATTCTGGTAAGGTGCAATGAAGATAATTTACCTAATTGTAATCGCCAAACATGTCAGAAAATTAAGCGGTTATCCTCTGAACGTCTGTCACTCGGTTTCGATGGTGAACCTGACATCCACCGTTATATGGTGCAAGAATATCAGCACAAGCTAATTGAGCCAAATTAATTGAATGCACATACAGGTAGGATCATCACGGATTGAATGAAGTGAAACTTATATTGGAGAGTCAATTATTTTGTTCGCAACGTTCTGCGACATGGACTCATATTGCTGCGTGGAGAATAAATGTCAGGTTTTTCGCATCGTTATCCGGCTAAACTAGATAAGTAAGATAATTAAATTCCATCTGAGTACGTTATTCTTATCACGAATTAGATGTGCGCAAATGTGCCCGACCACTCGACGAGAAACAATTTTTTTTTGGGTCAAAATGTATTCAATTGTCAAGTTCGAGAATGTCAGGCTTATAAATTCGCATAATAAATTCAAACTATTATCGTTTCTAAATTATCTAAATTATATTTTGAGTTAGTAGAGTCATTACCAGTCATGCTTTTCATTTTCTGCATACAAATTGAGTAAAATTGAATTACAGTGGGACCTCTCATACGGTACATATTGCGGGGACATGTACGCTAAGTGAAGAACCAATCAGGCACTCGAAACGTTCGTGCCTCTCACTATCTCTCGCGAAATAGTCCAGTCACAGCGCTGAGACGTGCCCCTCCATTTATCAATGTACGCTACGAGGGTGTGCACTATGAGAGGTTCCAGTGTAGAAAAATGACCTATTGGAAGGGATAAAACTATGCCTTCAATGACTCATTTAAAAAAAAGTTAAATTGAAAGTAAGTTAAACACTTGTAAAACATAATAACACATAGTTCTTACAATGAATTCGCACCAAATAAATGATTTTTAGTTAAAATGATAATATGATTTTTTATGCGAGCACCCTGTATATGGGCATACCGATTCGACCTGGATCGGACCCTCGACCTCTCGGATTTGGTCGAAAATTTTTTATATGATTGGACCAACTCCAAAAAGTACTGGAAATTTTTTTCAGATTTCTTTCATTTATTTATTTTTTTTTTACGATTTTTTAAAGATAACATATCGTTAGCCCAAATTTAAAAATCTGAAAAAATTCTCAAAAATTCTGCATGAAATAACAAAATTTTTTAGCCTAAAGCCAAAGTGGGCCGGGTTTTGCTTCTATTTTTGTCTATAAAAAACTATTAAAAAATTTAGAAACGAACGAGGAAAAGTTATCAAATTTTTCTAAAATATTCCTTTTTTCTGCAAGTGCTTTCTTTTCGAAAGAAAAAAAAATGCGATTCATAAAAAATATGTTCACTGTTAAATCAGGCCGGAATCGCAAAACAGAGTTTCTCTCTGAGGAATTCCTTGCGGAAGAATGTTTATGGAAAAAAAAGAGGAAGTGCTGTGAAAATTTCAATTTTCATGTTTTTTTATTATTTGTAATACTGCAATTTCTAGAATTATATAACATTCTTATCGAATAGTTTTTCCTATTTCCAAAAAAATACTCATGAATCAGAATTGACAAGCCGCTAATCAAACGATTCCATTGATAATATCAGATGTCAATGATGATAATTTAAAAAGCGATCGCCCCTTCGAATACAAAAAAATTCAAGATCACCGAGTGCAGCTGAGATGCACAAACAATAAAATCAAATTAGATTCTACCGCACAACAAATCTAATTTTGTTATCTGACTCAACCCTGTACTCCACGAGGAATGTTTTTTTCGTAATTTTGTGCAACTCGCAGTTTACAAAAATTTGATAACTTTTCCTCTTTCGTTTCTAAATTTTTCAATAGTTTTTTATAGAAAAAAATAGAAGCAAAATCCGGCCCACTTTGGCTTTAGGCTCAAAAATTTTGTTACTTCATTCAGAATTTTTGAGAATTTTTTCAGATTTTTAAATTTGGGCTAACGATATGTTCCCAGATAGACAAACGTGCCGTGGAAGTATCCTATCGTGTCACTGTGGCAGCATAAACGCGTCACACAACGGCATGCTATGTCGGAATTAACGTAGCGATGTACGTCCGAATTGAGCTATTATGTGACGGCATACCGTGCCGTGCAGACTTAGTGGCATTCCACTGTCGCCATGATGTAAACTCAGATCATGTCTCCATGGTGCCATAATTGGTCCATGTCGTGGTGTGAACGTCTGAGGTGTGAACGTCATTCTGTTACTATGGTGTCATTTTTATACAATTTTTAAAATGATAAATGCAGCACGTTGGCAGCATAATGGTGGCACGCTATGCTGTGCTGAAAGTCGTTATGGATATTTTTTTATTGTCAGCTAGACATTTTTAGTTTTAGTTTTTTTCTTATCTAACATTTCAAGTTCCGAGTCAAAAGAATAAGACAGAACAGATTCTTTTATCTTCTTCAATATTAAAGGGTTGGTAAACCCAAGAGGTTTGACACATTCATAGAGTAGACCCCTCGTGTGTAGTCGAACACAGGAAAACTTTGTATTCTTATATATACGCTCAGGCTTCAAAACACTTGCGAGAAACGCTCCGTCCGTTCGCCATCTAGCGGAGAATTAAGTACCAGTGTTTCGTATGATACCACTAGATGGCGAACGGACGAGGCGTTTCTCGCAAGTGTTTTGAAGCCTGAGCGTATATATAAGAATGCAAAGCTGCCTGAGTTCGACAGCCTAACTTCACGCAGGTGAGTTACCTCCGTGAAGTTAGCCGACGATTTTAATGAATCTGATTCTAAATTATCGGAATCGATTGGTGGTCGATTGGTGGTCATTGGTGGCCTAATTAGAGCATTTGGTGGTGAACCGTTTATTTTTAATTAATTAATCAAAATTGGCCGGTGAAGTTAGCCGATCTTTTTTTTTTTCACGAATTTAATTTTTTCATGCCCAATCGATGTATAATCGTTTGGTGGTCAAGAATATCATAATTAGAACATTTGGTGGTCACTAGTTCTCGAGAAAAATTAAAAAAACGAATTTCCATTCGACAGAACCGGAAGCAAGGATATGGACAAATGTTTATAGCCGGTAAAACACATAATTCTAGACCGATTTTGCTTTGGGAGGTCTTAATCAATGCAGAAACGTTCCCTGATCATTGGTAGCCTTATCTTAACATTTGGTGGTCATTAATTAGCATATTAGATGTCCTCAAACGTACCCGAGCATTACAACCAGCATCGAACGCTGTGATTGGCTGACCGATGGGTACCGCGGTAATACGAACGGTATATGTTTCATAAAATGCATAATTCTTAACCGACAACGCTCCACAGGGTCGTTATCAAAGCAGGACGGTTTAATAACTATTGTTAGTCATTAATTAGATCATGAGATATCCATAATCTTATTTCTGCTGCGTTACGACGAGTAACGACGAGTAGTTGAACTTTGGGATCGGTCAATGTATACGCACGCAGGTCTATTGACATATATTCTCTTGGTTAAAACTCACATTTCTAAACCGATTTCGTTCAACGAGGTCTTAATCGAAGCGTCAATGTCTGCAGATCATTGGTAGTCTAATTACAACATTTGGTGGTCATTCATTACGCTACGACGAACAAAGAACGCTGGGATTGACCGAGATATATGCTCACACTTCCATTGACTTACGTGTTTTTGAATAAAGCTCGTATTTCTAAACCGATTTCGTTCAACGAGGTCTTAATTTAACCGCCAATGACCACAGATTATTGGTAGCCTAATTAGAACATTTGGTGGTGAACCGTTCTTTTTTAATTAATTAATCAAAATTAGTAGGTGGAGATGGCTAATTTTTTTTTTTTCACGAATTTGATTTTTTTATATGTCCAATCGATGTATAATCGTTTGGTGGTCAAGAATATCATAATTAGAACATTTGGTGGTCACTTGTTCTCGAGAAAAATTAAAAAAACTAATTTCCATTCGACAGAACCGGAAGCAAGGATATGGGCAAATGTTTATGGCCGGTAAAACACATAATTCTAGACCGATTTTGCTTTGAGAGGTCTTAATCGATGCAGAAACGTTCCCTGATCATTGGTAGCCTTATCTTAACATTTGGTGGTTATTAATTAGCATATTAGATGTCCTTAAACGTACCCGAGCATTACAAAAGAGCATCGAACGCTGTGATTGGCTGACAGATGAGTACCGCGGTAATATGAACTGTGTTTCATAAAACGCATAATTCTTAACCGACAACGCTCCACAGGGTCGTTATCAAAGCAGGACGGTTTAATAACTATTGTTAGTCATTAATTAGATTATGAGATATCCATAATCTTATTTCTGCTGCTTTACGACGAGTAACGACGAGTAGTTGAACTTTGGGATCGGTCAATGTATACGCACGCAGGTCTATTGACATATATTCTCTTGGATAAAACTCACATTTCTAAACCGATTTCGTTCAACGAGGTCTTAATCGAAGCGTCAATGTCTGCAGATCATTGGTAGTCTAATTACAACATTTGGTGGTCATTCATTACGCTACGACGAACAAAGAACGCTGGGATTGATCGAGATATATGCTCATACGTCCATTCACTTACGTGTTTTTTAAAATAAAACTCATATTTCTTAACCGATTTCGTTCAACGAGGTCTTAATTTAACCGCCAATGTCCGCAGATTATTGGTAGCCTAATTACAACATTTGGTGGTGGGCCGTTTTTTTTAAATTAATTAATCAAAATTAGTAGGTGAAGATGGCTAATTTTTTTTTTTTTTTTTCACGAATTTGATTTTTTTATATGTCTAATCGATGTATAATCGTTTGGTAGTCAAGAATATCATAATTAGAACATTTGGTGGTCGCTAGTTATCGAGGAAAATGTAAAGAATTCCATTCAGCAGGCCCGGAAGCAAGAATATGGACAAATGTTTTTATGGCCAATAAAATACATAATTTTAAACCGATTTTGCTTTAGGAGGTCTTAATCGATGCAGAAACGTTCCCTGATCATTGGTAGCCTTATCTTAACATTTGGTGGTCATTAATTAGCATATTAGATGTCCTCAAACGTACCCGAGCATTACAACCAGCATCGAACGCTGTGATTGGCTGACAGATGGGTACCGCGGTAATACGAACGATATATGTTTCATAAAACGCATAATTCTTAACCGACAACGCTCCACAGGGTCGTTATCAAAGCAGGACGGTTTGATAACTATTGTTAGTCATTAATTAGATTATGAGATATTCTTAATGTTATTTCTGCGTTACGACGAGTAACGACGAGTAGTTGAACTTTGGGATCGGTCGATGTATACGCACGCAGGTCTATTGACATATATTCTCTTGGATAAAACTCACATTTCTAAACCGATTTCGTTCAACGAGGTCTTAATCGAAGCGTCAATGTCTGCAGATCATTGGTAGTCAAATTACAACATTTGGTGGTCATTCATTACTCTACGACGAACAAAGAACGCTGGGATTGACCGAGATATATGCTCATACGTCCATTGACTTACGTGTTTTTTAAAATAAAACTCATATTTCTTAACCGATTTCGTTCAACGAGGTCGTAATCGAAGCGACAATGTCTGCAGATCATTGGTAGTTCAATTACAACATTTGGTGGTCATTCATTAGGCTACGATGAACATCGAACGCTGGGATTGACCGAGATATATACTCACACTTCCACTGACTTACGTGTTTTTTAATAAAGCTCGTATTTCTAAACCGATTTCGTTCAACGAGGTCTTAATTTAACCGCCAATGTCCGCAGATTATTGGTAGCCTAATTACAACATTTGGTGGTGGGCCGTTTTTTTTAAAATTAATTAATCAAAATTAGTAGGTGAAGATGGCCACTTTTTTTTTCATGAATTTGATTTTTTTATATGTCCAATCGATGTATAATCGTTTGGTGGTCAAGAATATCATAATTAAAACATTTGGTGGTCGCTAGTTATCGAGGAAAATGGGAAGAATTAAGCAAGGATATGGACAAATGTTTTTATGGCCGATAAAACACATAATTCTAAACCGATTTTGCTTTGGGAGGTCTTAATCGATGCAGAAACGTTCCCTGATCATTAGTAGCCTTATCTTAACATTTGGTGGTCATTAATTAGCGTCTCAGCTGTCCCTAATCGTGTACTCGTCCATTACGATCAGGGACGGAATCTGGGATTGGCTGAGAATGGATACAGCGGTATTAACGCACATGAAACGGACCATTTTAGACCGATTTTAAGCCACAAAGTCTTAATCAACGTAGAAACATCCAATAATCATTGGTGGAGTGATCAGAGCATTTGGTGGTAATTATTTAATGTAAACGATTGCGTAAATCATATTCGCACATTCACATCAGCAACGAAAGCTCGGATTGGCGCGTTTTCATTAAATAATTACCACCAAATGCTCTGATCACTCCACCAATGATTATTGGATGTTTCTACGTTAATTAAGACCTTGTGGCTTAAAATCGGTCTAAAATGGTCCGTTTCATGTGCGTTAATACCGCTGTATCCATTCTCAGCCAATCCCAGACTCCGTCCCTGATCGTAATGGACGAGTATATAGAGATGTGCAGTGACGGCCGATTGACCGTCAATTCTGTGAAATGACGGTCAATAGTGCATCCATATAGTTGTGCTGTGACCGTCAATTGACCAGATCTGATCGTCATTGCACATCTCTACGAGTATACGAGTAGGGACAGCTGATACGCTAATTAATGACCACCAAATGTTAAGATAAGGCTACCAATGATCAGGGAACGTTTCTGCATCGATTAAGACCTCCCAAAGCAAAATCGGTTTAGAATTATGTGTTTTATCGGCCATAAAAACATTTGTCCATATCCTTGCTTCCGGGCCTGTCGAATGGAAATTAATTCTTCACATTTTCCTTCATAACTATCGACCACCAAATGTTTTAATTATGATATTCTTGACCACCAAACGATTATACATCGATTGGACATATAAAAAAATCAAATTCATGAAAAAAAAAGTGGCCATCTTCACCTACTAATTTTGATTAATTAATTTAAAAAAAACGGCCCACCACCAAATGTTGTAATTAGGCTACCAATAATCTGCGGACATTGGCGGTTAAATTAAGACCTCGTTGAACGAAATCGGTTTAGAAATACGAGCTTTATTAAAAAACACGTAAGTCAATGGAAGTGTGAGCATATATCTCGGTCAATCCCAGCGTTCGATGTTCATCGTAGCCTAATGAATGACCACTAAATGTTGTAATTGAACTACCAATGATCTGCAGACATTGTCGCTTCGGTTACGACCTCGTTGAACGAAATCGGTTAAGAAATATGAGTTTTATTTAAAAAAACACGTAAGTCAATGGACGTGTGAGCATATATTTCGATCAATCCCAGCGTTCTTTGTTCGTCGTAGCGTAATGAATGACCACCAAATGTTGTAATTAGACTACCAATGATCTGCAGACATTGACGCTTCGATTAAGACCTCGTTGAACGAAATCGGTTTAGAAATGTGAGTTTTATCCAAGAGAATATATGTCAATAGACCTGCGTGCGTATACATTGACCGATCCCAAAGTTCAACTACTCGTCGTTACTCGTCGTAACGCAGCAGAAATAAGATTATGGATATCTCATAATCTAATTAATGCCTAACAATAGTTATTAAACCGTCCTGCTTTGATAACGACCCTGTGGAGCGTTGTCGGTTAAGAATTATGCGTTTTATGAAACACCGTTCATATTACCGCGGTACTCATCTGTCAGCCAATCACAGCGTTCGATGCTCTTTTGTAATGCTCGGGTACGTTTAAGGACATCTAATATGCTAATTAATAACCACCAAATGTTAAGATAAGGCTACCAATGATCAGGGAACGTTTCTGCATCGATTAAGACCTCTCAAAGCAAAATCGGTCTAGAATTATGTGTTTTACCGGCCATAAACATTTGCCCATATCCTTGCTTCCGGTTCTGTCGAATGGAAATTAGTTTTTTAAATTTTTCTCGAGAACTAGTGACCACCAAATGTTCTAATTATGATATTCTTGACCACCAAACGATTATACATCGATTGGACATATAAAGAAATCAAATTCGTGAAAAAAAAAAAATTAGCCATCTTCACCTACTAATTTTGATTAATTAATTAAAAAAGAACGGTTCACCACCAAATGTTGTAATTAGGCTACCAATAATCTGCGGTCATTGGCGGTTAAATTAAAACCTCGTTGAACGAAATCGGTTTAGAAATACGAGCTTTATTCAAAAACACGTAAGTCAATGGAAGTGTGAGCATATATCTCGGTCAATCCCAGCGTTCTTTGTTCGTCGTAGCGTAATGAATGACCATCAAATGTTGTAATTAGACTACCAATGATCTGCAGACATTGACGCTTCGATTAAGACCTCGTTGAACGAAATCGGTTTAGAAATGTGAGTTTTAACCAAGAGAATATATGTCAATAGACCTGCGTGCGTATACATTGACCGACCCCAAAGTTCAACTACTCGTCGTTACTCGTCGTAACGCAGCAGAAATAAGATTATGGATATCTCATAATCTAATTAATGACTAACAATAGTTATTAAACCGGGTGGCGCTGCGCGCACTATACGCTACGCACCTTGGCTGCATCGCAAAATAACAGCAAATATCTTGTAACATCTGAGTTTTAATTAAGTTTGGTGATTCGAATCTCTAAGCCAAAGACATTTAGCACACACACAAGAGTTATTCACGAGGTACATTCAAAATATCGACGAAGCCAAGTAATTTTCATCGAGCCGAGGAAAGTGAGGTTAGCCTCGCCGAAACTCAACATGGTGGGCAAGGATTCTACACGCCAAGCGGCAGCAAATAAGGCAGGAGGAAAGATCACTGATCATATGCAGAGAAAAAGTCCGCAAAACGACAAATCAAAAACGAACAACAACAAGAAAGATATAAATGCGAATTCTCCGGTGAACACAGCTCATGATACAACGGCAGCAGACACAAAGGGTCTCGAGGAGATCATGCGATTGCTACGAAACCTAACCTCAGATGTGCAGGAAATAAAACGAGACTATAATGGTATCAAGGAATCTATGGACAGATCCATTATGGCAAGCGAAGAATGCCAAGCGAAAATGTTGCAACTGGAGGCTGAGAATGATTTGTTGAAAGAGAGAATTTCAAAACTAGAAAGGAAAAGCGAGGTACGTGAACGCGAAGAGAAAAGAAATAGTGTCATCATTCGAGGCTTGGAAGTTCAAGAGAGTGACGTGCAGACAGCGGTAAAAGACCTGCTTGCTACAGAATTGCAAATTTCTGGTGATATTAAGGAAATCAAACCCTTTGTAAAAGCTGGAAAAGTCAACTTCATAATAGTCAAGTTCGAGAGTGGTGAGGTGAAAAAGAAGCTGATGATCAACAAAAAAAAGCTAGCTGGATCATCAATATCAATTAATCACGATATGACGCTGGCAGAAAGAGAGGTTCAGAGAAAGATTCTGAAAATTGCTAGAGAAAAGGAAGACCAAGGAGCAAATGTGAAAATCGGCTACAGGAAGCTCTGGATAAACGAAAATCTGTATATCTGGAAAGAAGGCACAGGCTTAGTGGAGAAGTTTCGGAGAGAGAGTGGAACGCACACCCAATCCACACAGGTGTCCAGAATATCGCAGCAGTATTGGGAACGACGTCCTAGACAGCACGAAACCCAAGAACAATGAAGACAAGGATTCAACAGAGACGATGAACATCATAGGCTCACCCACTGCTTACTCACCAATTTGCGATACATTGCTTAATACAAAATCCTTAACAGTACATGAAGCCATAGATTACCCTAGCCAGGACGAGACTACAGACATTTCAGGTATCAAAAGTAATTTGCCAAAAGAAAATGTAAAAGTTTCCACAAATCATAGATCAAGTCTAGCATTTAAAGACCAAATAACGAGCACGAATATACTATTTTGGAACGTCCATGGGCTGAAAACTTTCTTAGAAAATATTGTAACAAGTAATAATGCAGTGTCGAAGGAGGCAGCTTTAATTTGCGTTAGTGAAACGTGGTTCATGGGTGAAAGATTAAGTTTACCAAAGCACTTAGAGAATTACGAAACAATAATAAGTAAAGCATCAAAAGACTATATGAGAGGCAGAGCAAGCGGCGGCCTAGGGATTCTGGTAAATAAACAAAGAATCTCAAAATACTCTATATTAGATATCAGTGATATGTGGATATCAGGTGAATTTCATGTAGCGGAAGAAAGGTTCATACTAGTTAGCGTATATCTGCGAAATAACTTTTATAAGGATAGACTAAAGTTCCTAAGCGACTATCTCTTTGAACTATTGGAAAAGTTTCAATTACCACTGATAGTAGGAGGTGATTTTAATGCCAGGATTGGAGTTCGCAACCAACTTGATACATTTCAGATGGAGGGCATGCAATTTATGGGGGCTAGGCAGTCCCGCGATGCAGAGATTAATAATAATGGCCGAGATTTGCTTGAATGCTTTGAAGAACTAGGGCTAATAACGGTAAACGGAAGGTCGCGATCGGATAGTGCGGGCGAATTTACATACTGGGGAAATGGTAATACAATAATAGACTTTGTATGGACCAATATGCTGGAACTTGAAATCAGTAGTGATTTTTTTGTGATTAACGAAGGCACCTCAGACCACTTACCGATTCAGTTACAAATAAAATACTGCAATTCATTAATTGAACAAGCCGCGGAAAGAGATACCTTGCCTCCCCCGAAATTGAAATGGAAACAAGATGCACAAGATGATTATACAAGTGCCATGACTGTCGCCTTGCCGCAAACACGGAATGACGATTCAGTAGATTCTCTTAATAGCACCATTGTAGACTCAATTTGGACGGTTGCAGGAAATTTAGGCATGGTACATAAGCCCAAGAAAATATGCAAGCCAAATAAGCCGTGGTTTGACCATGATTGTCATGAGGCTAGGAAAGCAATGAATAGCTATTATCGTCGCTGGGTAAGAAACAAGAAAATTGAAGATTCCGAGGTGATTAAAAATGATTTTATAGATGCACGGAAAGAATACGTAAAACTTATCGATTCGAAAAAAAGTAACTATTTGCTAACAGTCCAAAAGGCGCTCTCTAATGTCAAGGACTCTGAGTCATTTTGGAAAACTTATAAAAAACTTAAAAAGAAAGCATTTACCCGTTGTATAATTCCCATAGCAGAATGGCAAGAATTTTATAATCTACTTTTACCTCCGCGAGATCCCAACCCTAGAGTTTTTCTGGAGCTTAACAATCCAATAATGGATAGAGAAATCACAATTGACGAAATTAGAAATGCAATAAGGTGGGCTAAGCCAAATAAATCTCCGGGTCCGGACGGAGTTACTTATGAGCTACTCAAGGCTCTTCCGAGTGACTGGATTAAGTATATCGCGGTACTATTTAATCGCGTACTATCCACTGGATTGATTCCGTCGGATTGGAGTAAATCCGAAATTATACTTTTTTATAAAAATAAAGGAGATAAGTGCGACCCGCTTAATTACAGGGGTATTGCTCTTGCAAACACGCTCGCCAAATTGTTCACTGGGGTAATCTCGAGACGATTAAATACATGGATTGAGATGTACGGTATCCTGCCAGAAGCGCAATCAGGATTTAGGAGCCGGCGCTCATGCGATGACAATATATTTACGCTGACTGCGAAAATAGGACTAGCTCTAGCGAAACCAGGAGGGAAGCTTTTTGCGGCTTTCATTGATTTTAGACGAGCATTTGATTCAGTGAGCCATGGAATTCTCTGGGATAAATTATACGCTACGGGAGTTAGTACAAAAATTATCAAGGTGCTCCAAAATCTTTACAGGTCAGCGACGTTTAAAGTTAAGCTGGATGCGAATCATAAGACCGAAGAGATAAGCGCAACGCAGGGTGTCCTACAGGGGGACCCCGCGAGCCCAACCTTATTTTCATTGCTACTCGCGGATATAGATAGGTATTTTATTGAACATGGCCATGAAAACATTAATGAAAAAATCAAACTATTATTGTTTGCTGATGACCTTATCCTTATTGCAGACGACGTCTTGGAATTCCAAAGAAAGCTAGATACCCTAAAGTCCTATTGCGACGTTAATAAACTCGAAGTAAATATAGGAAAAACAAAAGTCATGATATTTCAAAAGGCAGGGCGGAAAAAGAAAATAAGGCCATTAAAGTATAATGGCACACCTCTCGAAGTGGTAAAGAAATATATGTATCTGGGAGTTCCTTTTACAAGTTCAGGCCTATTTAATGTAGCAGCAGAACACTATAAGACTAGAGCAATGATGGCCTTAGGTACCATATGGGGCCCTATGGTGATCGCTAAAGTCAATAATTGGGAAGCGCGAGTTAAAATGCTTAATACCGTTGTAACCTCCACACTTTTATACGCATCTCATATATGGGGAATACGCCACTACAATGATATAGGCAAAGTACAACTCCACTTTTATAAAAAAACTACTTGCCGTACCAACAAGCACTCCGGGTTATATGATCAGACTGGAAACGGGCTCCACGACCATAACAGTACAACTAGTAAAAAGGGCCATAAACTTTCTATTAAAAATTCTAGAAATGAGACCGATGCGTGTTCCTCGAATTTGTTTGGACCGGCTAGTGGCATTGGATCTCTTGGACACGAACGTTGAAAAGTATAACTGGTTCTCTAGTCTGCGCGAACTGTCAGATAGGATTGGGTTCTCGTCGATTCTTGTAAACATGACGTACGCATCAGTCTCAAATCAAACTAAACCATTGTTGGACCACATAGCACAGAAAAGATTTCAATCAGATGCAGTACGAGCGTTACTCTCGACTTATAATCCGGCCTATAAACATATAAAACAGTTAAATGAACTACAATGCGAAAAGTACCTAACTACAGACATTCCTCTCCCATTTATTAGACTAGTAGCGCAATGCCGCCTCGAAGCCCTAGCGGATCCGAGCAACCGTCATTTTGTGGTTGCTTTACGGTCACATACAAGTAACCGTCATTATGAGGTTCATTTCCAGTTGTTTTACCGTAAAACAACTGTAATGTAACCGACAAAGCGACCGTTATTTTGGAACAAAAAAGAACCCGATTGCAACTGCAAAGCGACCAATGTTTTAACCAAAATCAAACTTTAAAGTAACGCAGAAGTAACCGACAGTTTGTTAAAAGTTGTTTTTCGATTATTTGAAAGATCTTCATATAACCGAATAGTAACCCGAAACGGAACATTGAGTTCATTACGGGTCACTTTACGGTTCACTTTACGGTTACCCGCCGGTCACTAGGTTCCTTCTCGGTTATTCTGGAGTGATTTTTTGTTCCATAACGACCGGTCACTCTTCGGTTATTTTGCGGTTCTTCAGATCCGCTAGGGAATGCTCTAATTAGGCCACCAATGACCACCAATCGACCACCAATCGATTCCGATAATTTAGAATCAGATTAATTAAAATCATCGGCTAACTTCACGGAGGTGAGTTCGACTACACACGAAGGGTCTACTCTTCGAATGTGTCAAACCTCTCGGGCGTACCAACCCTTTAATATCGGAGAAGATAAAAGATTCTTTTCTGTAGCTCCATGAAGTTGGCTGACCAACTTTAACTTTTTTAACTTTTTCTTTTTTATATCATTTGATAATCGTTAGATATTGATTGATAGTCTAATATCAATGTTTGATAGTCGAAAGTTTTTTTTTTAAATAAAAATCAAAATATACCCTGAAGATAGCGGAATTTTTTTTATTTTTCTACCGAATCTAATTTTTGTTAGTCCCATCGATGCGGGATCGTTTGATAGTACGGAATTAGTTTTAAAATTATTTGATAGTCCACTTTTCGACCGAAAATATGAATAAAAACTGTAAAGTGTAATCAGCGGGTTACATTACCGCGTCATGTGGTCACATTATCAGCAATGGAGCGGTAATATAACCGCCTGTTTTAATTTTTCACCAAAATCAATTAAATTTGCATCCAATCGATGCGGAATCGTTTGATAGTTAACAATTAACAGATAATATGGATTGATAGTCCACGGTGTGTAAAAAAAAATGAAAAACGCTTTATAAGGCACGGTCACCTGGGAACATAACCTAAAATATCAGGTTTTGCGCTAAAATTTATTTAATGCACTCGAAATCAATGCGGAATCGTTTGATAGTTGATAATTATCGTATGATACCGTTTGATAGTTCATAGTTCGTCATCAAAAGAATTTAGAAAACTTTATGCGCTTCATAGAGCCCCGCCAGATCGCAGCATAACCTGAAATCGATTAAACGTATACGCAATCAATGCGAAATCGATTGATAGTTGACAATTATCGTATGATAACGTTTGATAGTCCACGGTTTGTCATAAACAGCATTTAAAAAACAGTATGCGCTTCATGGGGCACGGTTACCTGGGAACATAACCTAAAATATCATGTTTCGCGCTAAAATTAATTCAATGCACACGTAATCAATGCGGAATCGTTTGATAGTTGATAATTATCGTATGATACCGTTTGATAGTTCATAGTTCGTCATCAAAAGAATTTAGAAAACTTTATGCGCTTCATAGAGCCCGTCCAGATCGCAGCGTAACCTGAAATCGATCAAACCCCACATAGCACATAATATTGCCTGAATATTGCAGGAATATTTCGAATATTTCATTGCACAGATATATTTCCATAAGCTTCCAGTCGAATATTCACAAATATTTAATTGCAATATTGTCAACTTAACGTTCAGAAATATTGTTGGAGGCAAAACAATTGCCAAGCATTTTTTAAATGTTTCTGAACATTACCTATGAATCCCATTCCTTCAATAATATTTCACAAAGTTTCGAATAAAAGATTCCAGATTAGATTTTGCAAATTGTACAATGGATTTTTTTTTGCAGCATACCAATACATTTCAAATGGATATTTTTAAACTAGTTTAAAAAGTTGAATTTGAAATGATCTGCATTTCGCAATAAAAAGAAACTCACCTCGTTCTCTTGAGTATCATTCTTGCGGAAATTGGAAGCTTCATTAGAATATATCGGAAAACGCGGCATGGTATGAATCGATTTTTTTGTTGTTCTATCTTTATTTTTTAATTCATCAGTCTTGGTCGACAGAGCACATGGGCGATAAAACTATAACGTTTGTACAAGTAGTCGATGGTCTAGTGGTTAGTGCGATAGACGTTAGGTCGTTAAATAGGTTTGATTGATACACTGAGAGAAAAATCTGGTAATTAAAAAAAATATATAGTTAGACCGACGATAATCTAACTATAAACTGTAATTCCCAGGTGGAACGTCTCTATTTCATGGATATAGCAAATAAGATTACCAGGAGTAACAGTCCGTCCAGTCAAGATCAGACAGACAAATCGTCGCGTGAAGGCAATATTAATTTCTTTTTTAACTTGGCGTCGAGTCGCTACCGCGACTCTTAATAGTAGCAATCATCAAAATGATAATAGTTTCAAAAACTATTCTAATCGTTTCAAATATGCCGTTTCGTTGTATATACGATTTCAACGTTTGTTTCTAATAACCTTGCAAGTATCGTTTATTGAACCACATTATCATCGCTTCGACCATAAAACATGCAAGCCTTCCTATATTCGTTTTATCATATGAAATCGTTAAATCAACGATATGCTTTTCTCTCAGTGTAGGTAGATTTAAGTCTTTGAAGCGCAAATTTATGTTTCTTCTAACCGCATTCACCTCTGGAACAAATGTAGTTAATGAAACTTTAATATTGTTATATATTTTTGAAGCGGGATCGCTTTTTAAAATTATTTGTCGTTAATGCGACGTGGGCTACGTAGGTGAGGTTGTGAGTTCGAATTTTGGATGGGATATATATATTTTTTTCCAATAAATAGGATTATTATCGAGGACGTCCAATAGTGCTGCTGAAATACTCTCAATCAAAAAATCATATTCAAAACGGTAGTTTCTTACGAATTAGTCTTGGCGGAAAATGTAATATTCACACAATATTGCTCTGTAATATTATTGAAATATTATATTAGCCACGTTTTGAGCGGACATTGCAAGATTGCTGCAATATTTTAGAAATGTTTCAAACATCTTTCACAATATTTTCGCAATATTGCATTATTGCAAAGGAAAATTTTGAGAATGTTTCAGAAATATTCCAGTGCTATGTGGGACGTATACGCAATTAATGCGGAATCGATAGACAGTTGACAATTATCGTATGGTACCGTTTAATAGTTCACGGTTTGTCATAAGAAGCATTTAAAAAACTGTATGCGCTTCATAGGGCACGGTTACCTGGCAACATAACCTAAAATCGATGTTTTGCGCTAAAATTAATTCAATGCACACGCAATCAATGCGGAATCGTTTGATAGTTGATAATTATCGTATGATACCGTTTGATAGTTCATAGTTCGTCATCAAAAGAATTTGGAAAACTTTACGAGCTTCATAGAGCCTGGCCAAATCGCAGCATATCCAGAAATCGATTAAACGTATACGCAATCAATGCGGAATCGTTTGATAGTTGACAATTATCATATGATACCCTAGCAGATCGAACAACCCAAAAAAAACCGTATTTCCAACCCGGTCGAATTGAGCCACAAATCCAACCGATAATTCTTGTCAATCCAACCGAAAAACCAACCGTGCTTGCAAAAGCTCGCAGCTTGCGATTAGGTTGGTCCTCGGGTAGTTGAGACACAAGTCCAACCGGAATACCAACCGTCGCAAGAAGCATCGCTCGGTTGGTCTCAGGGTTGTGCAAGGTTTTGCCAACCCGAAAAACCTGCGCAAAAAGCAGCTACCGGTTGTTCCCTGGGTTTGCACAACCCAGGTCCAACCGGATTTGTTAGCAGTTCAAGCCACACTTAGAATTCACGGTCCTGAAATTCATCGTGCCATGATTTCTTTCAGTAATCGTGGGTAAAATCACGATCCTGCTGGGAATTTTCTTGTACCCTAGCGTATATGCTACGCTACGGTATAAACAACAGTAAAAACGACCCACGTCGATAAATGGGTGAACGACGTTTTACGATAGCTTGTACTTATACATGGAACGACGAACAATCACTTGCGAGAAACGTTTCGGGTCATTCGCCATCTAGCGGAGCTAAGCCGGGTTTCCGCGTGAGAAAAGGAAGGGGGTCCACCTCTTCACCATCGCCGACGCACGTGCACCCGAAATTAGACCGCTAGATGGCGAATGAGCCAAAAAGTTTCTCGCAAGTGATTGTTTGCCGTTCCATGTATAAGTACAGGCTATCGTAAATCACCTTACGCCCATATACCGACGTGGATCATTTTTATTGTCGGTTATACCCTAGCCTACAACATACGTTAGGGTATAGAAACACTCCCAGCAGGACCGTGATTTCGACAATGATAATTAAAAGATATCACGCCACGACGAATTTCAGGACCGCGAATTCTAAGTGTGGCTTGAACTGCTAGAATACCAGGTTAGACCTGGGTTTGCACAACCCAGAGACCAACCAGTCGATGCTACTTGTCACAATTGCAATTCGGTGGTCGGTGGTGGTTGCGACAGTTGGAATTCCGGTTGGACCTGAGTTTTCACAACCCAGAGACCAACCGGTCGCTGCTTCTTGCGCCGGTTGGTATTCTGGTTGGCAAAACCCTGCACAACCCTAAGACAAACCGAGTGATGCTTCTTGCGACGGTTGGAATTCCGGTTGGACTTGAGTCTCAACAACCCGTGGACCAACCTATTCACAAGCTGCGAGCTTTTGAAAGCTCGGTTGGTTTTTCGGTTGGATTGACAAGAATTATCGGTTGGTTTTGTGGCTCATTCCGACCGGGTTAGAAACACGGTTTTTTTTGGGTTTTCGCGGTTGTTTTCACGGTTGTTAGATCTGCTAGGGTACCGTTTGATAGTCCACGGTTTGTCATTTAAAAAAAGTATAAAACTGTATGCGCTTCATAGAGGCCGTCCAGCTTGCAGCACATAACCTGAAATAGATTAAACGTATACGCAATCAATGCAGAATCATTTGATAGTTGACGATTATCGTGTAATACCGTTGGATAGTCCACGGTGTTTCATAAACAGCATTACAAAAACTGTATACGCTTCATAGGCACGATCAACTGGCAACAAAACCGGAAATTGATGTTTTTCGCCAAAATCAAGTTAATACAGTATGATTCTAAACCACTAACACATTTGACATTTTTTGTCGAAAGTACAAATGAAATCATCACAGACATCATCAAAAACTACAGATTCGTTGAGTATAAGAAAAAAAGACAATGAAAAAACGAAAAAAAAAATCGTAAGTTCAGTGCTGCCTCATACATTCATAAAAATAATTATAAATAATATATATATTTTGTACAGAGAATATAAGGTTATCATAACGCAAGGAAACTAATAAACTAAACTATGCATTTGTCATCAGCACTTAAACCACGAATTTTTTTTTCCTGTTTATAACTATTACACACTTGGTAATAACAGATTTAGGTACACGAACGACTTGCGATAAACGATTATCTGCAAACGTTTTGCGTATTAATTATAATTATTTTTATGAATGTATGAGGCAACACTGAATTTACGATTTTTTTAATCGTTTTCACATTGTCTTTTTTTTCTAATACTCAACGAATCTGTAGTTTTTGATGATATCTGTGATGATTTCATTTGTACTTTCGACAAAAAATGTCAAATGTGTTAGTGGTTTAGAATCATACTGTATTAAATTCATTTTGACGAGAAACATCAATTTCCGGTTATGTTGCCAGTTGACCGTGCCCTATGAAGCGCACACAGTTTTTTTAATGCTGTTTATGAAAAACCGTGGACTATCAAACAGTATTACACGATAGTCGTCAACTATGAAACGATTCCGCATTGATTGCGTATACGTTTAATCGATTTCAGGTTATGCTGCGATCTGGCCGAGCTCTATGAAGCGCATAAAGTTTTCTAAATTCTTTTGATGACGATCTATGAACAATCAAACGTTATCATACGATAATTATCAACTATCAAACGATTCCGCATTAATTGCGTGTGCATTGAATTATTGAAATCGATGTTTTGCGCTAAAGCGCAAAACATCGATTTCGGTTTATGTTGCCAGGTGACCGTGCTTTATAAAGCGCTTTTTCATATTTTTTTCACACACCGTAGACTATCAATCGATATTATCTGTTAATTGTTAACTATCAAACGATTCCGCATCGATTGGATGCAAATTTAATTGATTTTGGTGAAAAATTAAAACAGGCGGTTATATTACCGTTCCATTTCTGGTAATGGGACCACGTGACTCCGTAATGTAACCCGCTGATTACACTTTACAGTTTTTTTTTATATTTTCGGTCGAAAAGTGGACTGTCAAATAATTTTAAAACTAATTCCGAACTATCAAACGATTCCGCATCGATAGGACTAACAAAAAGTAGATTCGGTGGAAAAATTAAAAAAATTCCGCTATCTTCAGGGTATATTTTTATTTTTATTAAAAAAAAAAACTTTCGGCTATCAAACATTGATATTAGACTATCAATCAATATCTAACGATTATCAAATGATATAAAAAAGAAAAAGTTAAAAAAGTTAAAGTTGGTCAGCCAACTTCATGGAGCTAGTACCATCCGTGTCCATTTCGATCGACGTACATGACGATCCAGTGACTTCCCGGCTGTTTGTGTCCATCTGTATTAGCTACAATAGCCATCGGTTTCGCCCAAGCTCTCGGAATGCGATCGGCATGGTATACACCGATAGTATGATTCTTTATGCTCTGAAGGGCCTGCAGTATTTGCAGACTATTCATAACAAGGAGCACTAGGAGTGTCGTCGTCGTCGGCGTCGTCGCTTTCTTTGCGTGGTTGTAATCCTATGTACCAAGTAGTGATGGTCCTATACTCCCACAATGAATTTACACGATCACTATGGCAAAGCCACGTCTTCATTCTTACGGCGCAATTTAGAGCACACCTATATGAGCGGTTTTTACACAATAAACTATGATGAATACACAGAGTGCTACACGCTGGTAGATGACGAAATGAGGGATCCGTTGCGTCTTCCTCTAGATTTATAATGACGCACCCTATTAATTGCGTTAAATAAGCGGCTTTATCAGTGCCTCTTGTGAATATTCGATCAGCCTCTACGGCAATTTTCTTCAAAAGACTCTCGACAGCTCGTAACGACGTTTCACCGCTGGTCCACTCTATGCCGTGATGATTATCAATCAACCATGTGTTTTGTCTCTTTACACTGGGTGGTAAACTCTTATAAGCATGGGGTGGTGACACTACCCAATGCGCACTATAGTCTGAGTTAACGGCAATGATTGCAACTTCTTTTGGAATAAACTCATTAGACCTATCCTTCAGGCCTTGTATATCAATCACAATATTCATGATGAGCTGTGCGATCGTAACACCTCAAAGTATGAACGTAGACTGGCCGGTCAAGTTAGCTTACGCTGCAAATATATATCAGGCATAATCTAACCGCTATAGTCTACAATTACCTGCCTCAAAGAGTCAATCTCCAACACATTGTCATATTCTGCATACACGATACAGTTAATTGTTGAAGTTAACGCTTGGGCGAAGCGCACTTCTATTCTCACACTACCATGTCTTACTAAATTCCAATGACTGTTGCTGTTTGCCGAGAGATCGGGCGTGAGATGAAACGCAAAGAGACAATAACCGTTAGGATAATTGGAGCGTGCAATACAATTACCTTGATTGAGAAAGTGGATACCTGTGCCGAAGAACAGTGTATGGAAGGCATCAACGTAATTGTAACTAGTAAAGTCTGGCTGTAAGGGCTTTGATGGTACCTGAACTCCGCCAGCATACAAAGAAAGATAATTAATGCCGTAATTTTGAAAGTTAAAGGGATTTAATGAGCGATCACCATTAAACGCTTTATTATCGACGAACCCTAGAATTATCCTCTTAGGCAGCTGTCCTAGTATGACATTATCTAAAGTATCACCATGTACACCTGCATGCAATGATAGAGCCTTAACCTCTACACGCGTCAAGGAATATTTTCCTGTCGATTTAGACAGAGCTCTAGCATGAGCTAGAAGCATACCAGGAGCTATTTTAGTACGACGTACAAGGACTGATGCTTCGGTAACGCGAATACTCCAATCTTTTGACCCGCTCATAAGACAAAAAGCGTCACTGCAACGCCGTTTAACAAAAATCTCTCCTGATTCAAAATATCACAATGTAGGTGTCCTAGAAGATCAACAGACTTTTTGTTTCCGCCTAGAAATAGCCGACGATTAGTCAGACCTACATTAGCATCATCAACATCGTTCATTTTTCCAGCCATATCGCTATACCATAATACGCTCGTTAGATGAGAATCCTTAGCACCACGGCCATAATTTAAAAGTGTCTCAATATACGCTCTGTAGGCATATGCATTATTTGGCGGAGACACAAGTTTCTGATTCAAAAATACGTCAATTTGGTTGAACATTGAATGCATTAGATTGTTCACAGGGCCTACTTTAATAGAAGGATCAGGTTTCTCGCTCGTAGATTGTATTTGGACACGCATACTTAGCATGGTATGCGCAAGATCAATGTACTCCTCACCCTGACCGGGGACCACAAACTCTATGGGTGAATCATCGGTGAGCGAGGAGATCGGTTTATAGTGCACCCACTGACTTCCCTCAATTGTAGTTTGCGTTGGTGGTAGTGAAAACAGCTCCAGCTCTGACTTCAAACATTCACACGAGTGTGTGTGTAAAAATGCCATTTTCTCGAAATATAATACCTATGCAAAGATGTCGGATACAGTTCTTGGGGGTCTTCTTCTTCTTCTTTCTACTGTCGGTCTTTGTCGTTTTTCTTCTTCTTCTTCTTTACGGCACCAGTGCGTTTTCTCGATGATCGGGTCATCCTTCTTTTTCTCGTACCGATGCTACGCCTTCTATTACCACGAGCAGAATGAATCAAACGCCTCATTTTAGCTGCTTTATACCCCGAACCACTCATTAATGTACTTATTTTTTCCTCGGCTTTGCGTTTCAAATTTTGCCCCGATTCACGTAAACGAATTTTAAAGGTTTCGCGTGGCTGTACGCCATTATCCATTATATCGGTGGCTATATTAATTCCCGATCTGAGCGCTTCGTTACCAACAGCGCGAGCCCCCTGCTTGAGCAGAGGTATGATGCTCCGGAATAGACCTCCGAGGAAACTACCAATACCGTGACCTCGTTGATTTGGTGAGCCTATGTATACGTGACTTATACCGCCGTAGCCTGTTCGTCCACCACCGTCGCCGCCCATCTGTATGTCAAAGTAGCTCTCGTAATCCATTTAGAGGTACTTTTTGGTTAATCGAGACGCTTGAAATGTAGTGTCACCGTCAGCGTCCCACACTCGAATGGTATTGGTGCGCCAAACTCATCTCTTATATCGATAGTTATCGTTTGAAAGCTAGTACGTAAAAGAAGCACATATCGAGGGGCTGAGAAACTCTTGATTTTCATAGATCCGTAATTGTAAGTATCAGAGACTGTCGATGGCACAACACGTAGCAAAGGCGTATGTACATCTCCGGTAATATATGATTCGCAGATATCAGTATAAACGAACAACATACCGGGGATACCGTTGATTAAATTAGCTGGATATGCTGTAGTGTGCTTAGATTCTTCTTGGAGTGTTAGATCTCCAAGGTGATTAAAGCCCAAAATCTTATTCAGCAACGGAGAGAAATAAAAAGAGTGTTCAAGGTTTTTACATGCCGCGCAGATGCGCATTACCGTCACGTATCCATTACGGCCACAGGTAAATTTTAAATGATCTGCTATGCATGATATTTCATTAATTGTCTCGATTAACGAATCCATGCTACGATATACGCCCCACGTAGCACCGAAATATTTCTAAAACATTCTCGAAATATTCCTTTGCAATGATGCAATATTGCGAAAATATTGTGACAGATGTTTAAAACATTTCTAAAATATTGTAGAAATCTTGCAATGTCCGCTCAAAACGTTGCAAATATAATATTTCAATAATATTACAGAGCAATATTGTGTTAATATTACATTTTTTGCCCAAGGCTAATTCGTAAGAAATTCTACCGTTTTTAATATAATTTTTGGATTGCGAGTTTTTAAGCAGTACCATTGGATGTCCTCGATAATAATATTATTTATTGAAAAAAAAAAAAAAAAAAAAATCCCGTCCAGGAATCGAACTCACAACCTCACCTATGTAGTACATCCACGTCGAATTAACGATGGGTAATTTTAAAAAGCGATCCTGTTTCAAAAATATATAACAATATTAGAGTTTCATTAACTAAATTTGTTCCAGAGGGGAATGCGGTTGAAAGAAACGTAAATTCTCGCTTCAAAGACTTACATCTACCTACCTATCAAACCTATTTAACGACTTAATGTCTATCACGCTAACCACTAGACTATCGATTACTTGTACAAACGTTATACTTTTATTGCCCATGTGTTCTGTCAACAAAGACTGATGAATTAAAAAATAAAGATTGAGCAACCTTTTAGAAGATTTCTGGTGCATAACAATATTGTAAAAAAAATCGATTCATACCGTGCCGCGTTTTCCAATCAATTCTAATGAGGCTTCCAATTTCTGTCAGAATTTGTCCCCATTTCCAAATAATTATATGACGACTTCCCGATTGAATTTCAGTTTTTTCAAATCGAATGATACTCAATTGAACGAGGCAAATTTCTTTTTATCAACAAATTCAACTTTTTAAAACTAGTTTAGAAATTTCCACTTGAAACGTATTGGAATGTTGCAAAAAAGTTTCATTGTAATATTTGCAAAATCTAATCTGGAACCTTTTATTCGAAACTTTGTGAAATATTGTTGAAGAAATTGGATTGTTCGTTTCACAGGTAATGTTCAGAAATATTTAAAAAATGATTGGCAATTGTTTTACCTTTAACAATATTTCTGAACTTTAAGTTGACAATATTGCAATTAAATATTTGTGAATATTCGATTGGAAGCTTATGGTAATATTCCTGTGTAATGAAATATTCGATATATTCCTGCAATATTTAGGCAATATTATGTGCTATGTGGGTCCCGATGGAACGCAAACGCGTTCTTCTTTAAAATCAATTGCTGATTTACTGTTGGGTGGTATAGCACTGGTGATGAAGTTCATGAAATTTTGATCGCCCTCATGTGGTATATGCAAGATCGTCATGGGTATGTGCATTTCAGCTAACGAAACGGCCCACCTGCCTTGCAAAAGACACGTTTTGCGATAAATGTGTTGTATAGCGGGTTGTCGTGTTATCAGGGTAATATTTCATACTAGTGTTACTAGGTAGAATTATGTAAAAATCGTCTTTCATCTTGATTTCTTAGTATTACCCCTCGTCTGGACGGGCACACGCACTCTCGATAACTCAGGTTCGTAAAAAATCCCGTCAATATCCTCGTTGTGAAGATCACGTAAGATACACTACAGGCGTACTAGCAGTCGATACACTATGTACTTTAAATAACTCGTCACTCCAACCGCTCTCGTAACCTTTTGCAAAGGCGGCTTTTGCTTTACTGATACGCACAACATCATCTACACCATATTTAGGAGTTCTACTATGATATGGTTTCTTGTAGCGCTGCAGTAAATTAGATCGTGCTTTTGCAGCTGTAGCATAAGTCACTGAGGCAGGAGCCATTTTTATACTACTATGGAGGGCGTGATTATAAGCCGAAACAATATTCTGCAAAACGTCTATGTAACGTTTTTCCCTCGTATGAGTGAAATAACGCCACATTCTTTCTTTCAGAGATCTGTTAAAACGCTCTACAACCGCTGCTTTTATATCAGGATTTCGCGCCGTACGAAATTGTATGTTTTTCTTCTTCAGAAGCGTCTGAAAGGCTGCACCTATAAATTCTTTATCCTTATCCGATTGTAGGTAAAGAGGTGATCTACCATTAGTAATTTTAGATCTTAGTATACGCTCAAAGGCCTTAGTTACCGATAGAGCTGTCTTATCAGTAAGAGGCTCGACCCATGCATATTTACTGAGAACATCTATGACAACAAGGAGATAAACATAACCATCATTGTAGGTCTTGATTGAGCGAAGATCTACGAGATCCGTTTCCCAAACGTCATCGATATTGCGGACATTGTAGAAGCGTCGAGGGAAACGATGTCTCACAGGTCTATGTTTTGTGTACGCGTCTTGAGACTCAAGCTACTGCACTGTTTTGTAATCGGTGATTTTTTTCTTACGACCCACGCGTAACAGTTTTTCAGATCCTGAAAATGAGGCCTCATGAGAGGGATCAAGGTACACTTTTTGTAATGTTTTCATTATTATAATTTAAGGTTAGCCCAAGTTAAACGTCTTTTTTTATTACAACCAGAACCACTTTGTACACTGCAACTGTCTTCACTACCGCTGTAGAATCTAGAATGGCTGCTTATATCACTTGGTACGTCGCTGCCGATGTTGCTGTTGCCCCGATTGTTGATTACAGTTGGATCTATCTGCAATGTCGAATTTGCTCTCGACTCCTGCCATAAGTCTTCGTTACCGATAAACTCACGAAGTGTTTGAATTGCTCTCAGGAACCGTGCAAATGCCTTACGACCTGTTGGTTTGGGCAGCTTTCTTGATCGCATGGCATCGTTCATGAGATCCACAATGTTTGAATCCTTGATAGGTTTACCACTAACCGAAACAACACCTGATGAATCCCAAGAAAAATTGGAAGATGATGCCGCATGCAGCCGACGTAGTAGAAGCTTGGCTTTGTTCCGAAATTTCGCCGGAACACTCTCAATGATAACAGAGTCATTCAGCCCCATCGGCTGATCTCTTTTATCGTTATCCTGAGCCGATGGTTCTGTCTTCTCCACAAGAGCAAGGTGCTGCTGTGCTCGTTCGTTATCAATAAAATGAAGGTAGCATTGTAGAACAGTCAGGTATGCCGTCCACTTTTCTCGCTCATTCTTGTAGACATTAGAATTCAAAATTTCTTTCATTTCACTATCTAGTCTAGCTAAGACAGAAACAACAGGATGTTCAAGTAGTGTTTGTGCTTCAGTAGCATGAGAAAACGGTTGTCGCTGATTTTGATGTTGCAATAGACTCTCCTCGGGGACGAGCACCATTTTCTTGGCGTACTCCATTATCCACGGCCTCCGATTAGCGTTGATACCAACGTCCTTTAATATATATCCTTTAATACTTTAGAGCTAGTAAGAGCGGCAAGAAACCGCCGGTCTGAACAACGAATCGCTTCTTAATCTTCCAGCAGCCTTTTTTCGCAGCCAAACGTCGAATAGTAGGTGCGTGATGACGTAACTTTTTTCTTTGTTCAGTCTTTAGAGGTACATTCCCACAAAGAACGTTTAAAGCACACGCACAAATGCACCTTATCATACGCACGTCGGCTTTCCGTAATACTGCTTCACGTTGCTCCTTGTTTAGATACTGAAGAGCATGCAATATTGCAATATGTTTCTTGCAAAGCGGTGATCGGTTACACTCCATTACAAATGCCGAACTGATAATTATATGACGGGCGTGCTACTTTTATCTTTTTTTCCGTGGTACGTACAAAAGATGATGTGTATCGTCTGGAAAAATGTTGGTTCGAAATCTACAATTATCAGGCGTTGATTGTTTTAAATCCAATAATAGGTAACCATGAGGTTTAGATGTGGCATCATGATAAGCCTCCTGTAAAAAGCGCGGATTTTCCGGGTATACCTGCCGCGCAAGATGCTGTATTTGAGCTCGGTCACGCGGATTTTTCAACACTACTATATAATTAGCGTTTAGCGAAATATCTCGTTGCCCGTGTCCCTGATGAAATAAATTTTGCGTTATAAATATAACACTCAGGTTTTTATGATGACTGCCTTTGGTGAAAAGATCGACAACATTATTATTTGATGCTTCACGCATCAGATCATCGATAATTATAAGCTTAGCACGTGGATCACCAGCATAATCTGACGCTTGTGGCAGACCTTCACGAAAATCTATCGACGTTCCGTATTCTGTATAAGCAGACTGCCACTCTGAATAATAAAAAGTAATTCTCTCGAACGGCTCGCTGCTCATAAGTGAGATATTCTTTAGAAACTGCTTTACAATAAATGTTTTACCACAGCCCGTAGGCCCGCAAATCATCGAGCTCCAGGGATGTTTCCACCGCGTGTCCATTTGAGCGAATGAATAAATATGCCTTGATGATACCTATAATAAAGATAATAAACGAGGGAAGAGGTGTGACGCATAACATTATTATTATTTTATTTAACGAAAATATTCTTTTACAATATCTTATATTTTTGTAGTTCATGTAAAATTAGCTGATGTAACCGTAAGGAAGCGAGCTGTATAGACCGTTGGGTCTTCGCTTAACACTCGAGGGCACGCACGACTTCGTTTCAGAACGTGTGACAACCTGATGAAACGCTGTCCGCCGAATCGCATTATAACGCAGTACAATAGGATCCTCTTGTTCACCTGTTATAAAGGAGCGTACTGATTTGTAATTTATGAGGGCACTGTTTGCAAAATTGTGTGTTATACCTTTTACCTTACAAACTTCGTTTTCCACGCCGTCCGGGGTAATTACTATAAAAGCATAAAATTTTGGACCGCCCGAAACGAACGATTTTATGTAACTACCCTCACCGTAAGAACTGAGCTCGTCTGTTAAATCCCCGAGAAGCTGTCCTGTCGGTGGCTCGTATTCTGTCGGGTCTTTCAGCGTAACGCAAATGACCGAATCAGTATCGCAATACAGAGCACGGCGGCCTAGCTGCTCGAGGTAGCTATAAAGCTTTAACCGCGACTGAGCTGTGGTGTACGCTGCTATCACGGCATTTGCTATACTAGACGGTACCACGGCCTCATCGGTTTTCGTATAATTTACATAAAGTATTTTATTATTTACAGGTAATATACCGGTAATTTCGTACTCGGGACTATTTAACAATTCCATGAGTTTTTTACGCGTTGACACTATCTCAGTCTGTGGTAGATTTTCCCTTTGTCCGAATTTTCCCCAAAAAGAGCTAAGGCATAATTTTGCTACAGATCGCAATCCAGGGTTTTTTGTTATATTCTCGCGATTAAGTTTTATACCCTCAGCACTCTCAAAAGATGCAATGTCGATCAAAAGCGATCTTTGGCCTGCTCATCCTCCAGGCAGTTTTCAGGCCAGCCGCTGGCCTCTTGCTTAATCGAAAGGAAAGTATTTATATAATCAACAAAAAGTCCACCCTCCCTGGTATCTCTATCATACTGTGTTATTTCATACTGCCAAATTTCATCCACACGTATTATTGTGTATTCACACGAAACGGCTTTTCGAAGCTCGTCGACCACCCATGTACCTTCAAACATACGCTCAGCCGCATTCTCGTGTGTGCATGCTCTTCTTTATTCATTATCTCACAACAGCTACGACGCAAGCTAAATAGTAAACGTTGATGCATTCGCACGGGTAACACAGGATGATGGAGATTTCGCGGCGCCAATACGGTACATTTAACAAGACCTTCAACACGCGCTAGGTCGGTATTATCAGCACCTGTCAACTGCACGCATTTATCCCCTACATATACACGCGGATGGCCCACAGGATATTTACCGTACTTGCATATATAAGGATACAGAGAGCAAACGTCAACATATCGTATGTGATCACCAGCCTTTACACCATAGAGTGTGACCATGTTTTCCGTACGACCCCCGAAAAAAGCGTCGCGTGGATTGAGAGGTTCTATGCTAGCTAGAGGGTGATCACGCACAAAAGCACTCATCTCGGGGTTCTCTTTTAGCATACGATCATATTCGCACTCCCATATTTCTGTCAGTACGTAGCCTCTAGTACGGATTCTATAAGACACAGCATTAGTTCTCTCAAGACGTTCGTTCATAGATATATCATCCTTATCACGCTTATAGTCTCTATCACCAATGAAACAGTCGGGGCAACCGTGCCAGTAGCAACCGTGAAAGTATAATACATGCGCCTCGTCGCCGGCACTTTCGTAATAACCATCTACCAATAGATTTTGAGGTAGTTTGAATTCGCGCGAACTTCCTGCGTGAATAATACGTTGTTCTAGAACTCGTTCCATCCACACGAGCCAGGAGACCGCTTTTTTCGATTGGTTGTGAGCCCACCGATAGCCTCCGTTTGGTAAACGCCGATCGTGTTACTTTTCAAAAAGTTTTTACGGAAAATGTCAAAACAAGCTGATGCTATTGTTGTGCTCTCACTGAATGGGCAAACCCTACCACTTTTCATGAACATGTCTCGAAAAACCATACACGCCTGTCTTAGTATTGTAATATCGTTCTTGCAGTAACTTACAATCTCTTTCGAAAAATCAAACACGTAATTGGCTGCTTTGAGGTCATTGTACCATGTGGAAAACCGTTCGCGCTCGGCACTGCGCATTGTATCAGGAGAGTAATAATCAATAGGAGGCAATTCTCCTATATAATTTTGATTTTCAGGTGTGTTGAACAGATGTGGGAAAGAGCCCTTAACAATTTCATCCTTTAGTCCAAATGCTTTAGGTAACGCGCTTAGAGGCATGTGAAAGTAGTGCAGACTGTCGAGAAACACTAGCCTGGCCACGCGCATGGTGATTATCTTTGTGCCGTTCATTATTAGAGCAGGAAGTTGTGTCTTTTTTCATCCACCAAATAGCGAAGAATGAACTGGGCATCGAAGCCGCCTGCATTGTGTGATATTAAAATAGTCTTCGAAAAGCCGCTGATCTCTTGCATACCGAGTTCCATCAATTTTTGTACAGGGTTATCTCTAAATATAAATTCATGCACACCGCAATGTTCACACGGTTCGTCTATAGAACGCTCGCCATAACATAGTGTGCAAACACGTTGAGCTACACAGAGATTAGGTTGATGTATATAGGTGTTAGGGTCTCCTCTCACAGACGAGCACTGTTGTGTTTCAAAATCGTAAAAAATAAATATATATTTTTTTGGAGGACCATCCACGCAAACCGGTGTCATAAAACACTGGTGATTATAAGGTTGATTGGAATTACACGTTTGGCAGAAGCCCACGCCACATATATGTTTCTTTTTCTCCATAGGCCATATAGAGCGAAAACAGCTGTGACAACGCTTAAGACGCTCACAAACCGTGCTTATTCTGTGGCGTCCGACCGCAGGCGGTCTGTGTTGTCTATAACAGGCCTCTCTGTAAAAATCGCGGTTACAAGCTACGCATCTGATTGTATCACCTGCGAGTGAGTCACACGATGGTGATTGAAAACAGCGCGGACATTTTTTCTGTAAACATCTATGATTCTCACGTCGGTATTGTGCATTACAGATAGCACAAAATTTTAAGCTTCCGACAGCACCTCTGAGACTTAGAATAGGTTGAAAGTGGTGCGAACGCTCGTAATATAGAATATACAGGGTGTGTTGAATTGATCCCGCAGTAGCTAGAACGGTCTGTGTACCGTCAAACAAAGGCACTTCGCGACGTCCAAGCGTGAGAAATTCAAAAACTACTATGGCTATACCATCTCTAGCCAGATAGGCCTGGTAGTGTTTAAGCTCGCGTATACCGCAACCATTTCTAGGTATCCTGATATTCGCGGCTCTTGTAAGTTCCTGTGCTGCCTCTCTTTGAAATGAGCCGTTAATTTGTCTGATACGTTGCCAATTAGCATGCAGTGATCCTGTGCGTATTTCACCCCTCTCAGCGTATGCGCGAGCTGCTACTAGCGAGCGCGGTAAACACAAATTATCGGTATTTCGGATCGTTAGAATAGATTTTTTTGCCACACCCTCGTGTGTTAAGCCTTTTCTACCTTGGCCCTCCATACCCTTAACAATACATGCTGTTATACTACAAGAATCGTCGATATTAAGAGAAGATGAGCCTTGAGTAACGCTAGTTATTAATTGCCATATGTCTTGAAATACATAGTCCTTGACGGGACGGAAGGAAAGCCATACGGGGCCGTGCACTAAGCTGCGTTAATAGATCCCTGAATGCTCCTTCAAGCCAGCTCATAACGCTAGTTCCGGCAGGTGGTTGGCGTATGCGCAGAGTCGTTTCGCGGCCCCGTAGCTTAAAACGCTTGATGTAGCGCGTGAACTCTTGAATAACCTCAAAGCGAACTCCGGGTGGCTGAATAGTACCATAAGACGCATAGTTCGCAGTACGGCGTGGCCTACCCATGCCCGTCTGTATTTCTGAAAACGAAAAAACATAAAATATTAGAAAAGAGTGGGAGGGGGGCTTCATAAAACTCATTAAAGTTAAGTAGCGTTAGTGTACCTCTTATTAAATTTGGTACATCTGCGAGGAATCTTCTTTTGTCCCGTACCCTGCCGCAAAATATTTCAACTTACACTCCATATTGTAACGGAACGGTATATCCCCAACGAGAAAGTCGTTGTTGACAAGACGCGCTACCGTAGACGATCGATCTAGGCACCACGTCAAGTCCGTTCAACGGTTCTGTGGCTCACGCCCACTCATTCAACTCGCGATCCTCGCGAGTAACCTGGAAATCTGGAAAGCTGGCAGTGGGGACGATCATATATAAGCTGGCCTCCTTTTGACTAAAGCTGATTCTCATTTCACATTTCTAATCAATCTCTCCAACTTGGAAGAACCCTCCTAATATTAATAATTCAGATTCTTGCTTGTCTCGAAACTGCTTCGACACTTGCAAGAATTCTTGAGCACAGCCCAGCTCGCCCGTTTGGCTCAATACTGCATTGACACAAACGGTTCCTTCCTTGAGCTCAGCCCAGCTCCCTTAGGCCTCAAAAACCTATCGTACCTACCACCTTTTCTATCTATTAATTTTAAGAATTACCTAGAATACCTGTACGGCTTGATACTGCATCAGCACGTACACTCCAAAACTCATTATCAAAACTACTTGGCCCGATACTGCATCGGCACATGTAGATCCAGCGATTCCTCATACTTATCTTGTTTAGAAAATTTACAATTACTTTAAATTCCTAGATTACCTGTACGGCTTGATAATGCATCAACACGTACATTCCAAAATACCTCTATTTAAACTACTTGGCCCGATACTGCATCGGCACATGTAGATCCTTCTATTCCTAGTACTTATATTTTTCAGAAAAATTACAATTACTTAAAATTCCTAAATTACCTGTACGGCTTGATACTGCATCAACACGTACATTCCAAAATACCTCTATTTAAACTACTTGGTCCGATACTGCATCGGCACATGTAGATCCGTCGCTTCCTATGCATTTCTCATCGAACTAACAACAAAATATATCCTTAAATTACCTGTACGGCTTGGTACTGCACCAACACGTATGCTCCAAAATACCTTACAAAAACTACTTGGCTTGATACTGCATCAACACTCGTAGATCCATCTTATTTCCTGGTCCATTTAACCTTTGATTGTAACGGCGTATTATTTCATATAATACGTTATTATAATCATCGAACTCACCGATTCTCGTCTAGCCCGGACTACGCTCCGAGCTAGAGGAAAAAAAAAGGTAAACACCCTATCCCGTATATGCGCGCTTGGCTTGGAACTGCTCCAATACTCGCCCGCGTCTCGCAATCACATGTTATCAATTATTATATCGGCTAATTAACGTTTACTTGTACCATTGAACTTTCGCGCAACCCTTTAAACCCAACGGGATACTTTTTATCGAGAATACTCAATTACTTCAATCCAATCCTGTCGCGTGTCAATCCTTTCAAACACTAACAGGATTACAACGGATTAAGTGTTTTTGTGTGTCTGCGATCCGGCGTCGAGATAATCCCTTCCGAGAATAATTTAAAGGGAAATATAATATCTGAAATTCGGAATATAAAATCAAACGTCTTATTCCGAGTTGCGAATCTAGTATCAACTTGCATGTAGTTTCATTATTTGAATATCCTTCTCTTTACACTCAGCGTAATTTATCTTGAGTACTTCCGATCACAATACTTCGCGTCTGATTTAGTTTCAAACGAATAGGCTATCTTCCGATGTTGAGAGCCCTTGAGCTTTTCTCTGAGGGAACGCTTTCTCATACTTTAACTTCCCTTTATTATTTTTGGTGGCGTGTCCAAAAGTGACAACACGCATTGTAAATTCCTTGCATATGACCATTGTGCTCCTCGTAGTGTTGTCAGCTCACTACGTGAACATTAGAGTCGTTATTTCTTTCTTTTTTGCTAACAATCGGGATTACCCGCATAAATTACTGTTTTTCAGTCAGTTCTACTATTTCTAAAATAAAACCGATGATGAGAACTTCTTTTTGTATAAATACGAAAACGAAATTCTGAGGTTTATTTCCATTTCAAAAAATCTTGTCGGGTCCAGTACACGAATTCTTCATTTTTTATACATTCAAAAAATCAACTCTCTTTTTCTGTATCTAAATAAATTAAAACAATACATTTAGATTTTTAACAAAATAACGTTTTGTTACAATATATACGAAAAGTAAGGGCTGTGACGAGGCGTTACAACGCGCTCGCACCAACGTGCTGGACCAAGACCGCTCGAGCGCCGTTGCTCGAGTCGTAGCATGGCGACAAAATCGTTCCTCGCAGATCAAGACTTGTACGGGTGACATGAATAGAAATTATAGCAAATAATGAGAATGTAGAGTAAATGCTATAGATTAGGGATGTAGGGAACGCGCAAAGTATTGCGAGAGCGCGAGCGCGCGTAGAGCGGATGGATAGAGGAAGAAAGACGACGGAGGATAGCGATGATCCAGTAGAGCAGTCGATCGCTTCGTCGAAACCCCCTCTCCGAAATAATAACGCGACGCTGAGTGAACAACGCGACACGGCGCGTGCCGAAAACCGTGTAATTTTCCGGCTCGTGATAGCACAGGAAAACGTGTGGGAGAAAGAACCGTGAAGGATACCGCCGAACGTATCTCGCGAAAGTGACGCGCCGAGCCGAAGAGCTCATCACTGTAAAATAGTGTGCGAGTGAAATAAGTCAATAAATACGCGTGTACGTGACGTTTGGTTAAGGAAAACCGTCCGTTGTTTGAGAACATTTATTCTGTCGTCGCGCCCCCGAACCACACTCCCTTTTCAGCTAGCCGACCGAAGGAAGAAGCAAGGACCGAACGAAACCCCCGGTAGTCGGGGCTGATAATTGGCTACCTGGCGCCCAGCAAAAATCTGAAGTGTGCGGAAAGTGTGAGGAAAAGTTAATACGGGGCGTCGTGATATTTGGTCGGTTTGCTCCTCGTCCAGTTCCCGAAATTCCTGTACGAGGGGCCCGTCACAACTTTTGGTGCCCCACGTTGGGCGCCAAAAATTGTGACGTGCCCCTCGTGGAAGTATTTCGGCGACTTCACGAGGAGCGCCGACCAAATATAACGACGCCCAGAATTTTACGCAGTTTTATTCTCTCCGCACTTTCCACACTATTTACTTGTTTTTGCTGGGCGCCAGGCTCTCTATTATTTTCCTGAAAGCCAGGGAAACTTACTATTCTTCTTTAGTTCTTCACCGGTTGACCGGCTAGCTGTAAAGGGGTGCAGTTCGAGGCAAACGCAAAATTAATTAAACGAACGCGAGCTCTATTTTCCACAAATAACAAAACAATAATTTATTCAACAATAATAGGGAAATTATCACGCAACAAATGTAGTACAAAAGTGACTCGAGTCCGAACAAAGATTCGCGGATCTATCTCGCACGCGACGCTTCGATTTTTCAATGAGTTATTTTTCCTATTCGGGGAAGCCGACAGAACAGAGGATGATTCTACAGACACGGATAATACAAATGGTGCACCACGTGCGCCTACCTTTTCCTTCGCTTCTGGCCTCGATCCTCGCTACGATGCCGGTCCTCTCGAGTCTCTGCTTCTCACGAAAATTCTAGCGAAGCGGCTTCCACGCGGACAATTATTCTTTCGATCACTATTCCTACCGTCGGCACGCGCACGGTTCGCTAATACTCGCGGAAACACGTTGCAACACGCTCGACGCGGTAACAAAATCTATTGAAGATGCGCGAGTACTGCTCGAGCGCGATCTTCTTTCTTTTTTTTCTTTTTCAAATCTCTAACTGGAGTTACTCGCCGGAGGCTTACTGTCTCTTCTCACGGCTCAAAAGCTAACTTAAAACTATTCCGGGGTCTCTCGTGGGACCCCGCGTAGAAAAAAAGAATCTTTTCACGAATCTTGTAAGGAATCTTGGAAAGAATCATGAAAAGAATCTTGAAAAGAATCTTGATAAGAATCACGTATAGGATCCGGAGCAAGACTCTTTTCAAGATTCTTTTCAAATTTTTTTCCAGATCAAAACTCCGCATTCTTGTAATTTTTTTAGTTTAATTCAGTTGATTAGTCATATTTGATTGATCAGATCCGAAAAATAGCGTGATTTGATCAGATTAAAGCGATAAAATGAGAGAGAAAAAAAAAATGTTGATCGTGGGACTTGAACCCAGGTCCCTCGGCGTACTATCCCGTTATCTTATCTATTCAACCACATCATCTTTCTTGAATAGCAGTCAAATTAAATAATCTATCAGTGTCACTCGCTTTTTCAGAACTTTGATTTTTTTTCGGAAATTACGGCGCGATGCGCGTTACCACTTTGCACCGTTTCACAGTATCTAGTTTCATTAAAAATTCATCTTTTACTATCAGTTATTGCTCCCTCATAGAGGAAACTTTATTTTCGAGAAAACATACGTTTCAAGATTTTCATGTCAGGACACTCAAACTAGTCCAGAACGTCGAGAAAAGTGGTTTAGAAAAAATAAATAATTAAATTCCGCAAACAAAAACCTTAAAAGACATGAACCTGGTCTTCAAAAGTGTCCAGGTTGATTGCTTCGAGGCTCTCAGTGTCCAGATTGATCTCACCATAGTTTTCGGTATCCAGATCAACGTCTCCATAGTTTTTGGTGTTGAGGTCGACCTCTCCATAATTTTCGGTGTCCACGTCAACCTCTCTATTTTTTCCAGTGTCGAGGCTGACCTCTCCATAATTTTCGGTGTCCAGGTCGACATCTCCATAGTTTTCGGTATCCAGATTGACATATCCATAGTTTTCGGTATCTACGTCGACCCCTTTATACTTTTCGGTGTCCAGGTCGACCTCCCCATAGTTTTCGGCATCCAGATCGACATCTCCATAGTTTTCGGTACCTACGTCGACCCCTCTATAGTTTTCGGTGTCCAGGTCGACCTCTCTATAGTGTTCGTGAACCTCGCCATATTTCTCGGTGTCCAGGTGCTGGACATCCACCTGGGCGCTGAAAATTAAGGAGAGATCAACCTGGACACCGAAAACTATGGAAATATCGACGTGGACATCGAAAATCATGGGAATATCGACTTGGCACCAAAAGCCATGGACATGTCGACCCTGATGTTCAAAGTCGTGGAGATATCGACCTGGATACCGAAAGGCATAGAAATGTCTACCTGGACATTGAAAGCCATCGGGATGTCGAGCCTGACGCCGAAAGCCATGGAGATATCGACCTGGATACCGAAAACTATGGAGAGTTCGCCCTGGACACCAACAACTATGGAGAAGTTGATCTGGACACCGAAAACTACGGAGAGGTCGACCTGGACACCGAAAACTATGGAGAGGTCAATCTGGACACTGAGAGCTTCGAAGCAATAAACCTGGACACTTTTGAAGACCAGGTTCATGTATTTTAAGGTTTAGGTTTGCGGAATGCACTTATTTATTTTTTCTAAACCACTTTTCTCGACGTTCTGGACTATTTTGAGTGTCCTGACTTGAAAATCTTGGAACGTATGTTTTCTCGCAAATAAAGTTTCTTTTATGAGGGAGCAATAACTGAATGTGAAAGATGAATTCTTAATGAAACTAGATACTGTGAAACGGTGCAAAGTGGTAACGCGCATCGCGCCGTACTTTCCGAAAAAAAAACAAAGTTCTGAAAAAGCAAGTGACACTCATATATCATTTAATTTTACTACTATCCAAGAAAGATGATGTGGTTGAATAGATAAGATAACGGGATAGTACGCCGAGGGACCTGGGATCAAGTCCCACGATCAACATTTTTTTTTTTTTTTTTCTCATTTTATCGCTTTAATCTGATCAAATCACGCTATTTTTGGGATCTGATCAATCAAATATGACTAATCAACTGAATTAAACTAAAAAAATTACAAAAATTCGGAGTTTTGATCTGGAAAAAAATTTGAAAAGAATCTTGAAAAGAGTCTTGCTCCGGATCCTATACGTGATTCTTTTCAAGATTCCTTTAAAGATTCTTTCAAAGATTCTTTCAAGACTTTTTTTAAGATTCTTTAAAAGATTCTTCACAAGATTCTTTTTTTCTCCGCGGGACGCTCCCGGGCTAACTGAAATCTTTTCAGTAATTATCGCACGCAATGCCGGGTTACGCGTGCCTCGGACGTCCGGGGTGGGGGTCACGGCCTGCCATCGATCGACTTCGTCGATCGTCGCGTTGTTCCGCTGTCTCTCTCCTTCCATCCTCTGACGTCGCGAGCGTCTTCCCGGCTCTTTGCTCTAATTCCGAGAATCCTGTAATATAATAATCACGGCAGTCACACGTTCGAATAACGCTACGAGTTTACCACGACGAGGAACGATTCGGTTGCTACGCTGGCTTTCGTGTGGCCTCGGTGCACGAGCACCCTAGGCCCAGCGCGTTGATGCGAGCGTATACTAACGCCTCGTCACAGGGCATATGAAGCATTTTTACCTGAGTCGCTTGAATGCATGAGGTGTTGAAACCAGTTGTCGACCATTAAGAGGGCCCTCTCAGCTGGTGGTGCATCCTCCCTGTCAAAGTTCATCGGATACACATCGAGGTTTTCCAGAGGGTATACAGCTAACTGGTTTTCCGCAAAGTTGTCGATATTTTCCTCATCTTCTTCTTCGCCATTACCATGCTCTATATTATCATTGAGGCATATCACGGTGTTCCTCATCTATAGGGCTGTTAGGATTATTCAAATCCTACGATTGGCATGGCTCTTCTTCTTCTTCTTCTTCTTGATGAGTTCTATGCTCCGTCACTTGCTCTAAAGAATTAATAACGAACACTTTTACAATTTTACAATGAAAATAAATGGTAATTTATAACCGTGTATTTATACTCACGTTCATCGCCGAACAATGTTGAGGAACCTGAACTGCTCGGGATCTCTATCACATCGTAAATTGGTGTTATCGTCATATCCAAGGGGTTAGCTGCGGCTTCTTCTTCTACAGCTCAAGGTAAATTGTTCTGCTCGGTTTCTTTATGATTATTATCATCATCTTTGTCTGCGTTTTCTTCCCCCCTTTCTAATGCCTGATTCTTAAGCACTACTTCCTCAGCAACAGAAGTCCCTTCTTCTTCTTCTCTAAGGGATGGTTCTTCATTGCTCGTTTCCGATGGACCACTTGCGTCTTTATCAGTTTTTTCTTCTTCACATTCTAATGCTTGATTATTAAGAGCTGCTTCCTCAACAGCACGAGCCCCTTCTATAAGGGCTGCCTCTTCATCACTCGTTGCATCTAGCAGCTGTCGATAGTCTATAATGTTTTGATAATTTTATCTATCACTAAACACAAAAATAGCGTAAAATATCAAAGACTTATATTGAAGGGGCTTTATCATTGCTTACCTCTGATATCATCAACAATACCACGGATACACGGAGCATGCTCAAGCCCTCGGCGCTGTAACTCTTCATACACGCACATTAACACCCTCTGGCCATTTAGTATACGACGGTTGTATGCTGTAGCAATACTACGCAATGGAGCCCACCAAATAATGTATCTTAGCCTCCTTACGAGACTGTCAACCCGATAAATTTCGTAACTCATCACACCACTGATCATCACACCTTCGACGAATTTGGCGGCTATTTAACTTTGTCAAGTGTAAAAAATTTAAAATACACGATTTAAGATTGCGGTCAGACATAATTGCTCTGTTAGAGAGATTAACACTGTTGAGAGGATAGCTGGAGACTGAATAATTTATTATGCGAATAAAAGACCCTAAACACACGACGCTACAACTACAATTTTGCAAACGTCAGCTCGAGAGGCAGCGCGCGAGGGACGCGCGGCCCTGTAAAAGCGTATCAATTTCATTAGCATCAACGGTAAGACAAGCTACGTATCTAGACGCTCGGAAGAAAAAAATCTTTGAACGAATGTTCTTCGGATATCTGTAAGGCTATTGCACCATCTCGTAAGAGGATTTTTTTTGCACAAAAACTCGCCGGTGCAAATAATGTTTTTCGCCCCGAGAGAGGGGAAAAATAATTTTCACACTTTTTATTTCGAATTTTTTCCACTTTTTATTTTTGCCAATGATCGCGTCTAGGGAGCCGCACTGGCCCGTGAGAGCATTTTTTTTTCGCGCAAAAACTCATCGGCGCAAATAATGTTTTTCGCCCCGAGAGAGGATAAAAATAATTTTCACACTTTTTATTTCGAATTTTTTCCACTTTTTATTTTTGCCAACGATCGTGCCTAAGGAGCCGCACTGGCCCGTGAGAGCATTTTTTTTTTCGCACAAAAACTCACCGGTGCAAATAATGTTTTTCGCCCCGAGAGAGGGGAAAAATAATTTTCACACTTTTTATTTCGAATTTTTTCCACTTTTTATTTTTGCCAACGATCGCGCCTAAGGAGCCGCACTGGCCCGTGAGAGCATTTTTTTTTCGCGCAAAAACTCACCGGTGCAAATAATGTTTTTCGCCCCGAGAGAGGGGAAAAATAATTTTCACACTTTTTATTTCGAATTTTTTCCACTTTTTATTTTTGCCAACGATCGTGCCTAAGGAGCCGCACTGGCCCGTGAGAGGATTTTTTTCACGCAAGAACTCACCAGTGCAAATAATGTTTTTCGCCCCGAGAGAGGGGAAAAATAATTTTCACACTTTTTATTTCGAATTTTTTTCACTTTTTATTTTTGCCAACGATCATGCCTAAGGAGCCGCACTGGCCCGTGAGAGGACTTTTTTTTCGCGCAAAAACTCACCGGTGCAAATAATGTTTTTCGCCCCGAGAGAGGGGAAAAATAATTTTCACACTTTTTATTTCGAATTTTTTTCACTTTTTATTTTTGCCAACGATCATGCCTAAGGAGCCGCACTGGCCCGTGAGAGGACTTTTTTTCGCGCAAAAACTCACCGGTGCAAATAATGTTTTTCGCCCCGAGAAAGGGGAAAAATAATTTTCACACTTTTTATTTCGAATTTTTTCCACTTTTTATTTTTGCCAACGATCGTGTTTAAGGAGCCGCACTGGCCCGTGAGAGCATTTTTTTTCGCGCAAAAACTCACCGGTGCAAATAATGTTTTTAGTCCCCGAGATTGCTGCTTCTCATTGTCTATCTCATTCTAACGCATGAAAATATACATCAGCATGTAAGAAAGAGAGAGAAAGTGCTTAATCAAGAGTCGCGGTAGCGACTCGACGCCAAGTTAAAAAAGAAATTAATGTTGCCTTCACACTACGATTTGTCGGTCGCTGCTGCTACTCTATTTATTTCGAAGGCGGCCACTCACCGGCCGTTTTCAAATTATAACTCGAATTATATTTGACCACACGTCGAGAACGAAAGATGTGTCAGGTTCAATATTTTTTATTTTTTTTTCTCTTTCAAATGAGACCTGCGGCAAGGAAATCTGTTTCTTTAATGCTGATATCTGGTATCTTAGTAATTCTCGCCGAGCGACTTTATGTTCCTCCCGTACGGCCGCACTCACACAACTTTAAATGTCCCAAACTATATTTGCCGACGTATTATCTCTGACCACATGTCGCGAACGAAAAATGTATCATGATCAATATTTTCTATTTTTTTCTTTCTTTCGGATGAGACCTGTCACAAGAAAATCGGTTCATTTACCGCTGACATCTGGTGTTTTCAAAGTTTTTCGTGTTTAACGCACTCACACAATCTCGATTCACGTATTCACGTACATACATTATATAGAAGCGCCGCGCGCAGGCGCGAGTGGCGGCTCGCGAGCAACCAGTGTGTGACGTCACACAGTCGCCTGCTGTTCAGTCAGTCAGCGCGTGCTGCACAGCCGACATCATCAAGAGTCGCGGTAGCGACTCGACGCGAAGTGTACATTTTTAATTTATATCTCGCGTATTTTTATACTTTAATCAGTGTTTAATAATTTAAATTTAAATCAGTGCGCAATATTTTAAATCAGTGCTTAATACTTTAAATCAGTGCTGAAATTAATTAATTTTTTTATAAATGAGTGTGTGATAAATGAGCGTTGACAACAACATCGTTTATGGGATTATTTTTCAGCGTAAAGTGTGATCTTTTTCGTTTTCATCAGTGTCTGCCGTGACTAACCTCATTTCAGTAAGTATCTGTTGTGATTAACCTTCTTTTAATCAGTGTCTGCATAGATTTTCGGTCGTTCATTAACAAAAGTTGTTCGGATTTGTAGCTGATTGAAATATTATTGAAATATTAACAAGCGACAAGAGCTGTTTGGCTTTGCAGCTGTCAGTAGGGTTTCGACAGATCCTACACTGACAAGAGCAATTTGGCTTCGTAGATGTCGACATAGAAAAAAAGTATTAAAAATTAAAAACAATTAGAATTATTGAACTATTAAGGGGAGGGAGACAGATAAAAAAAAAAGATTTTGGAAATTCAATATCATCCAAATCCTATTATATATGAAAATGCCCAACGCACTGTTTTGTTGGTGCTCGATGAAAGGATTTTTTACTGTCGTCTGACTTGCATATGCTTTTTAATATTATCTTAAGCAAAGTTCTTAGGTTTTCCATTCTGCGCATGATTCAGATCAAGCTACTATGCAGATTGGAATGGTTCACATAATTTTCTTCTTCATGAAAAGGTACACCGGCTAAATGGAGCAAATGTTAATAACACGTAATATTTTTTTATGAAAATGCCCAACGCACTCTATTGTTGGTTCTTGATGATATGAAAATGCCCAATGCATTATATTGTTGGTACTCGATGAAAGGATTTTTTACTGTCATCTGACTTGCATATGCTTTTCAATATTATCTTAAGCAAAGTTCTTATATTTTCCATTCTGCGCATGATTCAGATCAGAGTTGGAAATGATGCATTATTTTTTTAATGCATTATCGTTTTTTTTTACCCATTACTTTAACAATGCATAATGGAATTCAGAACCATTACCCATTACTTTATTAATGAATAATGGAACTCATATCCGTTACCCATTATTTTTTTATGAGTAATGTAACTCATATCCGTTACCCATTACTTTTTTAATGAGTAATGGAACTCATATCCGTTGCCCATTACTTTTTTAATGAGTAATGGAACTCACATTCATTACCCATTACTTTTTGCTTCCTCATAGAGGAAGCTTTGTTTTCGTGAAAAATTTTTTTTTCGAGATTTTCATGTCAGTATGCTTAGAATCACCTAAAAATTCGAGAAAAGTGGTCTAGAAAATATGTCTGTATGTGTGTATGTGTGTGTGTGTGTGTGTGTGTGTGTGTGTGTGTGTGTGTGTGTGTGTGTGTGTGTGTGTGTGTGTGTGTGTGTGTGTGTGTGTGTGTGTATGTATCCAGACACTGAAAATTCAATTGCCCATAACTCACGAACGGCACGATGGATCTAGCTAAAATTTTGCACGCAGGTAGAGTATTGACTCCTCTGTTATTGACGTGATTTTTAATTAAATGTATCAATGTAAACAGATTTTATGCAATTTTTAATTTTTTCAAAAAATGTCGTGATCGCTCTAACTTTCGTAAAAGTTCGCCAATTTAGCTAAATAGTTCTTTATAAATGAAGACACGTTAAATGACGTTTGGTATTGAATTTCAGCGAAATCGGTAAAGCGGTTCCGATTTTATAGAATTTTGAATTTTTCGAAAAAAATACATTTTGCTCTAAGTTACGTCGAATCTTGAGAAATGAACCGAAATGTTGTACAGTCGGAAAATAACATACAGCCCCGCTGTGTACGCAATTTGGTGATGATCGGTAAAGTGGTTGGGGTTTTACGGCTTTTTGAATTTTTTAATAAATGTAGAATTTCGCTCATAAGTTCCGCGAAAGTTAAGAAAGTAAGATAAAATAAAAAGAATTAAAAATAATAATCGTCGAGAAATGGAGAAAAGCAGATATTGTAGAAAAGGCAGATCCGCCTTTGATGTCGTCGTCCTCGTCGTCGTCGTCGTCGTTGTTGTCGTCGTCCTCGTCGTCGTCGTCGTCGTCGTCGTCATATTTAAATATACATTATCACATTCACTTTCGGAAACGCTCTAATAATCACGAAATAACGTAATAACGAAATAGAAAGAGCGAATCCACAACATGTATATTTATCTAATTAAAACAAGGATGCAAAGTAGAACCTTGCACATTGCTTCCTCATTATTTTTCGCGTTTTACAAAGCTTCCTCTATGAGGAAGCCAAAAATTGAATAACATACTTTCTCATAGAGGTAGCTTTGTAAAACGCGAAAAATAATGAGGAAGCAATGTGCAAGGTTCTACTTTGCATCCTTGTTTAATGAGTAATGGAACTCACATCCATCACCCATTAGTTTTTTAATGAGTAATGGAACTCACATCCATCACCCATTACTTTTTTAATGAGTAATGGAACTCACATTCATTACCCATTACTTTTTTAATGAGGAATGGAACTCACATCCATCACCCATTACTTTTTTAATGATTAATGGAACTCACATTCATTACCCATTACTTTTTTAATGAGTAATAGAACTCAAATCCATCACCCATTACTTTTTTAATGAGTAATGGAACTCACATCCATCACCGTTTTTTAAAATAATGGGTAATGGACGTGCTAATGGATATATGATAGTCCCATTACTTTAGAAAAATTTGCTTAATAAATAAATATATAAATAAATAAATCGGAAAATCGTTCAAAAAGTTAATAAATAAGTAGATGAATAGCAAAATCGTTCGAAAAATTGAAAAATAAATGAATAAATATAATATCATTAGAAGTCTGCGGTTAAAACAGGTCGCGATAGACGGGCGATTTCTCAGAGACGAACTATCCGGATACCTGAAAATCTTAGCAATAGTCATTTGCGACATGTTGCATTTCTAGCTTTTGACTAACTTTTACCTAACTTCTAACTTTTGACTAACTTTTAACTAACTTCTAGCTTTTGACTAACTTTTGACTAACTTCTAACTTTTGACTAACTTTTGACTAACTTCTAACCTTTGACTAATTTCGAACATTTCACTAACTTTTGACTAACTTCTAACCTTTGACTAATTTCGAGCCTTTGACTAATTTCGAACATTTGACTAACTTTTGACTAACTTCTAACTTTTGACTAACTTCTAACTTTTGACTAACTTCTAACTTTTGACTAACTTCTAACTTTTGACTAACTTCTAATTTTTGACTAACTTCTAACTTTTGACTAACTTCTAACTTTTGACTAACTTCTAATTTTTGACTAATTTCTAACTTTTGACTAATTTCTAACTTTTGACTAATTTCTAACTTTTGACTAATTTCTAACATTTGACTAACTTTCAACTAACTTCGAACTTTTGACTAATTTCTAACTTTTGACAAACTTCTAACTTTTGACTAATTTCTAACATTTGACTAATTTCTAACATTTGACTAATTTCTAACATTTGACTAACTTCTAACTTTTGACTAACTTCTAACTTTTGACTAATTTCTAACATTTGACTAACTTTCAACTAACTTCTAACTTTTGACCTTTGACTAACTTTTGTCTAACTACTAACTTCTTACTTTTGACAAACTGTTGACTAACTTCTAACTTTTTATTAATTTCTAACATTTGACTAACTTTCAACTAACTTCTAACTTTATACTAATTTCCAACTTTTGACTAACTTTTCAGTTACTTTTAACTTTTGACTAACTTCTGACTTTTAAAAGTTAAAAGTTAGTTAGTAGGTAGTCATCAGTTGGTGAAAAGTTAGTAGTCAGTCAAAAGCTAGAAGTTAGTTGAAAGCAGAGTTGTGAAAATTTTAATGTGAAAATAATGCATAATTTTTTATGAAAAAAATTGATAATGGAACTCGAATCCACTACTCATTACTTTATTAATGAGCAACGGAGCAGAGGTCCATCACCCATTACTTTATTAGTGAGTAATGGAGCAGAGGTCCATCACCCACTACTTTTTGCTTCCTCATAGAAGAAGCTTTCTCATGAAATTTTTTTTTCGAGATTTTCATGTCAGTACACTCAGAATGGGCCAAAACGTCGAGAAAAGTGATTTGGAAAAAAATGTCTGTATGTATTGTGTGTGTGTGTGTATGTTACACGATCGAAAAATGTAAACCTTTATAACTCGGGAATGCATTGAGATATCAAGCTGAAATTTGGACAATAGATAGAGGGATCAAGCCTCATCGTTCATACAGATTTTTGTTAAACTCCACTTCATCGTTAAATTATTACGCGTTTTTTAATTTTTTGAAAAATGTCTGATTACGCGATAACTTTTTCAATTTTCGAGATTTTGATCTTAAAATTGGTATGAATGTGAGCTTTCATACGCCGGTGATCGCTATTGAATTTGGTTAAGATCGGTTGAACCATAAACATTTTATGATGTTTTGAATTTTTCAACAAATTGACATTATCGCTCTATTGTAACTTTTGCAAAACTTCAGATAGCGAGCTCAAATTTTGAATAAAAATGAAACAATATTCAGCCATTATATATGTATAATTTAGTGACGAACGGTATGAAATTTTTTATTTTATGGAATGTTGAATTATTTTTAAAAATATACATTATCACATTCACTTTCGGAAACGCTCTAATAATAACGAAATAGAAAAACGAATCCACAACAAGTATATTTATCTAATTAAAACAAGGATGCAATGTAGAACCTTGCACATTGCTTCCTCATTATTTTTCGCGTTTTACAAAGCTTCCTCTATGAGGAAGCTAAAAATGGAATAACATACTTCCTCATAGAGGTAGCTTACTCATTAATAAAGTAATGGGTAATGGATGTGTGTTCCATTACTCATTAATAAAGTAATGGGTAATGGATCCGAATTCCATTACTCATTAATAAAGTAATGGATAGTGGATCCGAATTCCATACTCCATTTTTTTCGTAAAAAATAATGCATTATTTTCACATTAAAAATTTCACAACTCTAATTCAGATCAAACTACTAGGCAGATTGGAATGATTGACATCTCATTTTCTTCTTCATGAAAAGATACACCGGCTAAATAAAGCAAATGTTATTAAAAGGTGATATTTTTTCAGTGACACAATTATTAATAAATAAATGTTATGCTATTTTCTAAATCAGTGATTAACTTTGCTTTCAGAATGAAAAAAAAAAAATAGTTTGCTCCATTTAGCCGGTGTATCTTTTCATGAAGAAGAAAATGAGATGTCAACCATTCCAATCTGCCTAGTAGTTTCATCTGAATCATGCGCAGAATGGAAAACCTAAGAACTTTGCTTAAGATAATATTGAAAAGCATATGCAAGTCAGACGACAGTAAAAAATCCTTTCATCGAGCACCAACAATATAGTGTATTGGGCATTTTTATATGCAATAGGATTTGGATGATATTGAATTTCCAAAACCAATTTTTTTTACCTGACTCCTTCCCCTTAAACTATAAACCATTGTTAAATTGGCAGACTATTGGGAGAAACTATTGAACTACACTATTGAGATAAACGTACACTATTAGAAGGAACTATTGCGTCTAGAACTATACAATAGTTTACAATTGAAGAACTACTGAATAGTTCTACTGAATACGTGCAAAAAATTAGCTGAATGACTAGATTTTGGAGGAATGAAGTATAAGAAATTTCGATGAGTCAGATGTTTATGTTTTTTCTAGATGGATGGACGTGATTGTCAACGATTTAGACGGTGGTTTGATAATGGTACCAGATGGAGTGGCACTTTCTTTACTTTCGGAACCACTTTTCTCTCTGACCCAGGATGCCCTTTCGGTTGTACTACAACTGGAGCTCGCTTGTGCCAACTACGCATTTCTTCCATTTGCAATGAGAGCATCGCATCCGTGGATGATGGTATCATCCTAAGTCTGATGGTATCATCCTAAGTCTGATATCATCAAGAGTTGCGGTAGCGACTCGACGCCAAGTTAAAAACGAAATTAATGTTGCTGTCACACGACGATTTCTCTGTCTGTATATATATAATGGAATGCCTCACCTCCGACGAGATTTCGAGTCTATAGAAATTTTGGTTTCATTGAATGTTTTGAGTTTGACAAGTTAGACAAGAATTCTTGTAGAATTCTTATTGCTGCCTCTGTTCTTTGTAAACATGCAGGATACATTTAGTAGTGTCTACTTACCTTCATTTACTGTTCATTGTACATGAACTTTTTAATCAATACACAGATATAACTAAAACATGAGTTCTCATTATTTTTTTAAATTACGTTTCGACTTTCAAAAACAGAGCAAATAACACCAAAAATGTTTTCCCAAAACAAAAATGGGACGCCAAGTTAAAAAAATTGCTTTCAAAAAAATTGCTGACAAACAAAATTCCTTGCAAAAATATTAAACCAAATCCAATATATTAGCCAAGTTAAACTCGCTACAAAAAAAACTTGGTGTGCCAGGGACTAGCTCCCGTACATGGTCCATTAGCCAACATAAACTCGCTACAAAAAAAACTTGGCGTCCCAGCGACTAGCTCCCGTACATAGTCCATTGAAGTAAGGACGGGAGGACAACGGACCTCTAAAAATGACCCTCTAAAAATGGCTCGCCCCTTGGCCAGGGCGGGTGGGGGGGGGGGGGGGGGTCATTTGCTATTTTGACTCTCGTTCTATTCAAAACAATCAAAATAGCGAATGGCTAAAATAGCGAATTTCATAATGATGGCCATTCTAGATTCCGATGTTCATTATTCTAAAATTCGCTATTCATGTTTTTAAGGGTACCACGTGGGCGGGGCCGAGGGGCGAAGCCGCGAGGCGTGCGGGGGGGGGGGGGATGATCATTCGCTATTTTGACCCTCATTCTAATCACAGCAATCAAAATAGCGAATTTCATAATGATGACCATTCTAGATTCAGTCAAGAGTCGCGGTAGCGACTCGACGCCAAGTTAAAAATAGTATATTATGCAACAAGGGCGTAAAATGCGATTTTACACACGAGCAGTGATCGTCGTGCATGAGTGCCCGGCGCGATCACGCGAGTGGGTAAAACGTACGCCCGAGTCGCATATGATATTTTTTAGCATGACGTGCGTTAAATTCGCATTGTGTTTAGGGGAATACAACGCGGGGGTCCAGGGGCGAAGCCCCGGTGGGGTGCAGGGGTGAAGCCCCTGCTGGGGTCCAGGGGCGAAGCCCTGGTCGGGTGCAGGGGTGAAGCCCCTGCTGGGGTCCAGGGCGAAGCCCCGGTGGGGGGTTGGGGGGGCGAAACCCCCCCACTGAAGACAGAAATAGATTTATTATGCATTCGCAAAAAAGACAGAACGTGTTTAATTGTGAGTAAACTTTGTTTATAATTATAATTACTTTATTTGGTAATATAATTATTAATTATTGCATATAACATATAACATCACAGAGAAAATGCGCTCAATAATACTGAATTTCTGATTTGAATTTCTGAGTTACATTTCACGAACTATTTCTTTTTTTGTAACTGTTATGGTAGTTTTCACTTTTTTGGAAGCTGGAGCATTATCTTCATCATTAATAGCGTCCGCGATTCGCATTGAAATTCTTCTTTTGTTACCCGTCGAATCTTCGATAGAACCTTCCGCGGTTTGTCCCGACTTCCAACCACCGTGGCGTTTTAAAACGTTAAAAACGTGGTAAAGAAAAGTAAAAATATTTTTTTATTTTACGCACACTGTTTCATAAAGTTGCATTTTACGCACTCATATGGGTGTGTAAAAACGAATTTTACGCACACTATGCTAAAAAGAAATTAATGTTGCCTTCACACTACGATTTGTCTGTTTGATCTTGACTGGACGGGCTTACTCCTGACGCGACGGTCGCTACTGCTACTCTATTTATTCCGAAGGCGGCCATGATTATTATCCTGAAATTCGCTATTCGTGTTTTTAAGGGTACCGCCTGGGCAGAGGGGGGGATCATTCGCTGTTTTCACCCTCATTCTATTCAAAGCAATTTCATAATGAAAGCCATTCTAGATTCAGATGTTCACCCTGGCAATTTGTGTCACCGTAGTGTTAACCGGAAATAACTGAAGTTAACCGACATTTTAACCGAGGAAAGATAAGTCTCGATTAGCCCACTGTTTCAGCAGTTTTAACCGACAATTTAACCGATTAAAAACGTTTCGTTCGGTTTAATTGTCAGTTGAAATCGGTTAAATTCACCAAGCAAAATTGAGTTTTATTAATTCGGTAAGAATGTCGGTTACAATCGGTTAATTCACCAGTAAAAATCGCTTAAAAAATAACAATTTCGGTTAAAAGTTCGGTTAAACTGGGTGAAAACGGGGGTTAATCGAGACTGGTTAAAACACCGGTTAAAAAGTCGGTGACACTGTTTGCCAGGGCATTATTCTGAAATTCAGAAATTCGCTACTTTAGCCATTCGCTATTTTGACCCCCACCGCACCGACAGTTCGAAGAATAATAATCTTTCAAAGATTTATATATATTAAGATATTATTAGATTAAATGAGGTCAAAAGAAAGTAGGGATACAAACTGATAAATTAGATAAAAGTAATGAATAAGGTACGATATGCAACTTGAGCTCACTCTGCAGGTTCGGTAATACGAAACACGAAATATCATTAGGAATTGTTTTCTCCCGCACTTACTTCAATGGACTATGTACGGGAGCTAGTCCCTGGCACACCAAGTTTTTTTTGTAGCGAGTTTAACTTGGCTAATATATTGGATTTGGTTTAATATTTTTGCAAGGAATTTTGTTTGTCAGCAATTTTTTTGAAAGCAATTTTTTTAACTTGGCGTACCATTTTTGTTTTGGGAAAACATTTTTGGTGTTTAAGATATTTCACAGTAGGGTTACTAGCTGTGGCATATTGCAATGAGCTATAGTGTGCGAAATAAAATGAGCCATTTTACCCTGACCAGAAATAATTAAATGCAAACGCAAAAAGTTCAAACATTTTATGAAAAATCGAAAATTTGAGATATCTCGGGAACGGTGCGAGATACGCGAAACAGCCAAAATTTTGGGGGGGTCATGCTCAGGTATATGAAGCTGATCCTATGTTTCAATGTCCGCTATATTGACAATTGAGAAATATAATAATTATTGCTGCTTCTCATTGTCTGTCTAACTCTAACACATACAAAAAGAAAGAAAAACCGAAAGCATACGGAATGGACCGTAGTATCGCTCTTCATCTGCATCACCGTCTTTTTTTATTTTTTAGTCGAGCTACAGAGGAGCGACATTGCCTCTGCAATTGCAAATGTAGCTGACGCTGGCCATTCCGATAGCCGTATAAAATAATGCGGACCGTGTGCAGTACCGTCTCGCATTCTATAATATTAAAATGATATTTTATACGCTTCTTCGTATTTCAAAAGAAGGCGACTTAGAGTGCTCACAGATTACTACTCAAGACGATGTAATGCTGACGCTGCGCGGTTGAACGTTATCTTAGCGTATAGTCTTCCAGGCGGCGCGTAGCTCAGTAACATAGGTATTGTCTTCGCGAAAATATGTTTGCTGACAATGTATGTATGTAATAACACGATACCTTATCTGAGTTGCAACATCCTCTGCCTCATCTGTCAGTGTTCTTTTCGTCACCGGACGCGACGCATCAAATTGTTGCCGTTTACGTCTGTGCGGTTACAGTAAGGAACTAGTGCTTGGAAGGAGGAAGCTGTGTTGTTGTTACTAGTGCGTTTTTTTTCTCAAAATAATTGCTTGTGTATTGTGACGTGATTTTTTACCACGCCACCTGCGCGAAGTATAAACGGCAAGGAGTGTCGGATTTACGACACTTGGGTCGGTACACGTTCACTTTGTCACGATTGGTTCAACACCGGAAGTCACTCTCTATCTCGCTCTCTCCACTATTTGCATTATAGCTACCTTAATCTTGGATTTAGCAACGTTTTGTTAGTTAATTAATTATTATTAGTTTATCTTCGCATTCTTTCTCGACCATATTGTTCCCTTATCATCGGAGTCTCGCCCCATCAGCCAACTACCAACGAGGGACTGACACTCCGCCTAGAAACCACTACTTAACGCCCACGCGCTCTACACTCGCGCATGTCGTTATTTATCGTCCACTACACCGTTTCCATTGGCTCTCTAAATCGAGGGACTTCGAATATTTTGGATTTTTGCTTTTTGGATTTTTGGATTATTGGATTTTTGGATTTATTCTTCTCGAAACTCCAGTTTTGGATTTATGGACCCTGCTTGTCAGAGTCGCAGGCGGACACCGAACACCTGTGTCCGTGGATTATGGATGCCAAGGGAGCGCGCTGGAAAATGGGCCAAGATATTACCGTGCCACCCGTCTCCCCCACGACTTCCCAGCCTGGCGCTGGACCATCCCCCGGAGTTCGGACTGTCGCGGTCCGGCCACCCCGGCGCCCCACAAAGAAAGGGTCTAGGAGCAGCGGTGGAAGAGTTAATTGCAGTGTTGCACCTTTTATATTGTGGGTCCAATATCCCTCTCTCATCGAGGCCTCGAATTCCAGCGTGAGGGACTCCGCACTCTTCCAACGTGGCCACCGGATCCGAGGGGAAGACACCTGAGCTCCAGCATTAATTTGCTGCATGAAGAGATTGGAGGGAAACGAGGATAAATGCAACATGCGCCCGGACGACGCTGCAGGGTGCACGCCAGTCAAATGGAATTGCGCGCCAATACGCAAGACTCGCAACGCACCCGCGGACCCACGCATCATCAGCGAGGCCGCTAAACGATCGAGCGCGTGCGCCAGCGGTAGCCGGCAAGTGGGCGGAGTGGGGATAACATCGATCGACGGCGCGCAATAATCAATTTACTAGGAGGACTTCCGTGCGAACCTGCGAGGGACACGGTCAACCGAGATCCCGACCCCGTGCCATCGACGCCTTCCAGACGACGGAGATTCCGGTGAGACTCGGCCCTCCCATCAATTCTTGTGAGTCGAGGACTTTTTGAGTGTTTGATTCGGCCCCGTGCGTAAGTTTTTGCTTAAGTTTTGATTTTATTTGTTCGAGTTATGTAGTATTTTGCCGTGCGCACGGAGGACACGAATCTCTCGCCCACTCGGCCGCGTGCCGGGCATAAATAGTTCTCGATAATTAATTGGTCGCTAAATTCATTTATATCTCAGTTTTGCGTTATTAGCTCTGGACCTTGTTTCATGTAAAGTAATTAGTTGAGATATCTGTTCATTTCTTGCCTTTATTCGTTACGTTATCAGTTACTACTGCTACGCATTCTTCTCTTATTCGCTATCTCTATTTTCTTTCATTCGATTTAATTTATTTCAAAATTAACCCATCTGTGGAATTTTACAATTGCGGGGTACAAGTGAATATTTCAGTTTTATGTGATCGAGCTGCGTAGCTTCGTTAATATGTCGACTTGCCGGTGTTACTCGCTCAAGGCCGCGAGGTCCGTCGGGGTGTTTACATCCCGCACGCATTGTTCGGATTGGTGTTGTTTCACGTACTACTATTTACTATCTTTTCATGAGACCTTCGAGCATTCAAAGAATTAATAGAATATTATATTCCTTTGAACCGAACTTATTACTGTGACAATCTTTACTTTTCGTGTGCTACCTATCGTGAATCCTGTGTTTTATTTTAATTTTGAACTTGAGATTATTCAGTGACTCGAGATTTATCTGTCACTCCCTTCTTTCAGATAATTGACGGTTCCTCGTAAATGATAACTTTAATTCATTATATAATTTTGGTGTCCCGTTTCAAAGTTACCTACTAGCGGTTTATTACCGGTATTTACTTTTGCGATTATATTATCTCTGATCCATCCTCATTATTACTAGGATGTTATATTTCGCGATTGTCATTGTTTGCGTACTTGGACCATTTCTACTAGCCCCGATATTATCATTATTATTATTATAGTTACCTTTCGCGACTAACCCGTGTGAACCTGGAACCCATTTTGCAAAAAAAAATGTTTTTTTTTTTTGCATTCGTTTGTACTCAGTATGTACCTGTTTGTACCACTTTTATTTTCGTTTGTACCTTAAGGGTATGGAAGATACAAGGGGTGGGCCCAAAAAGGCCCAAAACCCAATTTTGAGCTAGGATGTTTTTTCTGGTACCATTCAACACAGAATTGTTGGTACTTGATTGTACCACAATTAGTTTTCAGAAAATCTTAAGGGGGTTTAAAATACAGGCATTAACAAATCTGCGTATGTACGATCTCGGCCATTTACAACGGTAATTGAAATCTACAAATGGGTTATGCTTCTCTATCGTTTGTACCCGTTTGTACCACCAAAATTTTCATTTGTACCTTAAGGGGGCCAAAGGTTCAGGTGCTACAAGAACTCGGCAGACGTAACTCCGCCATTTTTCAAGATAAATCAAATCTGCGAACGGGTTACGCTTCTCTAGCGTTTGTACCCGTTTGTACCACCAAAATTTTCATTTGTACCTTAAGGGGGCCAAAGGTTCAGGTGCTACAAGATCTCGGAACACATAAATCCGTCATTTTTCAAGATAAATCAAATCTGCGAATGGGTTACGCTTCACTAGCGTTTGTACCCGTTTGTACCACCAGCATTTTCATTTGTACCTTAAGGGGGCCAAAGGTTCAGGTGCTACAAGAACTCGGCAGACGTAACTCCGTCATTTTTCAAGATAAATCATATCTGCGAACGGGTTACGCTTCTCTAGCGTTTGTACCCGTTTGTACCACCAAAATTTTCATTTGTACCTTAAGGGGGCCAAAGGTTCAGGTGCTACAAGAACTCGGCAGACGTAACTCCGCCATTTTTCAAGATAAATCAAATCTGCGAACGGGTTATGCTTCTCTAGCGTTTGTACCCGTTTGTACCACCCAAATTTTCATTTGTACCTTAAGGGGGCCAAAGGTTCAGGTGCTACAAGAACTCGGCAGACGTAACTCCGTCATTTTTCAAGATAAATCAAATCTGCGAACGGGTTACGCTTCTCTAGCGTTTGTACCCATTTGTACCACCAAAATTTTCATTTGTACCTTAAGGGGGCCAAAGGTTCAGGTGCTACAAGATCTCGGAACACATAAATCCGTCATTTTTCAAGATAAATCAAATCTGCGAATGGGTTACGCTTCACTAGCATTTGTACCCGTTTGTACCACCAGCATTTTCATTTGTACCTTAAGGGGGCCAAAGGTTCAGGTGCTACAAGAACTCGGCAGACGTAACTCCGTCATTTTTCAAGATAAATCAAATCTGCGAACGGGTTACGCTTCTCTAGCGTTTGTACCCGTTTGTACCACCAAAATTTTCATTTGTACCTTAAGGGGGCCAAAGGTTCAGGTGCTACAAGAACTCGGCAGACGTAACTCCGCCATTTTTCAAGATAAATCAAATCTGCGAACGGGTTACGCTTCTCTAGCGTTTGTACCCGTTTGTACCACCCAAATTTTCATTTGTACCTTAAGGGGGCCAAAGGTTCAGGTGCTACAAGAACTCGGCAGACGTAACTCCGTCATTTTTCAAGATAAATCAAATCTGCGAACGGGTTACGCTTCTCTAGCGTTTGTACCCGTTTCTACCACCCAAATTTTCATTTGTACCTTAAGGGGGCCAAAGGTTCAGGTGCTACAATAACTCGGCAGACGTAACTCCGCCATTTTTCAAGATAAATCAAATCTGCGAACGGGTTACGCTTCTCTAGCGTTTGTACCCGTTTGTACCACCCAAATTTTCATTTGTACCTTAAGGAGGATGGATACCGTCTTTCTGGAGGGGTAAGGTCGGCTGGTGCGCGGGTTGCCGGGGAGGTAGTGTGCGATAGAGAGGTCCGTGACGAGCGTTTACTGGCGTACATTGTTGTACTATTCCGGCAGTTTTGTTTTTACATTTTCTCGGCAACCGAGCAGACGAATCATTTCGATCTTCGTGAAAGTTCTTTCGAAACAACAAGGAATGCTTTGGTTCTGTTATCAACAATTGTTTATCATTTTGATTATACTTTCGATCATAGCGTTGGAAGTGTGTATAGTTTCCGCTATGTTGTCCATGTATAAGAGTGTAATTTCAATAATTAGTTTCTCGATAACCATCTAGACGATTAACATAAAATTTGGCGTAGAGATGTAATTTTTATCTACGAATATCCTCCACAAATTTGAGCGCATGTTTATCATTTTGCGTTGGGTATCCACCCTCCTTAAGGGGGCCAAAGGTTCAGGTGCTACAATAACTCGGCAGACGTAACTCCGCCATTTTTCAAGATAAATCAAATCTGCGCATGGGTTACGCTTCTCTAGCGTTTGTACCCGTTTGTACCATTAAACATTTCATTTGTACCTGAAGGAGGTAAAAGGTTAAGTAGCTGCAAAAAGTGTGAATACATAAGTCATAAGATAATTTAAATTTACGAATGAGTTTAGATTCTTTATTAGTCCTCGACTAATGGTTAACTCTTGTAGATCTGTCTCTATAACACACAACCTCAGTTCTTGCATGAAACCCAGAGTAAGAAAAAAGTTAAAAAGTACAACTTTGCAAATAGGTTCCTCATTAATTTCCCTTTTGCACAAAGCCAGCTAAATGACGAAGCTTATGTATTCACTTTGGCTTCCTCATAGAGGAAGCTTTGCGAAAACGGGAAATTAATGAGGAAGCAACGTGCAAAGTCCTACTTTGTAACTTTATTCGTAATGAATTAGCAGTTTTCAATTCGACAAAACTGAAAAATTGTAGATTGAAAGAAATCGATTTTGTGTACGGGTATAAAACGCCGCTACATCTAATTTTGATTAGGTACAAATTATTGCCTTTCTTAACTTTTTCATAAATTAGAGGAAAGATGTACATTTTTTTGAATTATTAAAAATGGTGTAAAATTTGAACAATTTTACCGATCGTGGCCAAATTTGGTATGTGGCAGCGCCATGTTTTTTTTCGTCTGCATATCATTTCAGTTGATTTGTGGAGATCCGATGTGATTTATAGCACATTGTTTTTTTTTCTCGAAATATTCAAAGTTCAATACAATCCGAACCGCTTTACCGATTTCGCGGAAATTCAATACCAAACAACATTGACCGTATCTGTAGTTATGAGTAACTATTTAGGTAAATCGGTGAACTTTTACGAAAGTTAATGCGACCACGCCCCGTTTGCAACAATTTATATACTACATCAAATCTTAAACACAAAATATATTTTGTAAAAAGTCAGCAGCATTGAAAGGGCGACAACTATTGTACTTGCGTACCAAATTTAAGCAAGATCGCTTAAACGGTTACTGAGTGAGAAGCGATTGAATTTCATGAAAATCTCGAAAAAAATGTCATGAAAACAAAGCTTCCTCTATGAGGATGTAAAACCTTTATCTTTTTTCGAAGCAACTGATTGACCCATCCAGTGGGTCCTGTGGTAGTTTGTTTCTCATAAATAACCCTTATGATAAGCAAATTTTTTTGTCTGGTTCTGTCCCTTGCCACAAAAAATGTGTTCTCGCTGTGGTAACTTGAGACATATGGAACGAAATAAAAATGCAGTGATTCTTCACTACGATGAATCCCCAGACTATAATACGAACAGATTTTTTAATGAAAAAAATATTTTAATTATATCGTGGAGTTAAACCCTACTCTAAAATTGTCTAAGGACAAAACCAATAAAAGAATATTTGAATTAAGGTAAAATATGAGTACGCTGTGAGTGATCGTCAAATTCATTTATGCAGTGCGAATATATTCCCCTGTACACGTGTGCATACCTGAAAAGTATCATTTAAAAAAAGTAAATGTCTACATAAAGAAATTGAAAAATTCTTATAATATTTGTGCATAGTTTTTAGTAGTAGCGTAAGAGATGTTATAAATTTCAGTTTGTTCAGTTTGTTCTGTTTAAAGTTACAATCTCATAAGTGAGAGCCTAAAGACCTATATTTCTGGTGTTGAAGCAACTGGTTGACCTAAACGATGGTTCCAGTGTGACATAAAAGTCCTCCACTGTGATCCTAAAAGAATAGAAATTTTTCTGGTTGACTCATGCGGTAAGTCCAGAAATAATAAAATCCCTCGCTAGAATCCTCAAAGAATGTAATTATTTTTAATTTTTTTTAGTGACAAAAAAAAATTGGCCTCATAATAAAAATATTTTTTTTACTGTCACGGTCCCCTTAATGGATTGTAGCGAAACAATCGAATTAGTAGTGCCTTTAAGGTACACTTTATATCTAACACTGACCAGTTTTCATCATACAACGTCGTATTAAATAGGTACTGTTGTTTACTGCCAGGCTGGAGCGTAATGAGTAGTGTGGCGTTATTTACACCAATGTTTTATCTGAAGATGACGAAAAGCTTGCTACGACGTTGGTCGGTTATTAGCTCTGCAGTGGAAATTCAGTTGATTATGTTAATTTCTTTAGCTCTCTAAATTTTACATAAAGCTTGAGTTCCGTATAGCAGAAAAATTCTTGAATATCTACCTGCAGCGCATGAATGTACTCGAAATTGTAGCATGTCTGGAATTAAGTTATTTACAATTTTGACCAATCGCAGAGATGGTTGTGAAAATAGATAAATACTAATATGCTCGAACTCGAAAAAATCACGAGGTTTCACTGCTACTAAAATATTGGGCTGTAAAGAAGTTAATTTCGAGCGCTGGCTTAAAGTCGATGAAGCTTCTCGGTCGTCACAGTGGCTTTGTATACGTAACTATATCGGATCTCCGGCGTTGAGGTGTTACACATTTATCATACATTGAACCGACGATTTACTTTTGCGACAGAATAACGGGTTTTAAAGAAATTGTTGTCGAAAACTACGTTGCCGTTAATAGGCATGCGGATATTGCTAGTCGTACGTTCGGCAATCTCGAAAACTGAACCATGCCGATGTTGGGATATACCGCGCTGGACTGGGGTTCTGTACATGAGACGGCTGTCGAGTGAATTCATGGCTTTCGCTTTCCGGCTTTTTTAAATCTCTGATTTTTTCCGTATTTCAATTAAGTATATGTTATAACATCAAGAAGATAAAAAGGGCTTTGAGATCTGTGGGATCAATAGTAACACGCAGGTCCAGGTATTAGAGGAAATGTGGACAGAATTTTTGACAGTAGGACCAGCGAAAAAAAGATCTTTCTCGTTTTATGCTGAATTTTCGATCTTTGTATTGTAATATCTAGTAATACTTGCTCTTTTGTCGAATTGCCTATATTGAAATAGATAGCACTTTGTTATACAGTTAGTGTTTGTTTACGTGTTACATTACATATGTGACAGAATAGTAAAAAAAAAAATTCCAAGCGCTACGTAATCGGTAACAGACTTGTGGGGGTACAGCTGGTTTCGGTAAGGTGGTCGCACCGTTGGTGGGATATTCGGCGTTGTTGTGGGAACTTCGTCGAGGTGACGGTCGGCAGTCAAGTGGTCTTACCGTTCAACTCCTTCGATTTTCTTCAACGATTAAAGAAAATCTTATCAGTTTCCTTGAATATAGAGCCGTGGCGGATAAGCGGGTTTCATATTTACCGTATATGTAATGCATTTATTTTGTTTTGAAGGTACGAATTTGTATAACTGGAGCGCTGTATGGGATATATTGATAACTTCGATAAGTAGACGTAGTAACCGGTTCTGATACTGCAAGGATTTCGGCTGTAGAGTGTATAATGTCGAGGAGTTAGGCTGTAAAGATAGTCAAGGCGAGCTAGACAAGATAGCTCCCGTCATCTATTTTAATCTGGATATTTATACATACGCGGTCATCGTGCTCATTTGGTATTTACTCCTTATTTGTGATTTACCCTTGTAATCTAAAAAGTAATTATTAAACAATTTTTTTTAAAGCTAAGTGACGGTAATGTCTGGTGCTGGTCTGGTGCTAGTGAAAGTATTGGTAGTATCGCGTTAGTGCAAACATCACGTAGTTCTTGGGCTGTAGAGATTTTCTTGAGCTGACGAATGGCGATGTTGAAATCGAGGCGGTTGCACTTATTTTTTAAATAGGTATCAAGTGACTGGTGTATGAAGAGTGCATCACGTATGTTCGGTAAGTATAGCTTACAGCACCTCATGCAGGTGCACCATCTTTTCAGCCTTGTATTTTAGCCAAGTGCCAAGGATTGGCAAAAAAGAAACCGCACGGGGCTGGTGATGCGAAGAGGAGTCAACGAAAGGTGCTCCGTAGCATCTTTAATGCCCGTCAAGGTGGTTACGTGGAACGCCTAGTGTTCGATGGGTCAAGCGAGCGGGTCCCCTACTCATAGTAACTCAAAGCGCGTAGTTTGGTGATTTGCCTCTAGTATATTTGAAGGGAACTGTCAATGCGTGCTATACTGTAATTATGATTTAAGTTAAAAGGTTTTCCACTGGGTTATCAACTGAAAATGCCGCGTCAACCGAAATTTCCTGTCGAAGTTATTTTTGACGCTGTTAAGGATTTAAATTTCTTCGATGACGAAGGGTTGCTTATGGGTATGGGAGAGGATGTTTGGAACGAGGCTGTCACGAGAATGAAATCTGAAATGAGCAAGAAGCATATCTATTTGTACATTTCTAGAAACGACCACAACATTTTGGGCTTGCTGAAAAAAGACCACGTCGTTGAGAGAACCGCGAACAGATCGAGTTCCGCGAAAGACCGAAGTCATGAATCGAACTGGTCAATGGACACTTCTGGTGATTTTCTTCCCTCACTTAAAGTTCTGCTGCACATCTCAGAAGAAGCGTGGAACAGCATCCGACCGCATACGGTCACTTACGCTGATCGAGACTATAGGGTCTTGAGGCCAGGATGGACAGATGTATTGCAGGATGCAATGTGGCAACAGCACAAGTTGCCCTGTTGTTATACCTTTCGGAACCCTAAAGTCAATGTCAATGACGGCGAACTGTATTTGAACATCAAAGGAGAATGCACTGAATGCAAGGCGAAAATCAATATGTACGCTTTAGAGCCGCCAAATGACAAGGGAATCAACCTTCATGTGTCTGCAAAAGACACAAAAGGGATCGTACACAGCAAAAAAAGACAGCTCCGGGGGAAAACCCGAACAAAGATTGTTAAAGAGATCAACGCTTCATCGACGTACACGTGGCGAAGAAACAAGGCGAATGACATCATGGTATACGGTGACGTGGAACCCGCGCATTTGTACGGCGAAGAAGTTTTGCGTAAAGCTAAGCAAACCGAAGCAGATCGTGAATTAGGTCTGGGTAAAGTTGACGACGTAATTGCGTTGGTACGGGACCTAAAATATCGCCCCGAATTCGTGGGTAATATTCGAGAAATCGGTTGCGATAAATTCTTCGTCCTGTATTGGAGCCGGGAACAAATCGATCAGTACAAGAAATTTCATAAGCAAGCTCCTTCGGGAACCGGTAGCGTCAGTATCGATGCCACAGGTTCGATCATAGGTCACATTGTAAAACCGGACGGATCAACCTCCCCGATGTTTTTGTATCAAGCCGTGGTTCCACTCTGTAACAAGATTTTACCGATCTTCCAGATGGTGTCGGAAAAACACGACGCCAACATGATAACCTACTGGATACGCGAGTGGCTGCGTTCTGGCGCACCTTGCCCTGCAGAGGTTGTAACTGATTATTCTTTGGCACTGCTAAATGCAGTTTGCTTGGCAATCGAAACAACTGATTTGAATACGTATGTCAATACGTGTTTCAAATTTCTTCAAGCAGCAGGTGAGGCAAAGGAACCGGTGTGCTGGATCAGAATTGACGTAGTACATCTCATCAATCTAAGTGTGCGCTGGAAGTGCTATGGCAAGACAACTGGATCAGTGAAGGAATTTTTACTTCGATGCCTTGGACTGCTTATTAAGAGTACGAGCTTCCAAATATTCGAAAGTTTACTTCCCGATATACTGACGGTGACAACTTCAAAGACCGAGTCGGTCAGTTCGCCGAACCGCTGTTTTGACGCCCAAAAGCGACTGATTGAAATGATCAAAACCGGCGAAGACACTAACGTCTATAAGATAGTTCGACGAAAAACAAAGAGGGAGAAGAAGCGCAAAGCTAAATTAGAGAAGAAACGTAAAGCGAATCGTAAAGCGAATCGTAAAGCGAAACGTAAAGGTGAAAGAAACGACTGCTCTAGCAGTTCCGAGGAAGATACAGTTTCTGACGTCGCTGATTCAAATGACACAAGTGCCCGTACTACGGATACCGACGATTCAGAGTCCGATAACACGGTCTCTGAGACCGCAGATTTGCATTCTGCCGATTTCGACGAGGATAGGGAAACTGATAGTTCCGTACGCGAGTTTTTGGCTGGAATCGAGAAAGATTGCAAATTCCAGTCAACATCGGGTGACAGACAAAACCCATACTGGTGTCCGAAATTTGCCGAAAATCTTCTCAGAATATGCGTCCACTTTCCACTCTGGACGAATATACTAAGGCCAGATGGCCGACCTGCGACTTCAGCCCGAAGTGAGGAGTATTTTCGGCAACTGAAAAGGCTGGTTTTGAGAGGTGATCGAAACATTCGCGTCGACAAATTTTTAGTTAAGCACATGAGGTAACTTTCAGGCACTGATAAACTTTCGGAAGCTGCGTTTCAAGGTAGGTCCTCTCCGTTTGTTGAAAAAGTTGACGCGGAAGAGAACGCAAATGACGACACCACGGAACTCTCGAACTTTGCTTCTCGACCTAATCCAAACAGTGACGAGGCTGAAACAACGATGGAGTTCGGAAATAAAGGCTCCGAATCAATGACGAAACTCGCTTCCGAACACAATACCTTCGAATCTGAAGACACGGATACCTCGGAATGCTACGGACAATTGAAAATGGACGACGTCGAACTCTCTTCCCTCGCAATCCCGAGCGAAAATATGCTCGTGGAAGAAAAGACGGAGCACGCTGAACTGAACAACGACGTAACGATTGAGGCAGCCGAAGTGCTCCTGCCAGGTAAAAACTCGTTCTTACTTGAAGAAGAAGACTGGAGAGGAAAGAATTCCGAACGGAAAGGAAACTTATCTACGGTGAAGGAGAGCGGAGGTCAAAATCTTAAGCGGAAACGTGGAAAGTACTTAACGTCTTGCCCAGATATCGAGAGCGTCCTCAAAAGGCCAAAGGCGAACGCTAATTTGCCAGTGTTAAAACAAGGCCACCTCCTGGGACCCTGTCGTATTGCAGGAAAACAGCTGACCCTACAGAATACGTGTTCCTTCGACGCTCTAACTCAGGCCGTACTGGCGGGATACAGTGACTGGGTCGGCTATCACGAGTACATCGAAACATTGCAAAATGCATTCTACGATTTCGTGAAAACTCTGTCGACTTCTACGTTAACGGCGCAGGTATATAATAGACGGGCAGTTCTACTGAGTGGCGCTTTTGCAGCCAAAAATAATACCTTGAACTGTAATTCGAACATTAGTAACTTGATTTCGAAGAAGTTTTTAACTGACGAGGCATCCTATAAAGTCTTACTGCAGTGCCAGGACTGCGAAGATACCTCGTCTGTGTCCCGCCCCGTTGTCGACGTCAATACAAAACCGATTTACGAAAAAGGTATAGCGATATTAGAAACCGCTGTAAGTGAGACGATTTCCTCGGTACCTTCTCGATGCGTCCGATGTAGAGGTGCAAACACGACTTCGGTAGTTACTGGTGGCCCGCACATGTTCGTGGACATCGAATGCCTCCAATGGTCGGAGCTAGCGCAAAATATGGGGTACAAGAATTGGGAAGGCTTATTCACGATTTCCCAAATCCCAGCAAGCCTCGTACTCTGCGGATGTCGGTATAATCTACTCTCCGTCTTCGAGTACATCGGTGACTCGAACCCGAAAACGGTAGGGCATTACATTGCATACGTCCGCCGCATCACTGGCAGGTGGGAAATTTATAATGATTTGTGCACGACTAAGAAGCCAATCTTGGCATCTTCAAGAACCCTGCTCCAAAAAAGGAAGTTGTCAGTGCTCATGTATGTCAAGCAATGAACATAAAAACGTGCATGCACGCGGAACGTGCTCGGCCGTTCAGAAAAATCCTAAAAAAAGAAAAAAGAAAAAAAACAGGAAAAAAATGTTTATACGTTAAGTTGCTTTCTTAGTTTTAAGATTAGAGATAGAGATTGGACCGCAGAAATCTCGTGTGACTTGCACGAGATTTTCAGCGCTTATGCTGCATAAACGTATGGTTCGGTCGTTGAGATAAATCGTGAAAAGAGAGAAAAAACAAAAAAAAAAAACAGAAATTTTTTTTATACGTTAAGTTGCTTTCTTAGTTTTAAGATTAGAGATAGAGATTGGACCGCAGAAATCTCGTGTGACTTGCACGAGATTTTCAGCGCTTATGCTGCATAAACGTATGGTTCGGTCGTTGAGATAAATCGTGAAAAGAGAGAAAAAACAAAAAAAAACAGAAATTTTTTTTTATACGTTAAGTTGCTTTCTTAGTTTTAAGATTAGAGATAGAGATTAGACCGCAGAAATCTCGTGTGACTTGTACGAGATTTTCAGCGCTTATCCTGCATAAGCGTATGGTTCGGTCGTTGAGATAAATCGTGAAAAGAGAGAAAAAAACAAAAAAAAAACAGGAAAAAAATGTTTATACGTTAAGTTGCTTTCTTAGTTTTAAGATTAGAGATAGAGATTAGACCGCAGAAATCTCGTGTGACTTGCACGAGATTTTCAGCGCTTATGCTGCATAAGCGTATGGTTCGGTCGTTGAGATAAATCGTGAAAAGAGAGAAAAAAACAAAAAAAACAGGAAAAAAATGTTTATACGTTAAGTTGCTTTCTTAGTTTTAAGATTAGAGATAGAGATTAGACCGCAGAAATCTCCTGTGACTTGCACGAGATTTTCAGCGCTTATGCTGCATAAACGTATGGTTCGGTCGTTGAGATAAATCGTGAAAAGAGAGAAAAAACAAAAAAAAAAAAAAACAGGAAAAAAATGTTTATACGTTAAGTTGCTTTCTTAGTTTTATGATTAGAGATAGAGATTAGACCGCAGAAATCTCCTGTGACTTGCACGAGATTTTCAGCGCTTATGCTGCATAAACGTATGGTTCGGTCGTTGAGATAAATCGTGAAAAAAGAGAAAAAAAAACAGGAAAAAAATGTTTGTACGTTAAGTTGCTTTCTTAGTTTTAAGATTAGAGATAGAGATTAGACCGTAGAAATCTCGTGTTAGACTTGCACGAGATATATATATATTTTGACGAGGCGTTACAACACGCTCGCTTCAAAGGGTGCTGATGAGATCGAGCGCGCAGCATGGGCTCGAGCCACCGCGAGATCCGCCGAATCTTTTCTCACCGACAATGTCCAGTACGAAATATTGCGAGTTGTTGACTGCCGAGACTATATTATTTCCAGAGTAAATTCGTGGAACTCCTCGGAAGTCCGGCGATGCGAGAGAGCGGGGAGCCGAGACGGAAGGGCACGACGCCGATGATCTAAGAAGAGCGTCGATATTAGGCCGATGCCCCCACTCGAGAACTCCCGAACAAGGAAGCGAGGAGTGTGGCACGCGACAGCGTGAAAAATAAGTAGTCAGTGAACAACGGGACGTGAAACGATTAGGCAGAGTAATACGACGTCTCGCGTAGTGGCAGAGAATAGAGAGAAAAGAGGTCGGTAAATTGCGCTCGAGTGAAGTTGAGTGCACGAGCATCGTGAGAAATTCAGTGGGAATCCACAGGACGAGTTTTCCGGCTGGGATTAAGTACGAGAATCGGGAAGAAAAAGGTAGGCGCACTTGGTGCAACTTCCCAGATTTTAATAATTCCCCGGAAGTGATCGCGGTGTAGAAGTACCTCGAATTATTGTCACGAGGCCGGCCTCCTTCAATCTCGGTGCTAAGAATTAGAAAACATTTATTCGTGGATCAGTCTCGCGAAATTGTCGGACTCGAGTCAAAGTTGTAAAGCGCGTAAAAGTGGTAAATCCGCGTCGAATGTCGGACACGAGTCAAATTTGTAGGAAAGAGACTAATTTATTTGGCGTCCGCTTCCGAATCGGTTTTCCTTGACGCGGAAGCTAGAGAAATAAATTATCGATTGTTTGATTTTTATAGCAAAAGAAATAGGCGTGGTTTGTAGAAATTATTTTGCATGCCTTCCCCCCCGAACTGCACCCTTACAGCTAGCTGGACGATAGTGAGGAGAAGTGGTAAGAATCTCCCTGGTAATCGGGAGAAGAATAGATTACCTGGCGCCCATCTGGGAGAGTAAGCAAGTAAGGAAGAAAAATTACAGCGTGGGCGTCGTTATATTTGGACGTCGGCGGTTACACGGTGAGTCCTGAGCCGTTGTAATAGCCCGTCACAATATATATATCTATATATATATCTCGTTACTCGGTCGAGATATATATATATACTAGGATTTTATTGTGGCTCGCGCGCTGCGCGCGCTCGCAATCGCCCCCTACCCAAGGGTGCCCCCCGTAGGGTGCCCCCTCCCCTCCCCACCCCTCCCCCCCTTCCGCCAAGCCCTGAGCCCGAATTATTCTGTCCCTCGATTCTTGACACGGCGGCGGCGGCGGCGGCGGCGGCGGCGGCGGCGGCGGCGGCGGCGGCGGCGAGATCTTTTTATAATATAGAGAGATATATATCTCGTTACTTTTTCAAACATTTACTTTACTTTACTTTACTTTACTTTACTTTACTTTACTTTACTTTACTTTCTTACAAGCGTGTCGCATGCAATTTGTAACGATCAATTAAGGTAGTTAACGTTGGTCACGATGTAATGATAAAATAAGTTATATTCCAAGTGTTTTATACTCATTTGATTAAGATAGAATAGGACCCGTCTTTAAATTCCAACGTTCATACTTTTGATTTAATGGCATTGACCATTTCATTATGCGAAATGCATACTTTTTATTTTCGTGATGTACCAAGCACACAAAATCGCTTGCGCCACAATTGCAAGATATGGAAGGTTTGGACACTAATGTTTTTTCTTTTTCTTTTTTAAATATGCTTCATGGATACGCCAGCTCTGGAATTTTATTTTAAAACGCGAAATGATTTCGTTTTGTTTTCTTTGTGTATTTACTTTTTTTCTTTTAAACGTTTAAACGAAAAATGAGCAGCCTGATAATGAAGAAAGAATAATTTTTTTAACTTTTAAACAGATATAATCTCTAAGCAATTGGCTATCCTATAAAAACAAAAATACTCAAAATTCAGCGATTACTTAATAATAGTTTTTAGATTTTCCACCATACGGCAATTGCCTTTTACGAACCCCCCACCTACTCAAATTCCACTCTAATCCCAACCTTCCCCTGCGGCCGCAGCCGACTTCCCTCTCCCTGTATCGCATTTGCACGAGGGCCCAGGGAAACTGCGGAAAACCTATGCCGATACAGTCGGTACGGGTTCTTTTTTCCAGCGTCGGAGCTATGTCGCGCCCCGCCGTGTGTAAATACTGACCTACAGACGTATGACCTATACGTCTGGAGCTAGTCACGTTCAAGTATAGCACACAGCGAGATGCTGCGGTTCTGACCACCGGACGAGGCCTTCAACATCGGGAAGACCTACTTTTTTAAAATGCGTTCTGAACCACCGGGGAGTCGCAGGAAAAAGCACATAGAAAAATTCCATTGGTGCTTGGCCGGGAATCGAACCCGGGACCCACAGCGTGTGAGGCCACGACTCTATCCACGGTGCCACTGCCTCCCTCGATTACTTAACAATTTTAAGGCAATTTGTCCGTTGAAAAAATACGAAGTCCTACTATTATACTACAAATATTTTTTATTTTTTTTTTCATAATATGTGGCCTGAAATAACATGATTAATTCTAATTCTTGGTGATTAGGAAAAAACGCAGATTTTCGTTTTTAATGGTTTCCATGTGGTTAATTGTTTCTGATATTAAAGACTAAATAGAAAGTGAAAAATTGACATATTCCAGTCGAAATTTATAAATACCACTGAACCAGATTTGTAGAAAAATGTTAAGCTTTTTTTTCAGCAAAAGTACCGTGAAATGTCTAATATAAATGTCAATTCTCTTTAAAAATGACGGAGTTACGTCTGCCGAGTTCTTGTAGCACCTGAACCTTTGGCCCCCTTAAGGTACAAATTAAAATTTGGGTGGTACAAACGGGTACAAACGCTAGAGAAGCGTAACCCGTTCGCAGATTTGATTTATCTTGAAAAATGACGGAGTTACGTCTGCCGAGTTCTTGTAGCACCTGAACCTTTGGCCCCCTTAAGGTACAAATGAAAATTTTGGTGGTACAAACGGGTACAAACGCTAGAGAAGCGTAACCCGTTCGCAGATTTGATTTATCTTGAAAAATGACGGAGTTACGTCTGCCGAGTTCTTGTAGCACCTGAACCTTTGGCCCCCTTAAGGTACAAATGAAAATTTGGGTGGTACAAACGGGTACAAACGCTAGAGAAGCGTAACCCGTTCGCAGATTTGATTTATCTTGAAAAATGGCGGAGTTACGTCTGCCGAGTTCTTGTAGCACCTGAACCTTTGGCCCCCTTAAGGTACAAATGAAAATGTGGGTGGTACAAACGGGTACAAATGCTAGAGAAGCGTAACCCATTCGCAGATTTGATTTATCTTGAAAAATTACGAAGTTACGTCTGCCGAGTTCTTGTAGCACCTGAACCTTTGGCCCCCTTAAGGTACAAATGAAAATGCTGGTGGTACAAACGGGTACAAACGCTAGTGAAGCGTAACCCATGCGCAGATTTGATTTATCTTGAAAAATGACGGAGTTACGTCTGCCGAGTTCTTGTAGCACCTGAACCTTTGGCCCCCTTAAGGTACAAATGAAAATTTGGGTGGTACAAACGGGTACAAACGCTAGAGAAGCGTAACCCATGCGCAGATTTGATTTATCTTGAAAAATGGCGGAGTTACGTCTGCCGAGTTATTGTAGCACCTGAACCTTTGGCCCTCTTAAGGTACAAATGAAAATTTGGGTGGTACAAACGGGTACAAACGCTAGAGAAGCGTAACCCGTTCGCAGATTTGATTTATCTTGAAAAATGGCGGAGTTACGTCTGCCGAGTTCTTGTAGCACCTGAACCTTTGGCCCCCTTAAGGTACAAATGAAAATTTTGGTGGTACATACGGGTACAAACGCTAGAGAAGCGTAACCCGTTCGCAGATTTGATTAATCTTGAAAAATGGCGGAGTTACGTCTGCCGAGTTCTTGTAGCACCTGAACCTTTGGCCCCCTTAAGGTACAAATGAAAATGCTGGTGGTACAAACGGGTACAAACGCTAGTGAAGCGTAACCCATTCGCAGATTTGATTTATCTTAAAAAATGACGGAGTTACGTCTGCCGAGTTCTTGTAGCACCTGAACCTTTGGCCCCCTTAAGGTACGAATGAAAATTTTGGTGGTACAAACGGGTACAAACGATAGAGAAGCATAACCCATTTGCAGATTTCAATTACCGTTGTAAATGGCCGAGATCGTACATACGCAGATTTGTTAATGCCTGTATTTTAAACCCCCTTAAGATTTTCTGAAAACTAATTGTGGTACAATCAAGTACCAACAATTCTGTGTTGAATGGTACCAGAAAAAACATCCTAGCTCAAGATTGGGTTTTGGGCCTTTTTGGGCCCACCCCTTGTATCTTCCATACCCTTAAGGTACAAACGAAAACGAACCCATTTTTTTGCAAAATGGGTTCCAGGTTCACACGGGTTCGCGACTATCGTAGTCTAACTTATTGTTTCTTTTATCATTCATATTACTTCCGATCTATTATCATCGGTACTCTTATCTTTGTAGTTCGCGATTACCCTCGGCAAAATGATTTAATTTCTTTTGGTAATTTATGCTACCTCCGAATTATGATTATCATTATTTCTATATTTCGTCACTTCTTTCCTTATTTTATATCGAGTCTCTGTTATTTTATTTTTATCAAGTCATGTCCATCCCAAATTATATTCAAATTTGTGCCTCGACTACCATCGAGTGCAGCCCGGGGAAATTATAATAAACCAAACAGTTCCCTGAGATTATCATTTTTGTCACCTCACTTATTTCGACCAGCCCCTCTACCATATATCAGCTCGCGGAGCCTGAGTTAGTCGTGTGCCTTGTGGCTTTTCACCGCGTCCTCGCTCGACCACGCATAGGAATCTATCGTACCGACGACAATATAAGTCGAAGTGATTCGGCGGTATTTCGATACCTGGCGTCCAGTTGTCGGTGGGATGGTTCCCCGATGAAGCTAACTTTACGTTTTAGATTTTGAGTTATCTTGTATTTTGTATTAAGCATGGTTTCGAGTTGCGGGGTTGGGGCTGAGGATGAAAAGCCGGGGTTATGAGTCCCAGTAGGGAAATTCCTCACAATATTTTTCATTAAAATAATTGTGAATTCTAAAAATGTATCCCCGCGTTTCTGCCTCGTTTGCCGGCTCTATGTTTGTGTGCCATTCGACATGTATTGAGGACGGCTACGTAATGCATTTGCGTCCCCTTCAAATGGAGGACATTTATGAATTCCTAATGGAGGATTTATACGAGATTTATATTGTGCAACGAGCTCAAGCGTCAGAGGCTCGTAATTTTACCATGGCGGACCTCGATTACGATTGTCGGTGCGTCGTTGTACGCAACGGATATGCAGCACGCGGCGAGATTGTAAGTTGGGATGACGAGGACGGCTACTCAGACATCCTCTTTGTTGATACGGGCGATCGCGAGTATGTAGAGCTGCGGTGTTTGCACAAGCCGGTACCTCTAATCTCTACGGTGGCCGCACTACAAATACCTGTCAAATTGGCAGGCCTTGAGAGCGATATGATCGATTCTACAGTGGCTGCGTTAATACGTGCTGCGTGCCACGGGCATATAATGATGGCTACACTGCACTCTTGGGATCCCTATCGTGTTAGTTTATTAACGGATCAGCTTGTGGACGTCATCGAATACGTCTTCAACAATATAATCGACGATGATGTAGCAGGAATTATAAACAACCTCATTGGAGCATATTTCGTGGACGACGATTTTGTTTTCGACGACTTTTTCTTGGAGGCTCTGGACAATCTTGCCGATGACGACACACTCGCCGAGCTCATAGCCGACGATGAATAATTAATAAAAAAGAAATAATAATAATAATAAATAATAATAGTAGTGATAATAATAAATGATTTAAGTTCTAGTGCCATATAACATTAAACATAGCCAAAATAATAATTCACCATCAGTTAATCATTCACCATCTCCAGAGCAGCACCGGTAAGTAAAATAATAATAATGCATAAAATTTAATTTTAAAATGTAATAAAAAATGTAAAAAAATAGGTGGTGCACTGTGACGACCCGTTGCTCGCTCTCCAGCCCAACCCCCACTCTCTCACCCACACCTCGGCTTCTGGCGAACCGAGGAGTGGGGGTAGGAGTGGGGGTAGGAGTGGGGATAGGAGTGGGGGTCGCCATAGTGCACCACCTACTACTTGCGGACTAATTGCGACAACTAGCGAGTCGAGCACAGAGTCATCTAATGAGATGTTCATTGATTTTTGCAATCAGTTGTGGAAGACTATGACTTCTACAGTAGTGCTTGTTTTCAGAACAAAAAAAAACATGTGGAACGCTATTATACAAATTGGCGATGGCGGAGGTTTACATATTACTAACGTCAATTTTTTATCACATGCGAGCTTTTTTGGTAAATTAAAACTTTTTTTATGTTGAAAATTTGCGAAGCCCATCATGGGTTTGAGACAATGATCGCTAGATTCAAAGCACGCGAATCTGCAGTCCTTTTCAAATTCTAATAATATGTATCTTTTACAATATCGGTTGTAGCTGGTTCATTAATTGAATTAATTGATCAACCAGCAGCACTTAACGAATTTTGTACTGTAAACAAATTGTGCAAAATTCTGAACCATTTAGAAGAAGGAATTTATATATACTTTGTAGTAGAATTTTACCAAATATTTGACTTTTTCAGAAAATGGTTTCTAAATATAGAAGTAATGTGGACTTAGAATATGAAGTAAGTTTATAGTTTTTTAGAGGACGTTTTCAGAAAATATCAGAGATTAAAATTCTGGTTATTTAGGTCCAGAAAAATCTTTGACTTTCTCGGAAAACTGTGAAAAGTGAAAGAAATTCAGAGAAATTTTCCTACTTTTCCAGATTCAATTTCAGACATATTCAGAGAACTATTTTTACCAGGGCACCAAAAACTTTCAAAGTTATGAAGCCGTCATTCTGGGATCTCATGGTGTCATCGCAGACCTATACGCAAAGGTCCGCGCAGAAGACGGCATTTTACTAAAAGTATCTTGCATAAAAACTCTGATTTTCACATATATAAGGCATTCTTGGCCACTTTTTCAGCTCACTCAGAACAGTAAGCATTTTCTTAACTTTTCAAAATGGATCATTTTTCGTTTCGTAAATGTTAGAAACTTAGTCGGAATTTTCATAACCTTCAATGTAATTGTAAAATATGGGAAACACCTGAGCGAATCGAGAAAAACGGATCTCAGTGTACAGAGAATGCCTTATGTGTTATACTTCCATATTGCTAGTAGGATTCTCGGATTACAGTAGGACTACAGTACATCGGAGTATTACATATATGTTATAGTTGCATAGGTTTTAGGCCGACCAATTATTCTTGGAACGCACTTAAAATGGCACGTTGCGAGCTGCCCGTATAGTACACTGAAACAGTGGCGCCACCGCTGCCTGCACAGTGCACTGAAACAGTAGTGCGGCGGGCAGCCTACAGAGCGCGCTGTAGCGAGATTCTTTATTCCACGTGAGTAAGTCGGTAATGTAGGTAAGAAATTTTTAGTTCCTACTTAGTGGCGCTAGGGTCACGTTGTTTTTACAAATCACCTCCAACACGCAATATATGAATTCAACACGGCAATATATGAACTCAACACGGCAATATATGAACTCAATCGTACAGTGTCGCCGCGTGGAGATGCAACTCCATATGAAGCATGGATGGGGAAGAAGCCCGATATCCAGCACCTGAGAATATTCGGGTCTGAGGCATTTGTTCACGTCCCAAAACAATTTACTAAAAAGTTTGATTTGCGTGCGCGAAAGATGATCCTCGTGGGATACGAGGGAGACTCAGCAAATTATCGAGTGTACGATCCAGTGACAAGACGAGTAAGTGTGACGCGAGATGTGACATTCAATAAACGAATCGGTGGAGTGACAAAGATTCAAGATGCGTCGGAGGAGGAGGCAGTGCTGCTTCCTAAGAATGAACCAGCTGTGGAAGTGGAACCTCAACGAGAAGCAGAGGACGTGGATCAACAAAATTATCAAAATGAACAAGAGGCTGTTGAAGAGATTAGCGAGGAGCAGCAAAGTGCTGCAAGTTAATGACAACAGCGTGTTCTACGAGATTGCTCAGCAATTCGTTCTCCAATAAGATACGAAGTCGATTTAGCTGAATGTTTACCACCGAATACTTACAAGGAAGCAATGGAAGGTCGAGATAAAAAAGGAATTGCAAGCGCACGATGACAACAATACATGGTCAGTCGTAGAGAGAGTTCCTGGACAAAAAACAATAGATTCAAAATGGGTCTTCAAGGTCAAGACGAATCCGACAAAGAAAAATCAACGCTACAAGGCAAGACTGTGCGCAAGAAGATTTCTGCATCAGCACGGTATCGACTATACGGAAACGTTTGCACCGGTCGTGCGATACAACTCCCTCCGAGTACTTCTGGCAACAGTGGCTGAGCAAGATCTGGAGATGTTGCAATTCGACGTGCAAACAGCGTTTTTGTATGGAGAACTAGATGAATACATCTACTTGGAAGCAGTGGGATCGCTTGTTTTCTTAGCTGCCGTTTCCCGACCGGACATAGCATTTGAGGTTAATTCGGTTAGTAAGTATCTGAACAACCACAACAAAGAACACTGGCGTGCGTTGAAACGGATCTTTGCGTACCTAAAAGGAACAATGGACTATGGAATAGAGTACAGAAATGGCGGTAGTATTTCCGAGCTCGTTGGTTTTTGAGATTCAGATTACGCCAGTGATATAGAGACGCGGAGATCGACGAAAGGGTATGTTTTCTTTCTAGCAAGTGGTCCGATTACATGGTCGTCGCAGCGTCAAAAGTTGGTGACACTCAGCACAACTGAGGCTGAGTACGTAGCGGCGTCGAGAGCTGCCAGGGAAGCCATGTGGCTTCGGAAACTACTGCGTGATATTGAATATCCGTGTGAAAGAAAGACTGTATTATTTATAGATAATCAAAGTGCGATACGCTTGGTGAAAAACCCTAAATTTCACAAGCGTACGAAACATATAGATATTAAGTATCACTATATCCGCGAGAACTATGAGAGCAAGGATATAGCGGTTAGTTATGTTTTCTCTGAGATGCAGAGGGCCGATATTTTTACAAAACCGCTGCCCAGAGAACGCGTTAAAAAAATGTGTGAAATGATGAACGTGTTTTCAATTTCAAATCCGCGCTCAACAGGCGGTAGTGTTAGAGCAATAGGATATCGCGCATATTAGACTGCGCATGAGCAGAGACACCTCGGGTGTATTCGGGTAGTCGAATCGCGAGGTCATTATACTGCGCATGAGCAGAAACTCCTCAGGTGTATTCGGGTAGTCGAATCGCGAGGTCATTATACTGCGCATGAGCAGAAACACTTCGGGTGTATTCGGGTAGCCGTCGGAAAAATAATCGACCGGTACCGAGAACATTCTTATTCCACTCTGCGGTTGACGTTGTCTGAATATAGTCGTGTAAAGGCAGCGCGTTTTTCTTAGCCTAGTATACTCACCACGTTTTTTCGTAATAAAATAAATAGCTGTTATCTCAATACCAATAAGTGACTCGAGTGTTATTTCTCTGCCCTGCCATGCACTATCCTGCATAAAACTCTATCACACTCTGATGAGAATTTACTTTCACCGTCGATGTCAAAACTGTAATGAAAAAAGTTATAAAAAACTTATAAAAGTGCCGGAAATTTAGACTGCCGAGGCGTAACTCGCGAAGATCGATTGCCATTACTGATGAGACCGAATAACAGAATCATACTTCGATAAGTCGATTCTGTCTTATGAAACGATTGTTTTTCGGATAAATGCTGAAAAAGTGTAACTACCGATGGAGACATCTGAAGATCAGATTCATCATTGATCAAACTACAGAGGAGAGTGATAATCCAATTCGAGTCGATTTCCACCGCCGAAACCAAATCTCCAATGGAATTACTTTTTTTTTTGTTGACAACAACGGGTGCTCTAATTTTTTAACTATCGGGTGAGGATTTGCAAATGTGAATTTACATTATATTCATTAAAAGACAGAGGGAACTGTAACTCCAGAAAAAATCGTTCTTTAATTATCGACAGCAAAAATCGTTTTTTAATTACTATTTTCTATATAAGTGCCGGGAAATTCGAACTGCAGACGGGAGGCATGAGAGAATCGGTTTTCATGGTTAATTAGGCCACTGAAGCTAATTTGGCTTCGATTAGTATCTATTCTTACATTCGAGAGCGAAATTGTGATAAAGTGACTTATTTCTTCAGATGGACAACAAGGAGACCGCATACGAAAACGGGTATCCACGACTAATCAGATTACAGAGAATAATCATACTCCAATAAGAGTCGATTTCCCCTTTTGAGAGCGGCTCCCTAATAAAATTACATGTTTTTACTACGGGTGCCGGAAAATTTCAACCACTGAGGGGAAGCTCGCTAAGATCCATTTTATTCCCTACTTAAACTACAGTGAGGAATTTTACGTCGATAAGAATTGCTTTTTGATTGTCGACGATGAAATTGTATTGCGAGATGACAATTTTTCCTATTAGTGCCGGAAAATGTAATTAGCAGAGTGGAGACATGTCAAAATGGGTTTCCATGACTAATCAGACCACAGAGAAAAATTGGATTTCGTTGAGAATCTACTGTTGTCCGCAAGCTGACAAACTGTTTGCCACCTGGCTTACAGTTTTGTTTTCTTCCTATAAAAGAAAAAAACATATATTAATAAAAGTTACAATTACCTAATTAAACATAAAAATAAACTTACCCAAAAATAAAGTCCCACTGCGTAGAGATACCAGGATCCTCTACGCAGTATGATGAAGTGACTTCGAACTCCATAAACACCTACGTAGGGTTGATAAACCCTACGCAATTTAATTTCTTCTCTTTCAGAAATTATCCAGACTGTCCATAAGTCGGGATTTCCCCTTAAATTGTATGATTATTCTTTAAAAAAAAAATATATATATAGATATATATGTATATATATATATATATTTTTTTTTTAACGAATAATCACAGAATTTAAGGGGAAATCCCAACTTATAAAAAAAAAATATATATATATATATATATATTATAAAAAGATCTCGCCGCCGCCGCCGCCGCCGCCGCCGCCGCCGCCGCCGCCGTGTCAAGAATCGAGGGACTTAGAAAAATTTCAGGGGTCTTTCCCATACTTCCCAGAGGTCTTTCCCATACTTCCTGGAGGTCTTTCCCATACTTCCTGGAGGTCTTTCCCATACTTCCCGGGAGTCTTTCCCATACTTCCTGGAGGTCTTTCCCATACTTTCTGGAGGTCTTTCCCATACTTCCCGGGAGTCTTTCCCATACTTCCTGGAGGTCTTTCCCATACTTCCTGGAGGTCTTTCCCATACTTCCTGGAGGTCTTTCTCATACTTCCCGGGAGTCTTTTCGATACTTCCTGGAGGTCTTTCCCATATTTCCTGGAGGTCTTTCCCATACTTCCCGGGAGTCTTTCCCATACTTCCCGGGAGTCTTTCCCATACTTCTCGGAGGTCTTTCCCATACATCCCAGGGAGTCTTTCCCATACTTCCTGGAGGTTTTTCTCATACTTCCCGGGAGTCTTTCCCATACTTCCTGGAGGTCTTTCCCATACTTCCCGGGAGTCTTTCCTATACTTCCTAGAGGTCTTTGGGGAGATTGCACTTTTTTGGGGGAGATTGCGAGCGCGCGCAGCGCGCGAGCCACAGTAAAATCCTAGTATATATATATATATATATATATATATATATTGTAACTTTTTCAAATTTTTCCTCTCCAAATAATTTGTATTTGAAGCTGAAAATTTGTTAAGTAAAAAGAAACTCCTAGAGAGGGTAAGGTTAGGAGCTTTAGGATTCGTGTGCAGGACCCGAAGAGACACTAGGATCTTTTTTATGATGGAGGAGAAACCTCAGTAATCCTTGGGCCATAAGGCTAGGATAGACTCATCATTGGTTTTTAGGAAGGGGTGTGGATACTTGGAGAAGGTTGTTGAGTTAATAGGTGATGAAAAGAGTATAAGGCAACTTATTCTCTGAATTAACTGTGTAAGAGATGGTACAATAAATTAGTTCATGCGCTTCAATAGTTGTTACAATTCACGGGAGTGGTGAATTGTACCAACGATTGTCATAAATAGCGAAATTAATACAAAAGATTTTGATTTTAAGGGTCGTATGCAGAGCTGGCGACTACATACGGAGCATGCATAGCTCATCGCCAAGTGAAGTTATTTATCGCGGTGTTCAACACTCCTAATTAGTGAGTGGAAGGGAGGACTTTTAAATTAAAGAAAAAATCCTCAGCAATGTACACCTCTGTGGTGCGACAGCTTCATCATCGGATCAGAGTTTAGTTAGGAATTTACTGACTCTTGAGCCTTGAATTAACGTAGTATTGTGTAGTTAGCGAGTACGCTGGGAATATTGAAAATGCAAATTAATGATTACGAGGTTTATTTTAGGGAAAGGAAATGGAAGAGCAAGTGAGTTGGGCTATCTCCAGGAGTTCACAATATGAAACTTGGTCCACTATTTTTCTTATCCAAAATTACCCGAAATCGAATCTCAAATTACGTGACAATAAAATACTTGCCAGACCCTTCGCAAGCCGCGTGTGTTGGGCTATCACCAGGAGTTCCGTTAGGAAACGCGTGCTCTCGAAATGTCTATCAGAAATTATAGCCCGTAAGAGTCTAGTTTGACTTTGTGATGCTACATAGGATTAACCCTTTTATTCCCGAGATTACGAAACGCGAGACTCGAATCTGTAACCAAAACATGGAGCTACGCCGTGAGAGAGTAGAGGCACGGGTTCATTGACATCTGTGTCTGCTAATTCCTATACATTTTCGAGGGCAAGGCCGAATACCTTGTTTATATCGTATCGGTGTGTGCTTCGGCTGCGGTACATGCAGTGTGACGCTGCGCGCGCGTGCGGCAAGTGCCCGAGAGTGTTTACGCTGTTTTTCTATAAGCGCTTGAGAGTCTCTCACCGCTCACCGATAATCAACGCCAACACAATTCACAGTATATCTGTAGTTATCGTCAAAAGATCGAAAACTACCGATATTCTTCCCGTAATTCGGCTGCACTTGTGATCCGCTTTTCTGTTTAATTATTTTAGCCGGAGTTGCGTACAATTGATTCTAAATTCGGGAACAACACGAGGTTGTGGCCGACACCAAATTTCAAAAGAATTAAAAACCAATGCAATATTGGGGTTTAATTCCTGGCCTAAAAAAAAAATATCAGAAACCAAAAAAATATATAATAATTAAAGAGATTCTCGTCCAATCAATTCCTACACCAATGCGAGAGCCAATGCAATATTGGGGCCCGCAATAGAGGAAAAACCGATTCAGACACCTCCTTTGATTATTTTGAGTTGCTAAAAAAAAAATAAACTAATAATAAAAGAATTTCTTTTATTCAACTCATTCCTTCACCAATGTGAGAGCCAAATACAATATTGGGGCTCACTCTGGTGGAACAATAAATCAAATAAGTCCTCTTTATTATTTCATATAATTAGGATAGAGGAAAGCATAGAGTTTGACAGCAGGAGCTGACGCAATGTCAGGGCCTGCTGGAGCTGGGCTGGCTCAAGGGAAAGGACCGTGCGAGCCTGTGCAATACAGGGGCACACGGGTGAGCCTGGGCTATGCTCAGAGGTAATACGAGAGCCAGACGCAATGCTCGGGCTCGTATCGGGACGATACAGGTGGGTTTCCTAGAAGGAAGATGGGTAAGGTATGAGGTATTCACTGCTGCGTGCGGTCGCCTTATATACCGCGAGCCCCACCAGCTCTTATCACGCCATGGTAGTATATGTGCGTGGAGCTCGTGCGTGATGGGCGTGTCCAGCGCTCATCTGCAAGATCTTCGTTAGAGTGTGCGGGAGCTCGATGCCAGGATCTCCGTATGGCAGAGTGTCCCGTTACATAGTCCCCCTAAAGATGAAAAGTCGATGGTTCGGATTTCCAATAATAATTCGAAGGACACTCTGATTTTTTATCTTTAATGTAGTTTTGTTTGTTACTATAAATCTTTAGATATATTTTTTTATTTTTTATTTTTTTTTATTTGTCGAGGTACATATCCAACTCCGTTAGGATGCTTAGGGTGTCCTGATCCAAGAGCGGCAGTGGCTCAACGATGCTATTATTTTTTTTATTCTCTGGTGCGTGTCGTCTCCCTGCGTACACCGGAGTCCTGGAGTGTCTCCTCGTTATCGCTTCCTCTATCTCGTGGTACTCCAATTTGGCAACTTTGTGCTGGATTTCCGCGGTAGCTGCCTTCCTCTTCCCTTTCAAGATGGGTGCACCGATGGTTGGTGTCGCTTTTGGTGCGGGAATGTCCAACTCCCTAGGAAACCACTGGACCCGAAAGCGGCTGGTCTGACTACCATCTTTTAGTCCTGATGATTGGTTTCCACGAGAGAAAAAAAAAGGAAAAAAAAATTAAAAAAAGATGCTGATTCGGATGACCAAGGCGGTCCTTTACTTCGCACGAAAAAAGTGATGTTTGAATTTCTTCCTACTTGGGGTTCCCAAAACGCTGCTTCCGAACAGATCGTGGATTAATAATTCTTGTTTTAAATATTTGAAGTGAAATTCTTTGCACTCCGTTTGCTTATTTTTTGTATTGCCACGCAAAGGCCTGTCGTGGACGCGAATCTCTTCTCTACGATAGGGTCTAGCCGTTACGAGATAGACTCCCGTAGATGGTTCGCACGTTTGTGTTTCGGCGTTCTTCATGGTTCGCTGTCGCACAGATTACTGAAGAGTGATCCGACTTTTGAGGTTCCCCACCACATTCATTTGTTGTTAGTCACGTGGTCTCCTTTTGACAAAGGTTAAACTTTGTTATTGTTGTTGCTGTAGTATGGTCGTAAGTCGTTGGTGTGGAATCTTCCTCGTTCCTTGGTGTGTTGGATATGTTCAAGAAGGTACGATGTATGTCCCACCTGTTTCTTGACTTTGTACGGACCCTCGTAGAGTGGCATGAATTTTGCGATTTGTTTTGCTGCTGGGTTTGAGACGTTTAAGGCTTTTACCAATACTAGTTGTCCCTCGTGGTATGTTGTCATACGGTGCTCTCGATTATATCGATCATTCTGTTCCTTTCCTCTTTTCTTCATTTTAGTTTGAGCTGCAAATATTAAATCTTCTGGATCTGGGGCCATCGACGACGGTAGGTCCAGTAGACTGGTCCATGGCTTGTCTGGTTTGCGTCCTGTATGAAGATAGATAGGAATGGTGCCGGTAGATTCATGGTGTGTCTCATTAATGCAGCCTTCGATTACTCCCAGCCACTTGACCCATTGGTTATGTCGATCATTGAGGAGAGTTCGGAAAAATCGAGAAAGTTCGCGATTTGTTCTCTCCACCGGGTTCGCTTGGGGATGACGTATAGAGGTAAATATTACTGTGATATTTTCTTGATTTAACCGTTGTTTCCAGTTTGCCGAAGTAAATTGGGTTCCCTGATCTGATAAGACCGCACGCGGCTTACCATATAGAGGAATGTATTCGGAAAATAGACAGTTTAGCGTGGCTGCTGTAGTTGCGCTTTTTAAAGCGTATAACTTTGTTAATTTTGAGAAGACATCTATAATGGCAAGTATATGTTTCATACCGTATTTTCCGGTTGGTAGAGGACCATAGAAATCAAGTGAGAGTAAATCACCGGGCCGACTGGGCAGAATACTCTGCATTTCCGCAAACGAGCCCTTGGTGTTTACTTTATTTCTCTGGCATGAGTCACAAGTAGCCAAAAGTTGTCTGATAGTCTTGTAGAAATGTGGGTAATAAAAGTCTTCGTTCAAGAGAAGATAGCATTTACGTGAACCTGCATGACCGTACACTTCATGACACTCTAAAATTATCCCGGCAACAGCCGCTGATGGCAGAATAACCCGAGTATTCTTGTCATTGCCTTTATACAACAAATTATTTTTTAAGAAATAACCCATTAATGCTAACTTCTCATGATCCAGACTTTTGAGTTTTTTAATCTCGGTATCTTTGTCCTGCAATTTGTCAAGGTCGCTTACTAATTCTTTAAACTCTGGGGAGATTTCTCGCACCAGTGTAGCAATTACCAGGTGATCTCGTCTCTTTGAATTGTCAAGATCCGGGAGTTTGCTTAATATGTCCGCGACTGTGTTTTTCCTTCCTTCACAGTGCTCCAAGGACATATCATAGTCTTGAATCGCCAGAGACCATCTTGTTAACCTAGCATGCGCTAGTTTGCACTCCCGCAGGAATGTCAAAGCAGCATGATCCGTGAGAGCGTAAATCCGCGAGCCAAGTAAATAGGATCGAAATTTCTGTAGTGCCCAAACAATTGCGAGTAACTCTTTTTCGGTTGTAAAGTAGGCAATTTCTGGGCCTCTTAATGTCCTACTCGCGAATTGTAATACCTCATGTTCATCTTGATCGTTGATTTGATATAAAACTGCCCCTAACGCAAAATCGCTAGCATCCGTTTGCAAGTAAAATGGTTTGTTTTTATCAGGATAGTGAAGAATGACGTCCTCACAAAATTTTGTTTTTATGTCTGCAAATGCCCGATCCTCCCTTTCACCCCACTTCCATTTTACACTTTTCCTAGTGAGATGCAGCAGAGGTGTGGTTGCTCGGGCATGTTCTTTAGTGAACTTACTATAAAAGTTAATCAACCCAAGAAATCCTCGCAATTGTTTGGCCGTTTTTGGCTTGGGGAAGTTTTTTATTGCCTCGATCTTTGAAGGATCGGGTTGTATACCCTCTGGTGTCAGTATATGGCCCAAGAAGGTTACTTTTTTCTTTAGAAATTGAGATTTTTCCAGACTTAACGTTAAACCATGCTGTGCAAGTCTCGTGAAAAGTTCGTCCAGGTTTTCCACGTGTTGGTCAAAGTCTTCAGACATGCTTAAGAGGTCATCCACGAAATTGATCGTGTTCCCTAGTCCCTTAAGAATTGGCCCTAGTCCCCGCACCAAACTGGCTGTGCTGGTACGCAAGCCAAACGGGGTTACACAGAACTCATAGCATCGTCCACGATGCGAGAATGCGGTGTACTTCCTTGAGCGAGGACTTAAGGGAACTTGCCAGAAGCTTGATCTCAGATCCAACGATGACATGAATTTGACACCGACGCATTGTTGAAACAATGCCTCTGGTGTTTCCATTTGTTCATTATCAGGAAGCATGATCTCGTTTATTTTCTTGGCATCAAGGCAGAGTCGAACTTTACCATCTTTTTTGGGAACCACGACAAGAGGACTGCGGTATGGACTATGAGATTTTTGAATTATGCCTAGCTCCAGCATTTTCTCTATTTCGTGGTCGACACTGTCACGATGCGCTACTGGGACTGGATAAGTTTTTGCTTGAAATGGCTCGTGAGGAATAACTCGCAGCTCATGCTGATAAGAGTTAAGGAGCCCGGGTCTTTTATCAAAAACTCTGCGATGTTTCAAAAGCAATCTTTCAAACGTCACTCTCTGTGATTGTGAGGTCCATTGTGTTTCGTTAATTTTCTGTGTAATCTCGTCACTACTGATTTGATACTGATTGGGTTGAATCGATCGGATAGTATTAATGTTGGTTGACTCTGATTGGGGTGGATTCCAAAATTTAATATTAAATGTTTCTTTACTTTCACCCGGAAGTGAGAAGGTCAAAGCATAATTTTCAAGATCAATTTTTGCTTTGATTTTGTTTAGAAAATCAACACCCAGTATACAGTCCAATGTTAAATTGGGAATAATGAGGAGTGTTGCTCTCTCAGTCGCTTCCCCTAGATCGATTCCTGCGAAGATCTGCTTTTTGACTTTTGTCGCCCTTCCATACGTTGCACCGGTAACCGTTACGCCAGTCAAAGGCAGAGTGGGACATTTGTGGAACGTTTCTTTTAAATTATCGTAAAACTTTTCTGAAAGTGCACTAACTTCGCTTCCCGTATCTATAAGCGCTCTAATGACATGATTTTGCACTTTAATTAGTAGTACCGGACATTTAGCTGTTTTTCGCGGCTCATGGTCGCTTGGATCAAGTAGAAATTCGCGAATGTCTTCTCCGTAACCAAGCGTCACCTCTCTTACTCTACGACTTCGAGAGATGACGCTTCTTCGTTTTCCGGCTCCTCGATGTCAATAACGTGAGCCATTTCTTGAGGCACGTCCTCTGATAATACTCGGAGTTGGCGTTTATCTGTTAGTTTTTTGTGTTCGTCTTTGTTAGTATTTCGCGGTGGATAATTACTTCCCGATTGAAATGATAAGTTAGGTTTTTGTTCTCGCGAGAATTGTCTGTCCCCCTGAACTCTAGATCCAAAAGGGATGGGCGTTCTTTCTATTCTCTTCCTTTGGCTGTTGAGTGGTCCAGCCTGGTCAAATTTCTCTAATAAATCCAGAAAAGTCGTTATGGTTTTTATTCCTCGGGCTATTATGGCGCTTCGAATCTCTTCCGTAAAGTGACGCGACAACTTTGCAATTATTAACTCGTCTCCGAGAGGAGGTCGTAGTTCGCGAGCAAGACAAATTAAACTCAAAACATATTGTACTCTCTTTTGCTTCGACTCCATATCAAAAGTCCCAAAGTCCAATGATTCTCGTACTTTATACTGTACATCCTCGTTCCAAAAACGTGCTCTAAACTGGACAACGAAATCTTCCCAGGAATCGATCAGAGGTTCTACGACGCCCCACCACTCTTTAGCTAATCCTGAAAAACTTTGTTCTAGAAGGAGTTTAAAATGATATCGAGGTCCCAATGCATTCCGATATTGACTCATGTCATTAATGAATCGCATTGGTCGATCTGAAGCTATTCCTCTAAAGAGTGGTACTGTTAATTTGGGAGCACCCCACAATTTGGCTTCGACGTACCCATATTGGGTGTTTCCCGCTATGTTGCTTTCACGTCGCACCTCTTGTCGTGGTTCGTTGTGGTCATGCAAGGAAGAGTTTGCTAAAGCACCGATATTCGCTTGAATGCTACACTGTGCCGGACCCATTAGACCTGGCTCGCGTGATTCGAACACCGTATCCCGACCATTACGCAAATCTGGAGGAGGTATACCTTGGGAACCGATCGGCAAGTTGTCTAAATTACCCGGCGAACGGGTATTTAAGTCATGTCTAGCGATAGTAGATAGGTTCTGTAATTCTTGAAAAACTGCTCCTAAAGAGACAGAAACTTGGTGTTGCAAATTATCTAATCTACGTGTGAAAGCCGAGTTCATGTTGTCAATACGATTGGTGGTCTCTTGATTGTCAGCGATCCTCAAGTCCCTCATTTCCTCTAGAATCGAGATGGATGAGTTCGTATTCGGATGGAGGTGACCTTGGGTTCGACAGTGGGTACGAGCCCGACGAGGTCCTATCGGATCATTCCGATTAGAAAATTCGTCGGTATCTCGACGGCCCGTTACCTCAGTGGGCAACGGTGGTAAGCTGTACGTCACACTACAATTGTTTATTGCCGTGATCGGTATCGCTGTAGTGGCCGTTGTTGTTATTACACTATCGATACAGGTGGAATTTCCTGCTGTCATCAGAGTAATCACCGTGTCGTTTGACTGGTTGGAGGCCATGTTTGTATCCGTCTCAAAATATCCGTCCTATGTTCTTTTATCTCTTCGAGTCCCTGTTCGGGCGCCAATGTAACTTTTTCAAATTTTTCCTCTCCAAATAATTTGTATTTGAAGCTGAAGATTTGTTAAGTAAAAAGAAACTCCTAGAGAGGGTAAGGTTAGGAGCTTTAGGATTCGTGTGCAGGACCCGAAGAGACACTAGGATCTTTTTTATGATGGAGGAGAAACCTCAGTAATCCTTGGGCCATAAGGCTAGGATAGACTCATCATTGGTTTTTAGGAAGGGGTGTGGATACTTGGAGAAGGTTGTTGAGTTAATAGGTGATGAAAAGAGTATAAGGCAACTTATTCTCTGAATTAACTGTGTAAGAGATGGTACAATAAATTAGTTCATGCGCTTCAATAGTTGTTACAATTCACGGGAGTGGTGAATTGTACCAACGATTGTCATAAATAGCGAAATTAATACAAAAGATTTTGATTTTAAGGGTCGTATGCAGAGCTGGCGACTACATACGGAGCATGCATAGCTCATCGCCAAGTGAAGTTATTTATCGCGGTGTTCAACACTCCTAATTAGTGAGTGGAAGGGAGGACTTTTAAATTAAAGAAAAAATCCTCAGCAATGTACACCTCTGTGGTGCGACAGCTTCATCATCGGATCAGAGTTTAGTTAGGAATTTACTGACTCTTGAGCCTTGAATTAACGTAGTATTGTGTAGTTAGCGAGTACGCTGGGAATATTGAAAATGCAAATTAATGATTACGAGGTTTATTTTAGGGAAAGGAAATGGAAGAGCAAGTGAGTTGGGCTATCTCCAGGAGTTCACAATATGAAACTTGGTCCACTATTTTTCTTATCCAAAATTACCCGAAATCGAATCTCAAATTACGTGACAATAAAATACTTGCCAGACCCTTCGCAAGCCGCGTGTGTTGGGCTATCACCAGGAGTTCCGTTAGGAAACGCGTGCTCTCGAAATGTCTATCAG